>JAKGSA010000276.1:80906-273896 GCA_033558755.1 Philaethria dido
TTAACAAAGTACATAAAAAAAGAAATAAAACGTTTATAGGAAGGTCTCATTATGCTAATATCTTCTTTCTTTTTAGGTTAACAAATGTTATGGATTCGAAGTCTACGCAAAATTACCAAAACAAGAAATAAAAACAGAAAAGTTATACAATTTAAAATATATTTTTTGAGCTTATCTACAAACGAATTTATGGAAACAATTTTTTATACTTACAGCAATACACTTAATTAATATTTTTAAAAAATATTACACAACTAGATAAATTATTATAAAAAATAACTTTTAAATGGTAATTGCAATTTATTATATTTAGAACTGAAAATGAAAACATCTGTGAATTTATTACAAGGTGTTAGAAATAAAAAGTCATCGATTTTTTAACATACTTTTATTAGCTTAACCTGTATGTATCTATCATTCTATAAATAGGTAGATTTAAAGAATAGTTTTAGGATGTTAAAGTAATAGCTTGTACAAATTTATAGCCAACTATTTCGAATACCAAGGTGAAACCCATAATATGACATGACTAAGACTAAGCTTCTTCGCATTTGTATTAATTAAATAAATAGAAAAAAAGTACAAACTTCAAGGTAATTTCATATATAACAAAATATTATAATGTTCTATAGTATTTTGTCATTGAAAAATGAAAAATGCGTAATTAAATTTTCTTCCCTGTTTGTGATACGTTGTACATTGAAAAGCCAATGGCAAAGTTTCTAATTCTATACAAAGAACTTGACGTTGAGACTTGAGATCTAACTTATTGAATGTTCAAGAAGTAGTCAACTAGTTGTATACGGCTGACCGAAACCATCTCGAATTTATACTTCATTAGTTCACCTTCAGGAATTTGGACGTGAGGAATGCTTAGCGGAAGATAATTAAATGCATTAAGCGACGCTCGTGAACTTTGACTTTTGTCGCTAACGACTAGTGAATGTCTATAGAAATGATATTTATTATACTCTATTAGATAAGTTTTATATCAAAATTTGTTTTTCAATAATATTACATAAAGTTTTCAAGTAACAATCTAATTTAATCCTTCGTTCAGGTACTTAAAAATATTTAGCAAGGAGAATGATGAGGAGGAGATTTATTTTGTTGCTTTTCCTAAGTTTGCTTGTCTTTCGCTATTAATTAGTTTCTAATAAGCGAATAATCCATAAACACATTAGTTAAAGAAAATATCTTAAACGATCACTTAGTTATTGACTGATAATTCTAGTAATCCAGAAGTTTCTGTATGTACTATGAAAATATATTCATCGAATTTGAACGCATGTGCAAACTTTGAAGGTAATATGACGGCAAAAAATGGATCACAATGGTTTTGTCATTTTTTTACATTAATAGATACAAGTTAAGCTATTTGAACGTATTTAAATTATAAATTAGCAATTATTTCTGGTTTAACATATCTTTTAATTTTATTAAAATTCACCACACTAAAGTAAAATACAGATTAAACAATAAGCAATATTTAAACAAATTATCACTGAATGTACCTATAGCTTATTAAAAGTATTAATGATCCAAAATAGGCCACCTAATAGGAACCAAATACCTCCGAGAACTGAAGGATAGAGATCAGATGAAGAAAAAATTAACTGAGGATCAAAACTGCAAAAATATCTAATAATCGTTAAAATTTACATCATTAATTATAACATACATACATAGCTTCACACTGTATCCCGCATATAGCAGGGTAGGTAGAGGAAACCTAGTGTTAAGACACTCCGTTCCCCATTTTACAAAATTAATTATAGTTTTATAGTGGTCGATTTTCTCATATGCGTTCGTGTAAATTTTTTCTCGATGTCCCATTACATTGCTTTCAGTATAAAGGTCCTTATGAAGTATTCACTTACGACTTATGAGTATGAAAGAGATTCATTCATAAATCGTGACCTACAATTGTTACTCATTAATATATCCCACTTACACATGCATATTATACTACAAAGTAATTGTACCATGTATAACGAATGCGTGCATTTTCCATATGATATAAGAGAACAATACAGAAATAAATAGGTATTTGAGGCCTATCGTGGCGCAGAGGCATAAGCGTGCGATTGTAAACACGACAGCTTGTGGGTTCGATTCCCACTCTAGGAAAATGCTTGCTCTGATATCAAGGCAAAGCGCGGCGTTGAGTCCAACCACTCAGCACGCAATGCCTCAATTCGGCAGAAAGTAGGAAAAGGGAATTTTAAAAGAGAACGGATTGTCATAACACAAGGTTCTCTGGTTCCCTGCACCTGCAGGCCGAGATTACAAGGGTAGGTGAGGATGCTAAAAAAAGATCTTCCTATTATCCTATTTATACGGTTAGGCAGATTTTTTTTTTATGGAAGGGACAAGGCAAACGAGCGTTCGGGTCACCTGGTCGTAAGTCATCACTTTTTTGGTTTTTACTCCATTCGAAAGTGCAAACAAAACAAAAAATACACAATTGAGAAAAACCGCAACAATCGGTTTTAATTTAAAGCAGTCAAAAAAGCGTGTTGTAGGTAAGTAAAAGCTGTTACCTAGCAACAATATAAAAATAAAATGTTCGATAGATAAATTATTTTTTCGTTAATATTTAAAATTATTTAAGAAATATATATTCTATACTAAACTTCACGCTTTGTACCTAGCGGGGTAGTCAGAAAGAACGGAGCGGTTCAAACGCTACGGTTCCTCCATTCCTGCTCTTTCGCCTGGTCCACAGTCATTAACCTCTTCATGGATGCCCTCCGGGGGCTCCTCATAATTTTACGTGACTTTCCTCCAGTGTCATTGATACTGCGTTCTCGAAGGTCAACCGAGGTCTCCCCCTACCTCTCTTGCTGTATACTATGTAAAATTTAAAGATATTTAGGTATTCTCAATTAAACATCTCGGTCATCACTTATTTTACAAAAAAAATTAAACTACCTTGGTACGATGCATTTTTTATGAAAAAACGCATCTACAAAACTTAATAAAAAAGAGGTAAACCAAGAAGTATGATACCGTTGATCCACAATGGGTTTATAAAGCGCACTGGCGCGAAGCCAACATGACTAATGCGAGATAATAGGTTTTATTTTAAGATTGATACTGAATTTACCATGTTTTTTTTTTATCATCACGCTTTATCCCGCATAGCGGGGTATTCAAGGAGTATCTATTGTTAAGTCACTCCACTTTCCGCCTGATTTCAAATACATTGCGTGTTGAAAGGCGGAACTCAACGCCGCGCTTTGTCTTACCAGAGCGGAAAATTTAAAATAATGTATATGTAATCTAACCACCGAGTATGTAACGAACCCACAGATGTCGTCGCCACCAAGATGGCTATATAAATATTATTAATAAACAAAATAATCTAGTTATTATCAATACAGTAAAAAATAATCAAATAAAGTATCTACTTATATTTCCTGAAATTATTCTATATCTAAAACATCAAAAGTACCTCCATAGATTTTAAATCAGGTTCAGCTAGGTAAAGAAATAAACAAACTTAGGTCACATAACCCAGGCGGTGCTCTGGAGTCGACCCTTTACAACGCGATGGGCCTCACATTCACGCGGTGATTTTTTTATATTTTTTTTTTAGGGTAGGTAGAGGGAACCTGAGAACCTAGTGTTAAGACACTCCGTTCTCTTTTAACATTCCTGTTCCCCACTTTCCGCCGAATTGAGGCATTGCGTGGTGAGTGGCGGAAAACAACGCCGCGCTATGCCTAGTTTTTATAATTTATTATATCAAAAACTCATTACAACTTTTAAAAACTATGTAATTTATAATATCAAATAAATAATAGGTACCAATTTTACCTTACGCTTGTTACCTATTATTTCAAGGGATTTATATCTATAAAACTAAATGAAACGGATCAAACATTGTTAGGGTAATTCTGAGGGTATAATGCCATTTCTGTGCCCTTGATGTCCTTTTAAGTGCGGACCCACTTAACCCTAACGTGCACTATTGGTTCCACTATTCTTCCCAATTACCGACGAAAGAAATAAAAAATCAATAAGAACTGTAAAAATAAAATATCTACTTAAATTTATTTATTATAGTTAACACATTATAATAATTATATTATAATATTAGTAAGGCGGTTTATGATAATCTTAACTTCAATAATGCGGTTTATTATTACTATAATCCCCCTCTTTAGTCACATACTTCTCATAATCTCCTTTCTTCCCAATTTCGTAATAATGACGTGTTGTTTAATATTTTCAAATATGAATATATAACGACGTAGCAAACAACGCATTAGTACCGGTACTGTATAATAAATACAAAATACATATAGTGATATCAATCCTTCAATCCTTCGCTGTTTTACTAAATGTCAGATTAAAAGAGTAGTATTTAAGTAAGGTCGTTGTAAAGTACTTTTTTGAAATAAAATATTTGAGTTAAACCAATAATTTGGTATTTGTCTTTTCGATATTACAAATCTATTCTAATTTAAAAAAAATAAACAAGAGAGATTAGAACTAACAAAACATTACAACATTAATGCTTAATAATTTTATATATTAATTATTACTGCTTAGTTTGTCTATGATATTATTTTTAGCGGAAGTTGATAGTGTTGCCATATTCCAGTCCGCGTCGGTTTTAAATTGACAGTTCGCGGCGTCTCAACAGCTGTTCGACCATTATCTCAACCTCAAACGCGATTTTGAATTTGTCGGTGTATCGCACGTGTTTTTCTAATTTATTTAAAATTAACTATTTCTATTGTTAACGCTTAACTCAATTATGGAAGAAGACGCAGGCGTCAAAGGTTTGTATTTATTACTTAATATAGTTGTGAAATATCAAAATTTTCTTCTTATTACGCGTTATCAATTATTTGTCCGGTACACCTCATGCTTTCAAATTACTTAAAATTATTAGACTATACTTATTGCAATCTTTTTAAAAAAGAAACTAATCGTTTATGTCGTATTTTTATATTATCATTAAATAGTATTTTTTTAAATATAAAAATTATTTTCGGTACTAATATATTGCTATAAAAGCGCTATTAACAAACATTAAAATATACAAACGCGTATTTTTGTGAAATCTTTTCTAAACTACTGTTTCAGCTCCAGTGACACGTTTGAGACGAAGACTGTCTGTTGAACAATCAGAGGAAAATAAATCACCTGCACTTAACACACCCACAAAAAAAAGAGGTGGCAGAAGGGCCAAGCCGGAATTGGAACTTATTGACGAAAACAGTAAACTTCCTTCTTCCTTACTTATGTATTTTACAAAAAAAAATAGTTAAATATTTAATGAGTAATTTGATATACAAACTGGTTCTTATTGTAATATTAAATCAATTCTAATTTTAATAATGTGCTGCATATTAATATAAAAATGATTATAATTAATAATTTTATTATATAGCTCCAGACAATGCATCAAAGAAAACCAAGAAAACAGCTACAAAAGAAATTAAAGATGCTGTTGAAGAAAAACCTGTGACTCCTTCGAGACGTAGCACTAGAATTAAATCTAACACAAGCATTGTATCAGAGACTGCAATAGCTGTTGATTCTCCTAGAGCCAAAAGAGCTGCAAGAAGAACTTCTGCAGTTGGTATGTAACAATATATAATATATAATAATTGAAATAATATTTATTAATTTATTTAAAAAAATAATCCCACTTTTATTAAGTTTATCATAAAATATATAAATGGACTTTGTCTTAAAATTTCAGGAAGTGACTCTGAAACTCCAGCAACACCTGGTAGACAAACAAGAAGGACTAGAAAGGACTCCGCTTCCAGCATTGATAAAAGTAACAAAATACTTATAATAATTTGATATTTTAATGCTTTTTTATTTAAAAAATTTATATTAATTTTTCTTATCTTTTAATTTCAGTTGAAATTCCTCCAGCTTCTAAACCAGCTACACAAATAACAGAAGTAATAGTAGAAGAACCAGAAAACAATGAAAGGAAATCTATAAGCAACCCTGATAAAGATATTTCTCCTAGTAGTGTGCGTAAAAGTCTAAGGCTAGTAGAAAAAAATAAAAAAGACTCTCCAAAGAGTGCCAAGATAGAAAATGAAAATGCCACTACACCTGAGAAACACCAAAATGAAAATATACCATCTAGAAAATCTGTTGACTCTTCTCTTCCAAATTCTCAAGAAACAAATGAGACCACTGAAAGTGAAAAACCATCTGATAATGAAATAAATATAAAAAATAGACTATCATCATCAAGTACAGAATTAATTAAAGATTTGGAAGTAAAAGTTACTAAAATAAAAACAAACAATCTCAACAAAACAATGTCAAACATGAATGATGACAATAAATTAGATAAAACCAAAAGAAAACGAACTAAATCTTGGACTACATTAACTCTTGAAAACGAAAATAACTTCTACAGTGATAATGAAAGCTCTAAGAAAAAAATTATAAATAACATCAAAGAACCTGGACAGTTACTTAAAAGTGGTTCAGGTGATGCTTCAATGAATAAGAGCACCCAAGATAAATCTGATAAATCATTCTCCAGAAGGAAAAAGAACAATAGTGGCAATTTCATTGTAGAAGATATTGATGTATCTGTAAATAAAAGCCAGAATAAATCTCAAAAAATTGAAGATGTCTCAGCTACCATTGATACCAAAGCAAATATTGATGTTTTTGAACTCTTTAAAAAAGGACCCAGAGCTGATCTGCAAGCTATGGTGTTGGTTGATGATGACTCAGATTCTAATCATGGGAAAAATATAAAAACTGGGTTTGAAAGTGGTGATCAATGTGTCCCAGTAGTTGAACATTCAGTTCAAGTAGAAAAAGAAGAGTGCACTTTGCTTTCAAAAAGTCAACCTGATCAAAACGCGATCAAAGATAAATCTGCAGACAATTTAAGTTGTGAACCCATGGATGTTGATGAAACCATACCAGAAAGCTTGTTAGTAGAAATGGAAAAACATGAGAAAAACTCATCTAAAAGAAATTCAGTTTCATATTTTCCAGAATCAATCAAAAGCACAAATGAAGAAAATATAAATAAATCAAGGAGAAAATCTTCAATTTCAAATAACCTAGAAAAAAGTGGTAATGAAAATAAAAGTACTCTTATATTGTCAGAATTAAAAGATCGATCCAATGAAATTAGTAATGTAGTAAATTCTCCTCAATATAAAAACGCAATTCTGTCGAAAACAGTTGAAGACCTAAATGTTACTCAAGAAAATGAAATTAACAAAAGAAACATTTCACTTAACTGTGTAACAACAAGCACGCCTCTACAGCAAAAGAATTTACAAAAATTAGCTCTTAATGCTAACACATCCATAATTTCTGCTAATGAAAGTAAAAACGTTAAAGAAAATGTAAATTTGTCTAAAAATAATGAAAAACAGAATTCTTCCACTGAAAATGATTCTAGTGAAGAAGAAAATGATCCAGACATAAAAGAAATTAGTACCAAATCTGCAAAGCGAAATCAATCGAAAATAAATATCTCAAAAGTTAAAGAAATTGATGCTAAAATCGAAATACCAGATGAAGAAATCAATACGAAAAATAAAAGCTTAAATTCGTCTAAGAAAAATGTGTCCCAAAAACAAATTGATGCCAATACAGAATCAGAA
This sequence comes from Philaethria dido, assembly GCA_033558755.1. Lineage (NCBI taxonomy): Eukaryota > Metazoa > Arthropoda > Insecta > Lepidoptera > Nymphalidae > Philaethria > Philaethria dido. Next base: position 88,529 of record JAKGSA010000276.1, read on the forward strand.
TCAGATGATGAGTCCTTAAACATTAAAAGAAAACCAAAACAATCTAAATCATCTAAACACCAACTGACTGCCGAAACGGATTCTGACAATGAGAATGAGTCAAATGATTCTAACGATGAGAATGAGTCAAATGATTCTGACGATGAGAATGAGTCAAATGATGAATCACATGACAATAGTAACTTATTAGATGATAAAGCAAGTGATGCCGGTGATGATTACGAATCTGGTGACAGTCAAAATGAGGATGAACGGGAGTACATGAAAGAAAATGAAATATTAGAGAAAGGAGAAACTCTTACTTCTGAAGATGAGTTTTCCGACGATTCAGACTATGAAAAAGATTCATTTATCGTAAGTTCAGCTGAAGAGGATAATGAATTACTGGATGGAACTGATGATGATCTTTCGATGAGTGATAATGAACTTAAAATGAATGCCAAATCTAAGAAAAAGTATAATGACCGGAAACAAAAAGAGCAAAAGAAAGCATCCAGAGAAATGTTTCAATCCAGACATAAATTAAATACTTCAAATAAAAATTCGGGTTCTGACCTGAGTAAAACTAAAAAGAACAAAAAACAGCGATTGAGTTCTTCTGAATCTGATTCTGTAACAGAACAAAAACCACGCAAAAATAATAGAATGAGATTTGATTCAACAAATGAAACCAGTATGCTTGAAGATGCAGATAAAAATGATGATGATGTAGATAAAAAATCTAAGAAAACGAAGCGTCTCTCAGCAAGTATTTGTAATGAAAGCGTTGTAAATGAAAAGGAAATAACAATTGCTGATCAGAGCACAAAAGAGGTGGACCCACTAACCACCATCCAAATAAAAGAAGAACCGAAGACACCTAAAAAAGAAAATACATCCATTGCTTTCATAAATTCTAATGAAATGGATGTGGACTCAAATGAATTGACAAGAACTCAAACAGAAATCGATCCTCTGGATGCCCCTGCAGATGAGGACTACGATGACGTTTCTTTGAGCAGTGATACCGAGATCATGCAAAACTACGATTCTGTATTAGAGGGTCTGAGCAAAAACAGCAAAAAGAAAACAAAAACTGTCGACATATCGTTAAATCTTGATAAAAAAACTAAGAAACAAAAGACTCCTATAGTTGATGAATTAAATCTTACACAAGTAAAGTCTATCAAGAAAAATAAAAAGCAAACAGAGCCTATTGAGTCTAAAACCAAAGCTGAAGAAGCCGACGGCTCTTCAGATTCAATTGATTTACATTTACTATTCTCTGAAGACAGTAACAATAGTGAAGACATACCAAAGAAAGATAATGCTAAAGAGGAAATTATTCCATTAAAACGAAAAGATGGCAAAATGGACATAAGGGACACTAATAATGGTGAGTTTTTTTGTAATTATAAAATGAATGAATTTAAGCAATATTATCCTCGTCTTGTATAAAAATATCAGAGATATAACTTTGGTGTGTAGTCTTTTTTTATTGTTTTCAATATAATTTTATATAAATATATAATAAATTTAAGTTTTAGATAATACATTTTTTTATATTCATTTCATAAAAGGTTTATTACAATTTTTAATTTTATTTATTTTTTTGTAATGTTTCGTTAGTTATAATTAAAATTGTTAAAAGAACTTAATGAAAAAAATGCGATTTCAGATTCTATCATTCAAGCTGAAAATACATCACTAAATGTCAGTCTTAAAAAGAACAAAAAACGTAAATCAAAAATAGAAGAAAATGTAAGCTCAAGTAAGTATAATATATTTTTTTTAGCTTCACGCTGTATTCCGCGCATAGTAGGGTAAACAGATGGAACCTAGTGTTAAGACATCCAATTGTCTTTTAACATTTCCGTTCCCCACTTTCCGTCCAATCGAGGCATTGCATGCTGAGTGGCGGAACCCAACGCCGCGCTTTGCATTGTTATCAGAGCGTCGAAAGGAAAATATTATATTCATTTCTTGGAGTAGAACCAATATATTAGCATATGTTTATATTATGTATATGTGGCAAATAAAAATTTAGCTTTGTATTTGTCTTTTTTATCTGCTGTTGGATTTCTATGAATGTTTGCATTGTTTACTATAGGTTCTACATTTAAATCTTTTTCTTTTTTCAGATGAACCAGAAGAAACTAATGTCAGCTTTTTCATTGACACAGAAGGTACACATACATCTCTAAATATGTCTACTGATGCAAAGGGAAAAAGCAAAAAGAAAAAATCTATACAAAACTATGGTACGTTCAGAGCCATTTTACTGTAATAACTTATTTTAAATATATATTACGAAATGTGAATTAACCTGTCAATTAGAAAAATATGATTATTTTAACAAATTATAAAAATCTAATTCTTTAACTAACAATTTTTACAAGATTCAAATTTTAACAAATATTTTACATTTCAGAATCTCAAGTGTCGTCACAAGAGAGTGAAGAGTTAGAAACTAATAAGGATGTTACAGGTATATTAATTTATAAATAATGTGTCTTAAATACATAAAAAATAAAGTAGTATAATCTAAATTTCCTAACATGAGAAAGTGCGGCGTTGGGTTCCGCCATCTAACACCAATGTAGTGGAAATTTCAAGGAAAAAATATTGTTATTTACTTCATATAATTATAATATATGAATTAACCATTCTTTTATTTTTACTAACTTCCAGATGGCAATATATCAGAAGATGCGCCAATGGAAGTTTCATTCCAGAAAAAAAAGAAAAATACTGATAAAGAAGCCATTGGAGAAGACGAAACAGGTGAATATTCATTATAAAATTAGAATTTACTTTAAATTATTTCTAATATACATACAATATACCATAGTAAAAATGTTGCTAGTCTACATATTTTAAAAATGCTTTTAGATTTCATTCTGGAAAAATCCATCAATAAATCCATTGCTAAAACACCAGGCAGTGAGAAAAAGAAGAAGAAGAATAAAAGCTTACAAAGTGAAGAAATTGGTAATATATATTTATACATACATACATAGCTTCACACTGTATCCCGCATATAGCAAGATAGGCAGAGAGAATCTACTTTCTGCCCAATTGAGATATGCGTGCTGAGTGGCGGAACTCAACGCCGCGCTTTGCCTTATTACCAAACCCAGGAAATGAAAAATTCCATTGCCTAGAGTGGGAATCGAAGCCACAACCTGTCGCGTTTACAGTCGCACGCTTGTGTCTCTGCGCCACGACAGGCGATATATATTTATAGTATTCATATATATCTTACTGTTTATTATAAAAATATACTCCTGTCAACTTGTACAGTTACATACTTGCTATTATATTATTAAGTATTTTTAAATTAAAAAAAATAAACACAAAACTAAATTGGATATTTAATTTTTATAATAAATAATTACTATAATTTTATATATTTTGTATTTTAATACAGATGATGAAAATATAGCTGATAAATCTTTAAATATATCTTTGAGTGGAAAAAAGAAGTCTATAGGCAAATTACAACAAGATGAAACAGGTTTGTCAAAGAAAAAAACTACATATTTTGTTTAATAACTATTAAATTAATATTTATATGTCATACATTATTTTTAAATTTAAACTTATGTACTTATTAATAAAACATAACTATGATTTATCCCAGAATACGAAAATAATAACATAAAATCGTTGAATACATCTATAAGTGATAAAAAGAAAAACAAATCTTTAATTGAAGAACAAGAAAATGAACCACGTGGTGAAGGTAAATTTAAATTACTTTACTTTATTACTATAATTTGAAACATACAAACATACCTAATAAACAATATTCCATTAGTAAAAATTGAATTTCATTATTATTTGTTATAGATTCCGAAGAACAAGCTACTAATGTTTCTTTAATTAAAACACCAAACAGTCAAAAGAAAAAGAAACGTGTATCAGACATCAACAACACACTGAATGGTAATTTATTTTCTATGTCACATTTATTTCTAGAAATTTACTCTTTTAGTCTTCATTTTTTGCTATGATTTGTTTATATGAGAAAAAAAAAGCTTAGTTCAGAATTTGCTATTGTAATTATGAATTAAAAGAACTTCCCAATCTTTTATATTAATACTATATTTAATACTTACTATTTGTTCTAGACATACCAGAGCCATCAGTCCTTAACACATCTTTAGTGAAAACTCCGAGCAGTGAAAAGAAGAAGAAACGCTCTTCTGAATCACAAAATGAAGTAAATGGTAATAACATTTCTTTTTTCATATCACTTTGCAAAATTTTCACTTATATGTTAAACACTGTGCAGGTTAGCAAATTATCTACTTTTTTATTATTATTATGCATTTAAAATTGTAATTTCTGATAATTGTAGAAAAATATTAAATTAAAGACTTTTCTTTATGTGCTAAAACTTCTTAGAAACTGAATGTATGGCTTTGTGCAGAGCGCCTGTACTTCCCAGACACGCGACTCCCACTACATTTAAATTTGTATGTTTTCTAAATTTTTTTTAATATTCTCTATAGTGGAAGATGAAGTCCCTATAAATAAATCTATATCCAAAACGCCCAATAGTGAAAAGAAGAAGAAGAAGAAACTCTCACAATCAATCAACAATGATCAAGGTTTGTACACATACATATATTAATGTAGTATACATATAAACATAAGTATATAATTCTGAGTTAAACCAAGTTATCAAATATAGTTTCATAAAGAAAATATATATTTTAAGTAATAATCATTTTTGCATTGATTGAAAAATTATAACATATTAAAATGTTATTTTTATTTATAGAACCTGCAATTGAAGAACACCTAAACATATCTTTAGTAAAAACACCAGGCAGTCAAAAGAAAAAATCTTTACAGTCACAACAGGAAATTGTTCAAGGTATGTTATTTTATCTGTACCATGCATCAAAAATGCATAGTTTAGCTTATCTTTATCTATAAATTCTGTTTATATATTATTTGAATAGGTTTACTTGAAAATGTTTGATTTGCTTCAAAGGTTTTGATAAATAAAGAAATACTAATACCTATTTATTTGCAAAAGATTATACATGCACCTTGACTTGTCAACCTCTTCACACCTTGTATAAATATGTTGTACATTACATAATTTTAGAACAATTAATTTACATAAATATACTGAATATACTGATATATATATATTTCCATTTTAGAGTCACTCAATACATCTAAAATAAAGACTCCAGGAAGTCTAAAGAAAAATATACAAGAACCTCATGAGAATGGAGAAGAAGGTTTGTTGTTTTTTATCATAACTGTTTTTTTCTCTAAGATATCAAGTAAAATTATACTATGATAGATACATACATAATGATTTAAAATTTGTGTCATTATTAATTTATCTTATTGAATATTATAATTATTTTTAAGTTTTTATATGTTTTCTTTTTTTCCTACAGTTGATTTGCATGAGACAGTGAAAGAATCTGGTTCAAAGAAACGTAAAAGAAAAGGCTCTCTTAATATGACAGTTGAAGAACTTAATTGTGAAGGTATAAAGCCATGTTTTCTCCCGTATCTTTTCTTTTTTTTATCTAAATAATAATTATAATAATAATCTATCAACATGCTGTCTATGCGAGCGCCAGATTTTTCTTTCTTAGTCATGTTTTTTAAAATATTTCGTTATTTTTATAATCATACTGTTTAAATCATACTTATATTTTATATTATATATTCTGTTAGATGGCGAAAGCAATGTTTCTAAAAAGTTGAATGAATCACTGGTTGGAAGTCAGAAAAAGAAATTAAAGGTTTCACAACCGAGTGAGGACAATGTTATAGGTGAAAAAACCAATATATTATTATTATTACTGGCCCTCTATTAATTTATAAAAAGACTACTAGTTTAAATTAATTTGTGTGTTATAGTATAAGATATTTTTTTTTTATTTTTACTGCAATTTTTAAAATAAACAGTATTTTTTTAATACAGTTGTAGAAGACAAGCAAGAGGAATTGAATGTACATTCTTCTGGAGACAAAAAGAAAAATAAATTGAAAAAACAAGACACTTTCAATGTTCCACCTGAAATCCCTGGTACAGATACTAATTAATTTGATTTAATAACAAATATCGATATTTATTTTTTCAACTCAAACCTAATTTATATGTTTTTTACAGACATGGCAAAGGCTAGTAGAAATAAACGTAAACGACGGGAAGATGATGATGAAAATACTGTTTCAAAGGTAATTATGACAAATAATTAAAAAAAAATAAAATATTTTATTCTCACATTATATTTTTTATATTATATTTTTTGTAGGTTTTGAAGCAAAGTTCGTTCAATAAACAAATCCCGCGCTTACCAGCTAGCATCTTAAGTCAACTGGATGAAAATCCCCAGAAGGAAACTCATGTACCAAAGAAAGCTAAGGCCATATCTACAACACAATTTTTAGTTGAGGCAGCTAAAAAGCGCAGGAACAAGCCGTCGAATTATTTAGAAGAAAGTGTATATCTCAATGACGATGAGACAGAAAACAGAAAAATGAAGAAACGTCTACAAAAACCAAAAGTTTTACCATTTGTACCAACAGCATTGACATCTGGCAGTGGTTATACAACTAGCTTTAAAGTAAACATTATACCTAGAGAAACTAAATTCGTTGCCCAAACCAGCAACGTATCTAATTTTAAAGAAGATTATATTTTAAATAAAAAAATTAAAAGACAAGGAACATATGAATTGTATAAGAAAAACAGAAACATAAAAATGTCCAAGTTTTAGAATTTGTGATTTAAAATGCCATATACAAGACTGCTCCGCCTTAATTGTTAATAATACCTATTCAAATTACTCATTGCTTTTTATAAGACTGTTAAATCGTTCTTAACAAATGGTGATATTATATATTAAGCTGTTGGGTTTTAACACATTATTGGCTATTACGTAATTTGTATTTAACTATTACCATTTAGTCATTGTCCTCATTAAATAATTATACCACATTAACTTTCTCAAATGTTTTACTGATAAAAATGTATTTGTATAATTATGATTTTATAAAAATAATTCGAATGCTTTTAATTTAGGTTAGATTTTGCTAATTTTAGTAGAGAATATTCTCCTAAACTATTATTGACATTACGGTTATTGTTTTTGTTTTATGTGTATTCATTTTATATTATTTGTAAGTTGTTTGTAATTTATAGACTGGGAAAAACAATTTGTATTTCCCGCCATTTCTTGCTTAGCTGTAATAAAAAAACTATTCTAGATGGCGCTGGTGTCCGAAATTGGTATCGCCCATGTGCCTTGTTTTCCATTTTATATTAATAACGTATTGAAAATGCTATTGTTTCTTTTAATAAACATGTTCTTTATTTAAAAACGGTTATTTTTGGTTAAATGTTCTTTAAAAAATATACACATGAACTACGAAATTACTTCCCGCCTTATCATGCCGGTGTAAACAAACCGCCATGTTGTTGAAAATGGACGAGTCACCATAACTGGTAAGTTGTATTAACACTTATTTTAATAGAAGAAATAAAAGTGACATATCGCAAAATATTTAAATATTTTTTTTTACGCAATATTATATTAATTTGAATTAAAAAACAATACTTTCATTATAAAAAGTATTTAAACGAACGTGACGTCAATGTATTGAATATTTTGAACCAATAATATTTGCTCGCTGCCGGTCACGTGGTACAAGCCCGCCAATAGAAACTCCGGCCATTCTTTGTGTACTTTTTCACATAATAGCAAAACAGAATACATAGTCTATGGAGTGAGTGGTGTTATATTTGTCAATTTCATGACGCTAAAAACGTAAATGTGTGAAATTCAGGATTATTCTATTGAGCATAAGGATATTTATTTGGATAAATATTCGGTAAGTCGTATTTTACGTGAATAATACCATTTTAATTTGTGTAAGTCATGTTTTGGTCAGTGAGAAAGTAATAGACCCGTGTCCCGCTCTTTTTAATGTCATTCATTCATAATGCATGGTTATTTGGTATAATATTAGTCTATTTTATGTTGTACTAGTGGAATATTTGTATTTTATGAAGATTTCTGAAAGTGCTCTTAATATTTTATTAGTGTCAAAGTGGCGGGAAATCATTCCACTTAGTTACGTAGTAGTCTCGTCAAAATCATTACGTGTTATGGCTGGTATGTAATAATTTAGTAATGAATATTATCCACATACTTTTAGTTCCTTCATTAACGTTCAAGTACTATTTAATTTTATTTTAACAAGAAACAACAATTTCTAAGCACGCGGTGTATAAATATTTGTAACGGACGAAATTGTTTCATGTTTTGTCTCTGTCTCGCACATTCATGGACTTGACGTTTGATAAGGATGGAATGTGTATTATTATTACTATTATTATTTAACAAGTTATTTTAGTAATTAGTGAAGTTTAATTTGCTCATGTTTTCTTTTCTGATATCATTTATGTTAAGCAAATTCTAGTTATCATTTAAATAAAATATGTAATTAAGAAATAGAAGTCGATATCAATTGTACGTGTTAAAACGGCGCCAATTTGCCGTCAATGAACTTAACGTAAGTTGTAACTACATATATACGTGTGTGATTGTGCATACGTACTTCTAAATATGCTAGCTATGGTACAACATGACCTAATACTTGGGCACTGTCAACAAATGCATACCTAAAGTATAGTATTTCAATTATAACAATCTTAAATTTGTGATTATTTTCAAATCCTTTTTTCATATACCCTGTTTTATATAAGAAATTGTAAGTTTCAATCAATAAAAATTCTACATTCTTTTAATATTATTAATATATTTTATATAGATTGATTCTGTCTACGAGGTAGTAATGTGGTTCCCACGGCCGGTTTCGAGCGAGAATTTCAAAACGTTTAACAATGAGTGCACCACGTCTATGTGTTTGTGTGTTATCGAACGAACAAACTCCTGTGTCGTATACCATAGCCTATAAATTTCAGCGTTATAAGGAAATTAGTAGGATATTATTATAAAATATGTTAAAAAAGTATTTCAAAGTGAGTAATTAGCTCTGAAAACAAGGTTATTTATTGATCATGAAAATTATATACTGACAAACGTTTAGTTATAAATTATAATATTCAATTATAAACAATTACGCATTATGTTATAAATAATTAAGGTCATGGCTGAAATAATTTCGAAATGACAGTTATCATGTTATTATGTTATGTAAACAACTGATACTGCTAGTCTGTGGTAAGTGCACTCAACGAAAAAGGGACTGGCTGCAACCTGTTGTAGTGTGCGTAAGTGTCAATGTAGTAGTAGTTTTTTGTATATGGATATAACATGCACACACCTGTGGTTGTTCCGTCAGCCGTTACACTCTCCCCTAATGTTAACGGTTGGTGTTAGTCGGATAAGCGAAAACAAAAACTTCCTTACCATTTTACTCATTTTCATGAAAGCCCTTTGATTACAATGACAAGATAATTCAAAATCTTTATAGGCTACGAGAAATAAAAGCTCTAGTATTTTTTTTTTTAATATTTTACTAAATCATAAATTGTGTTAAAATTACCTAATTTAATTTATACTTTAGTATAAATTACTACATACTCTATTTGTTTACTTTTATCATAATTTCCTGTTTTCAGCAACCAATTATTATTTAGTTACAGAGTTTAATGTTGTATGTAGTACATTTATTTGTTAATAACATGTTTCCCAAAGAAATATTAACTTACAATAATAATTAAAAACGGGCGTATATTTTACACCGGAAGCAGAGCCTCTATAGTAGGGTACTCAACTTGAAGACTCAAAGGTACCTAGTTCCTTTGTTAAAAGGCTTCTTTAACATTTGCCGTGGTATCTGGTATCGATATAATATATAAAACATGATATTATGTCCTACAATCCGTTTCGTTATACATAAAAGATTTATAAGTGATTATAATTTAAATCAAAAGAAAATATATATATGTATATTTATTTTTAATCCATTGACACATTTTGACTTAAATTATTAATAAAATATTTCTTATTAATGTAAATGCGGCTGATGAGTCTTGCTTATTACCAAGGTTGAGTCAAATACTTATTACGAAGAGGGCGTTGACCCGGCAGGTGTCATCATTCTGTAAATCGCGAACAAACAACTGAATATTCAAATTGAAGAAGGCAAATATAAAAAATATTTAGGTACATTATGTTTCTTCTTATATGTAAGTAAACACATTTCAAAACGTATTATGCAAGCAAAATAAAAATATAGTTCATTAAAATTATTTAAAACACTTTTTACTCCTCTAAAGTTTGAACAACTCTTATCCTGAAGTCCAGACATAACAAAATATATGAAAGTTTATACAGAGAATATTTTAGTTTCCCTCCCTTTTAACAGGGAAGTACACAGAGGGGAGTGACTGCGCCGCACATACAATCAATACGGAACCCCTCCTATTTCATCCTAACAATGCGCGCGCAGAGGGAAAACTCATCTAAATTATTTTCGCGCCAAGCAACTTCAGATAATTTTTACCTCCTTATATTAATTTCTAACTTGCTACATAACCAGTCCATAGTGAATGTAATAAGACAAATATAAATAAATAATGTGACAAGGCTATTTAGAAGGGCCTAAGAAAGTAAAGCGAGGTTGTCAGAGACCGTAGCTAGATTTACTATTTTAATAAGTTAAAAAGGCGCTTTCTGAATTTGCGATATAGGTATCTATTTTTCAATTTTTCGCGGTAATTCTCCGCCAGCATAGACATAAGGTAATTTTTACAAGCAGACTACGGCGAGTTCAAGGCGATAGCGCGCGGTCAGGTTCGAGGACACTAGGCGGCCCCTCACGGCGCCTCTATGGCCCCCACTATCCTCTGCTGAAATTATATTTTCAGAAGTTTTGCCTAATAAAGGAAAACGAAACAACGGAAAAAACTTAACTCTAAGAGATAAAAAAACATATTTTCTGACTTATGTAACTTGATTCGCTTTTGTTAGAAGGTAAATAATGAAGGCGTGCTCCAAAAAACTGGCGGTCGAATTTTGCCGTTGCCGACTACCTGCTCCTTCACAAGACATTTGCTCTGTTTAAAATATCATCTTATATTTTAAGCTAATTTTTAAAGTGAGATGAGTTTAATCTTGTTCGTCATTGAAACACTAAGGAATTTTCTGCTTAATTACATTGATTGAAGTAATAGAATAATTACTTTAACTTTTTTTCTTAAATATTATTATAATTTGGTTGATAATATTCATTCATACCATGCGAAACACGTTTAATGAGTATCGTAGACTTCAGACGGTGTTTCCTTGTCTGTTTTTTGTTGTATTTTAAAATAACTAACAACCTACTATGTAACAAGTACGTGTATATCAAGCAGGTGCTTTAATTAACCTACTACTTACATTAGGAAAAAAATAGATTACGGACTTTGTAGGAACTTAAAAAATATATCTATTATACACAGTCAACCGGGTTATCTAAGTGCTCATAAGATGAAAAGCAGTTCAGAAATATCTTTTAATAGTTCCTATTTCATATCGCACGTAAGCGAGATGAACTCTAAGTAATAAAGAGCGAGTTCATGGCCCTCTGTGGCATGGCTCTACTCTGTACTGCCGAGACGGATCTACAGACATTTTCGGGCCGTGAAACATTTCAACAAAAAAAGTGAATGAATAAAGTATTCATGACACGTATTTTATGCTCTATTTATTTGCCTTTTTAAAATGAATATAAGTAAATTTAAATTTATTGCAGTGATTCATATTGCGTATGGGTTTATAATAAAATAAAATTAAATATCTCAAAGTATATGTACATAACCCGGGATCCCAAACAAAATACCAGCAGCTTGCTTTCGTTAGCTCAAAGGGCGCGGTATGGCGGCTGCGATGTCATTAGGGGTCGATTCACCCTCTTTCGATCTCCTATAGCCATCTCTGTCTGCCACCCCAATTTGAGTTTCTCTCTTGCTGATTTGATAAAATATATTATCCGAAATTATATGTGACGCAAAATGTTTTAGATGAAATTTCGTGTACTAAAATTGCTTAACTTATCATTCAAAATGTATGATTTGTAGAAAAGGTAAATGATTAATACACAACTGTAAACTTTGCTTCCGATTGGCTAAAGATATGGCGCTCACGTTTTTCTCTTATCTGTCAGTGCACTCGTTTCGCATTCAGAATAATATTTTGTATGTATATTATGTTTATTATACAATGAGACCACGGTTTATTTTTATGTAAATCAAGTCGCTCCATATTTTTTAAGAACCTCTACACTTTGCCTTTGAAAGAATTTGCTATACATTAATCTGCACACGACTGCCCGTGCGCGGTTTTTTTTGTTATTCAATATGAAACCAATAACAACCGTGAACTCTGCGATACACTTAGGCTACATAACTTAAAGAACTAAAGCTACACATTTGTTGTATGCATAACATGCTTAATATAAATTTTCTTTTAAAGAAAATATTTAAAAATCCATAATATGTATGTGTTGTAAAATTTTAAAATGTCCAAATGATGAGCTTAGTTACCTTAGATATTTGGAGAAATATAAGTACTGCAAAAAAAATTACTTATTTATATAAATTATGTAATATATTTTTAACAATTTAATGCCATATATTATAATAAATTTATATTCTAAAGTAATAAATAAATAAAACAGCAAGTAGAATGTATTATTAGATCATCAGACGACAGAAGTAACGAGACTTAATTTATTGAATAAGAGCTGCACATCGTTTATTGAAGTCAATTTAATCGTAGAGTGTGAACTACAATGAAATAGTAACGATAACATACCATCTGCTGATTCCGTACCTTTCCCATGAATTTTATTTCATGCTCCGCTACCTTTATTCCTTGACTAGTCCCTTGGCTTGTATTGTTCGCGTCTTTGTAAAAAAAAGATAATGACACTGCGACGACTTTCAAGACATTTATTTTGTAGACAATATGAGATTTAAACAAAGACGTCGTGATTTTTTAAGTATGAACACGAAAGAGCCAAAAGCGAATGTAATTTTTACCTCCTCTATAGGCTTAAATAGCCTGCTGGTACTGTTTACTCTCTAAGTCGAATAGTATCTAAAATTAGCATCTGATAGTAGATAAAAACACCATCCATATATAGATGTCTTCACAAGAACACTCGGTAACGGAACAAGACGGTTATTTATAGCTTAAATAGTTACGATAAAAAATGTGGTCCCGAAAGTTGGAAGCCTTCCGATGTACAAGTGTTTGAAGGTTTTTTTGTGTAGTCGCTCACTAGGTATCTCAACAAGCCATGCATTTAAGTCCAACAAATAATTTGTTGATGTAGGTCTGTTAAAATATAGCTAAATAAAAATTACACATTCATTGTCTTGTTAACATAATGACTTAAACCTTAGTGAGGTTTATATCTATCATATTATAAATTACGACACAACACGTCCTGTGTAGTTAGTTGTATGAAAATTATATTAATCCAATTACGGAGCTTACTTTTCGTGTCCTTTAAATGAAAACGAACGAGACAGCAATATAAATATATACTTACTCTTTCACTGCTAAGGCGCACATACCAAGAGACGGAAACAGGTTTCACTATAGAGTAGGAATTCATTCCCATCTTCTTTTCGTCATGAAAAAATGCCTGCTATTTTTGGAATAAAAAATGGCGCGAAAATTCAACATCTACTTTTTGTTAGAACAATATCACTAAATATTATTTTTTTCTGTTATAGGCGTGCTTAGACATGGATTTGTACATAACCGATTCACTCCAGGACATGCTGGACATGGACATCAAAAATGAAATAGCGACAGACTTAAGCAGCATAACTGATTTTTCCGTTAGTATTTACCGAGTTATTTAAAAATTAAATGAAATCACACCACAAGATATACCCAATACAATTATATTTCTCGTTACAGGACTCGTTAGGATTAAATTTTTCAGAAATGCCACCTTTATTAGATATGGATACAGATAATTCAGTCACGTGGCTCAATAATTCTTCTTCAAGTTTCGTGCATAACCTCGATTTATATGGGTCGGAGGCTAACGCGGTTATGGTGAACCCAAACTCTGTCATGCCTTCGTCCTTCGCAGAAACACCAGTTAAGAGTATTGTTAAGGAAGAAGCGTCCAATCTTTTACTAACATCGGCTGCAAACAATGATCTCAACAATAGTACGTCGCTAGCCAGTCCAAAGGAGGAAAAAAGTCACTTAACATTTTCCCCGAACGCAATAAAAGTATCAAAAGTACAAGAACCTGAAGAACCGCCGCCTAAAAAGATGGAAGAAGCCACACAAATGGTCATATATGTTAGAAAACAAGACAAAACTGTAGTAAAAGACTTGTTGAAAGATTTAGATACTAGTAAAGTTAAGAGCACGCCGCCCACAATAACGCCAACGGTCCGAATAAAAGCGAGTCAACCCGAAATATTGAAAGTGAATAACAAAAATTGTTCAATTTTAAATAGTAGCCAAAAAATAATTCAATCTTTAGGAACGAAGACCATTATATCGGGAAATATACACATATTGGACGCTCAACAATCTAGAACAATTTTAGGTAACGGAAACAAAAGTCAAGCGACGATTTTGTTAGATAATTCGTCTTTGAATAGTAGACAAATAATAAAGACCGCCGTGAGCGGCGCCTTCGCCGTCGACACCAGCCAAGGGAAGTACGTCAACAGCAAGACCGTGACAGGGGAGTTCCCAAAACCAGCGTATTCTTACTCCTGCTTAATAGCCATGGCACTGAAAAACTCAAGAACAGGAAGCTTACCGGTCTCAGAAATATATAATTTTATGTGGTAAGTAGTTTTCCATTGAATATTTATATTTTTAAAATAACATATCTGTATTAATTGATGACGAGTATCACCTTATACTCGTCATCATTTTAAGTAAACACTATGAATCCTTACTAATATTATAAATGCGAAAGTAACTCTGTCTGTCTGTCTGTCTGTTACCCTTTCACGCCTAAATCACTGAACCGATTTTGATGAAATTCGGTATGAAGATAGAACTGAACTTGGGAAAGGACATAGGATACTTTTTATCGCGAATGGTAAAAGGGGTTGAAATAGAGGATGAAAGCTTGTATGAAAGTTCCTTATTGTCAAACATAAAATAATGTAAGATTGTTCAACTGTTTACAACTTCCACACCTAAACCACTTACTCTCCTTACCATGTCGCGCGATATAACTGAAATCCACGCGGGCGAAGCCGCGGGCGGAAAGCTAGTGTAAAAAAAAACGTGAAAATGTGTTTGATATTTTATTATGATTAACTCAAAGTTGTATTTTTGTGCTCAGTACATCTGGGATCTGGGGAACATAGAACCAGCATTCCTATAACAAATTATTGGTATATGATGTCATATATATTTAAGTATATTAATCCCCGTCGTTCAATTTCCACTTAGGTCTTTTGAATGACGAAATTCAACTGCGCCATTTATCTTACAAGACCAGGATAACTTATATATTTGTGTGTCTGAATGTCTTACACTTCCTTATATTACACCACGATGAGAACGCTTTAAATTAATTTGGTTAATAATATTTGATTTTATTTTTCAGCCAACACTTCCCATATTTTAAAACGGCGCCAAATGGTTGGAAAAATTCCGTAAGACACAATCTTAGTTTAAATAAATGTTTTGAAAAAATAGAAAAGCCCTCAACAAATGGAAGTCAAAGAAAGGGTAAGCAGATTGAATTGTTTACAATAATTAGGGTTGATAGTGTTCTTTATAATAAAGTACATCCTTGTAAATAATATATTTTAATAATTCAAATCTAACACTTAGCTTTCAATAAAATAAATTTTATTATTTTGAAATATAGAAATAACAATTTATATTTATTACAGGTTGTTTATGGGCTATGAATCCATCAAAAGTTGGCAAAATGGATGAAGAAGTGCAAAAATGGTCAAGAAAAGATCCACAAGCCATCAAAAAAGCTATGATTTATCCAGGTAATTAAAATACAGTACGTCTTCCATTCATGTCTTAAACTGATGTTTCTCATGAAAAATTAAAATCTTTTCTATTTTTTTTATTTATCAATAAATGTATGTTTTTTCTTCTAAAAGGAAGAAACGCATAGTGAACAGTTACTTATCATTCATTTGCTTCACCCAGCTTTGGGTTATTTAGTATTTTGTGGGCATTTTTACTTAACGCAAATAATTTTCTATGTTTAAAAATAATCAATTTTACTGTTTGAGTTATGGAAATATAATACTCCGTATTTACTTACCACCATTCGCCGTCGCCAATGACTGAGTCAAGGATTACATGTCGATTTTAGTAAGGAATCTTGACAGTATAATATTACAAGATGTTTTTTATAGCTAAGTCACGTACATATAGAAATATTCGACAATTTTTTTAGATAGTTCGTCTATTTAACACTTTTCGTAAAATAAAAGTGCTGAGAAACATATACATATATATTATACGTTATTTTTCTGATGTTTATATGAAATAATATTACAAATTAATTTGGAATAATTGTACAAATTATTTATTGTATAGTACAATTGCTTTCTTTTCGATTTCACATTATAAAATTTCTTTTTATTATGATTTTGACTATATTTATGTTTTTTAAAAAAACGTTAAACTGCTATTGGCTTATTTACGTCGATAAAATGAATGTAGGCAAATGAATGACAATTTATATGTTATATTTTTCTTTTTTACTTCCACACTATATTTCTCATATATCAGGGTAGGCAGAGGGAACCAGAGAACCTAGTGTTAAGACACTCCGCCCTCTTTTTAAATTTTCGTTTCCCACTTTCCGTCGAATTGAGACATTGCGTTCTGAGTGGCAGATCTCAACGCCGCGCTTTGCCTTGTTACCGGAGCGAGGAAATGAAAACGCCTAATAATATTTAATATTTTCATTCCCTGTAGTGGGAATCGAACCCAAAACCTGTTGCGTTTACAGTCGCACGATTGTGCCTCTGCATCAAGACAGGCTTATTTGTTATATATTAGTATTTAAACGCAAACTATATTTCCAGAGAGTCTAGAAGCATTAGAACGAGGTGAGATGAAGTACAGCGGCTTCGGTAGCGACAACGAAGTCGACGACGAGACCGAGGCAGAGGCAGACGCGGACGTGGAGATGGACGACGTGGAGATAGACCCTGAGGTCAAGGAGGAAGCTGATGATGACGAGACCGTTATAGAACAGGTCATTTGATATTTTTGATAGTTAAATGTTAATCACACGTTTAGGATATCAACGTATGGCTTAGTGGTCAGAGCGTTTGAACGGTTTTCAAGCGGCGCAGGTTCGAGTCACGCGGTTTTAAGTACTTAGATGTTCTAAATTCACTAATAACTCATGTGTAACTTATTTATCCCTCGAGGTCAAGGATAAAGCTGCTGATGACTGTTATAGAATTTATCCCTAAATAACTTACTAATAAACACGACAAGTTGTCGATTCGATTCTCACTAGGGAATGCAAATATTAAATATTTATAATAATGAATATTTAAAGTTTTCGTTTGCTCGGCGCAACAAGGCAAAACGCGGCGTTGAGTTCCGCTACTCAGCACGCAATGAATATTCTGTAATGCAATAATCTGAATATTCATATAATTAAAAAAATTGCCAATTTAAAAATGTTATGTCAACATTTTAACTACAAATTATTTTCATACATAAACATTTATTTTAATTTAACAATATGAATAATGTGATATAAATAAACGCAAGTAAAAAGAAAACAGAATATGTAAACAATATTAAATCGTAGGTTTAAAAATACTCGAGACACGTCTACAATGAAAGTAAATACGCCAAAAAAAGATTTTTATGTTTGTTTACAAATTATCATATGCAAGTTTAAAATTACTCGATTAAATCCCCTGTCTTGGCGCAGAGGCACAAGCGTGCACTGTGACTGTAAACGCGACAGGTTGTGGGTTCGATTCCCACTCCAGGAAATGTAGTTTTCATTTCCTGGGTCTAGTGACAAGGCAAAGCACGGCGTTGAGTTCCGCCACTCAACACGTAATGCCTCAATCCGGCGGAAAGTCATGAACAGTATTGTTAAAAGAGAACGGAGTGTCTTAACACTAGGTTCTGAGGTTCCCTCTGCCTACCCTGCTGTATGTGGGATACAGCGTGAAGTTACCAAAAAATTCGATAGATTTGTAGTAGATAGGTTTAGGAATATTAAATCAATGTAGATTTAAAAATACTCGAGACACGCGTCTACAATGAAAGTAAATACGCGAAAAAAGATTTTTATGATTGTTTACAAATTATAATAATGTACTAAAATACTTGTTCTTGATTATACTGCAATGTGTGGGATAAGTGGTTGACATTGAGCTTGTATTGTATCCTCTGTGAGTGACCCCTGCAGAATGCAAACATGATAGCTAATATTCAATGTCAAGGTATAATGTCAATCTTTTATTTTTTTTCTTATTGGGTTCCGTATTAAAAAGAAAAAAAATTTTTTTTTATTTGTAAAAAAAAAATACTTGACGTAATTTATTTCTATTGTTAGTACTAGGTTATATAGAAATTTTCGCTATGCAAAGATTACTTCTAAGAATAATCATTTAGCAAGAAAGAATAATATTTCATTAAATATTTTAATATTTTCATTTGACCGAAAGAGCAGGAAGTCAAACTACAACTGGTTTCGTTTTGCATCTGCCTTGTTCTGCACCTTTCGTCCGAATTAATATGATTGTTAAATAAATAATGCAAGTCGTACGAAGTCCTTGAAACTTGTCATACAAAATTTCACTATTGTGTTAATGTGCATATATTTTTAATAAATATATATATATATATATATATATATATATATATATATAAAAGATTAATTAATATATATATTTTTTATATATATACATTCTAATATATAAAATGTCTTACTATAGTTAAACTTAAATTAATTTATTAAACTCCTGTCGTGGCGCAGAGGCACAATCGTGCGAGTGTAAACGCGACAGGTTGTGGGTTCGATTCCCATTCCAGGAAATGGAATTTTTCATTTCCTGGGTTTGGTAACAAGGCCAAGCGCGGCGTTGAGTTCCGCCACTCAGCACGCAATGCCACAATTTAGCGGAAAGTGGGGAACGGAGTGTCTTAACACTAGGTTCCCTCTGCCTACCGTGCTATATGCGAGATACAGCGTGAAGCTATGTATGTATGTATGTAACTTAAATTATTATTAAGGAACCAAATCGGGAGATTACATCACTCATGTTTATTTTGGTTAATTTTAAATCCCTATCATCAATTTACTGTGAATTTTGCGATAACATGAAATCGCTTTAAAATATGACATCATTTTATAACATTTTTAAATGTTATTTACACAAGGATTGTAAAAATTTTTATATAAATTTAAAATGACTTCGAATTCAAATCCAGCTATCCTTATTTTTAAATAATTATTAGTTGTCAAAAGCGTCTTAGACAATTATATTGCTTACGAAACAGGTTAGTCCATAAAGGTTGCTAGATCTTATTTCGTTATAAAATAATTTTTATATGAATTTTATTTAAATAATTGAAATATATGGTTTTTAAGAAGTTAGAGTTCAGCCACTCCGAATGTAATACCTTGATGCAGCGGAAAGTGGGGAACGGAAGTGTTAAAAGAGAATGGAGTGTCTTTACACTAGGTTCTCTGGTTCCCTCTACATACCCTGCTATATGCGGGATACAGGGTGAAGCTAAAAAATATTGTTTCTCCACTCCAGTAAGGCATGGCATAGTTGAATTCCGCCATTTAACGTAATGTTTCTAATTCGGAAAAACGACTACGGAAATGTTACAATAAGTTCTCCAGAACTACCATGGTAAAGCGTGAAGCTGCTTGTATATCAAAGAGTGATATTTTCATTGTTCATTAAATTTTACTTTTAAAATACAACTTTCACTCACTGACGCCTGTCGTGGCGCAGAGGCACAAGCGTGCGACTGTAAACGCGACAGGTTGTGGGTTCGATTCCCACTCCAGGAAATGTAAAATTTAGTATTTTCATTTCTTGGGTTTCGACACGCAATGCCACAATTCGGCGGAAAGTGGGGAACGGAATTGTTGAAAGAGAATGGAGTGTCTTAATACTAGGTTCTCTAGTTCCCTCTGCATACCCTGCTATGTATTGTATACAGCGTAAAACTAAAAAAACAGAAAGTAATACTAATATATATTTTTTGTTATCACAGGAAGTATCAGACCAGGAGTTAGAAGTTGAGGAAGTGGAAGGCACAGGCATGGTGGGAGGCACGTACCGCCTGCTGGCGACCGGCGCCTCCACCCTCACGTCCTACGTCACCGATGTGGAGTCGGGGGACGATGTTAGTGATATTGAGGTTTGTTTATATTAAACTAACTATATCCCTAAAACATATATATTGTATTGCTGTTTTTGTCATCCCCCATACTTATTTTATTTGTAAATATGTATATGCAATGTACAGACACACTTTTCTGTTTTATTTATGATGGACCGTATAAGGTACACTTATAAAAGTACATAAAAAGATCAAAAATCTCAGTACGCATTAAAAAAAACAAATTGCCTATTATGATCATCTACAAATAATTTTGCATCATTAATACTTCCCTCCACTTCTCAACGAGCCTATTTGCAAATTGACAGCTTTCTATGGCCAGTAGTTTCAGCTGTTTCTTGTATGTCATTCACTCATATACGCGCGTAATATTTTATATTTAATTTATATTATGTAAAAAGGTTTTTTTTATATTTTATTGCTAACAGATATTCTTGGAAACGTAAATTTCAATAATTTCGAAATTAATATGACGTTAAATTTTATTTGCCGTCATTAAATTATTACTGCCTTCTGTGAAATACAATACCTATATAAAATAACAGATTAATTTTAAAAATAATAGAAACACCAGTATATTTTCGGTATTCTGTTCATCCTGGCAATGACATCTAGTTCAAGCTGTCCCGCATATAGCAGGGTAGGCAGAGGGAACCTAGTGTTAAGACACTCCGTTCCCCACTTTCCGCCGAATTGAGGCATTGCGTGCTGAGTGGCGGAACTCAACGTCGCGCTTTGTTTTATTACTACCAAACCCAGGAAATGAAAAATTTCATTTTCTGTGGGAATTGAATTTTTTGTGGAGTGCATTTTCTGTGGAGTGGGAATCGAACCCACAACCTGTCGCGTTTATAGTCGCATGCTTGTACCTCTGTGCCACGTCACGCCACGAGGACAAAAATAATATATGCAGCTAATAAACTTTTTCTCTATTTTTAAATTAAATAAACACAAAAATATTAAAAAATATTTAATTTGTATCAACAGGTATTGGATCAGTCATATGAAGAAATCGATATAGACGTAACAAAACCAGTCAAATTTGACTTGTCTCTCACAGAAAATTACAGAAGTAAGTATTTAATACAAATTTAACAAAATGAATTCTTATACTATCAACTGTGTTGCCCGTTTATAGAATCAACTCAGTTCTCAACTTTCTGCCTGAATTTGAGACATTGCATATTGAGTAGTATAAATTGATGTTTCTGTTCATCATACCAAAATGAGTAAATGAAAGTATGTAATTTAAATATAATTATTTCCTCGAATCACTACAAATCAAACTCCACACCTCGTCGCTTTTATCGCTCAGACGCTCCGCCACTGCGCCACGTGATAACCTCTTTATGGTACAATTTTATTTATAATTTCCTTATATTTTCATTTTATTTATCAGCCATTTCTGTAATATCGCCATGGTTGATGACATTTAATGAATTCTACCCCTGCAAACAGGGTAAGCAGAAAAGAATCTAGAGTCAATACACTGTTCGTCAATACAAAAGCTTTCCACTGTAATTCAGACATTGCGTGTTAAGTAGCAGAATTCAATGCCAACTTGGTTCTCTTTACCACCACATTGTCTTTTACTAGAATGTTAAATTATTATAAATACTTCAAATGTAATTATTCCCCCCGAGTAGGGAATCGAACCCGCTAAAACTATCTGTGTTTACTCACTTCCTACTGCGCCACAATGGCCTCTCGAAAATGATAGTATTTAAATAAAATGAAACAAATTGATATGGTATACCAGTAAAATAATATTAAATATCATTTTATATATAAGTATTACATTCCATATATTTATTTTCATTCCTTTGTTTTAGTCCATCCAGCAAAAAGAGCGAAAACCAGTTTCATATACCAACCAGTGACCACTCAGACTCACACAAGCAGTGGCGGAAAACACCACTCTCGTCAATAGAGTCGCCTTAGTTTAGTTATTATTATTATATTGTGAATTGAATCACTTAAAAATGTAAAAATATTGGTTACACTCAGTCAATATTTTATTTCATGTGATTCAATAATTATCGGCTAATAATTAATTAATAACTGTAATTTTAACTTCGTTGCTAACTTCAAATTTGACTGTTTTCTAGGAAATATATGGATATTTTTTTAACCCATATTTTCTATAGTACATAATATGCTGACATAATGCCTCATATTCGTTATTTGAATATATAACGAATGTATACTTTTTAATTATACATTGAGACATTTATTTACCATATTATAAAAAAATATGAAAAATATAAAAACATATCAATTTTGATAAATTATGTAACTGAAAAATGGCGTCATTATATTATATTTCAAAGTTTGTAATTGAAGTTAGCATCTTAGTTAAGTATGTTCAGTCCGTCTTATTTAAATGTACAAATTTCAATAGAAATAAGGAACTACATATATTATGTTGATTGCTGTTTATATTTTAAACAATTGACAATCATTCTTTATAATTTTTGTTTATGTAATAATAGAAAAAAAAAAAAAAATTACAGGAAGTTAATATTTTTTTTTGTTTTGTCTAAACAATACTAATATTGGTTAGTATTCACAGACAATATATAATATTATATATTTTCTCATAATTCCACATTTAAATAAGGCGGACTGTATTTTGAAAGATATTAGTAGTGCTAGTGAATGCGTGATAAGTACCAGATAAGTGTATTTACGACGAAACACTCGTTACATATCGTACACTGTACATTTTACTATTAAGCACCGCACAGTATAATTAATTTTTGTTTCTTCTCTTATAGTTTAAACGGTTGAGACCGTTCTCAGTACAAAACATGTATTTTGCTGTTCTACTCATACGTTTTTTTAATTGAAATTTAATAAAAACTATGAATACAATAGCAAGAGCCATAGCGGGTATATTACTAAAGTTCCCACCGCTTGTACATATTTATTTTATTGTGTGCATTTTTATATGTTGACGCTGGCAGCTTTCTCTCACAAATTGATTCTGAACCCGTCATAAGCATTTATTTGCTAAATTGTGCTAACAATCTTATTTTAACACAGAAATCCAGTGACACACTGTTTAAAATTCATTAAAAAAATAAAAATCATGTATGGTATATGTATTTCAATTTACTATAAATAGATCTCAATCAATGTGTTGTTTAATATTTGGTAGTTAACAAAAAATGACGGGCTTAGACCTAATTTGTATGTATATGTATAAGCTTTCCCAAACTGAAACACTGCTTTACTAGTGTTTACTTCACTTTTTTATAAGATAAGTTTAGTTTAGAATTGGTGCGTTATTTCGTTCATTATTCATGAAAACAGAATGGGAAAGCTCTTTGGCTATAATTATTAAATGATCATTTTTGTATACTTTAATGTGCAAGTTTCTCAATAAATTTATTTTGTAAATCTATTAGGTATTTAGTATATTGTCGGTTTACGTTCGTAATTAAAAAAAATTTAACGGAAACGAATTTTCTGAATATAATATTAAGTAGTAACAATTTTTAATTTGAAATCGTGTTCACGCGAATACATAGCGAACACGCTATGTTTATTTTTAAGGACTTTTCTTTGTGCTCGCGTAATTTAGAGTACATTGTGAACTTTACCTTGCAATTAGAACGATTGGTTATTAATATTATCGTCAACTTCTAGCTAGGTAACATTTGGTAAAGTTAGTAGAATTGGTTGTGACTTAGTTCTGTCCAAAGTAAGATAACTGAGGCGGCAGGTTTATTTTGTGTTGTATGTTTCGAATTATACGGAATTATAAGCAATGTGTCTAAACATAATGTTCAAAGTGTTCATAGTTCAAAAATCAATGTCTAAATTTAAATGAAATGTTTAAAATGAGTGCAGTGTCCTAAAATATAGATTAGATTTAACTGTGATATGATTATGGTTCACGATAATTTGTTAATTGGAATTTATGGTAAGGAATATATTGGCATTCTATTTTGTTGTTAAAATTAAAAATAAACTAGTAAATAGCTCCTTCCATGTCGTAGCAAGAAAGAATGTCGGTATATTTCTTCAAATACGCACTTTAAAAGCATAGATTATTATATCGATTGAAATGAATTAAGAGAAACTTTTGGATTGTTGGGAAAAAATAGTAATTGTATGTGAATAATGGAACACACCAGAGTAAATGTTTTTTTTTTTACATATAAACAAATAAAGTTTTGAAGTTCTCGGAATAATCAATTATTGTGAAATATTCTTAGGTGTGATTTGAATGGAATGTTGAAGTTGACTGTCAGTAGAATAAAAGAATTAAATAGTTGGAAGAAATTGTAAAAGAACAGTATGTTACTATTTAAGCGCACGACTTAGTCTTATACCACATTTTAGGTACTTTATAATGAGTCGACAAAATAGATTTCGATTTAGTGTGCAATTCTGTAAATATTTTCTTACGTTAGTTATCTACTTAGAAGACCTTGCTTATAATTTACTAACGCTTTAATATCAAGTTAAGTGCTAAGATACATTTAAGTAGAAATAGATTTCTTAACATATATAAGGTAATGAAGTAACTTGACGCCCATAATGTTCACAATAGCCAAGTAGTCTATGTACCATAAAACAAAAAATGTATTTTTCCACTGCCAGTATTTCAACATCCATATTTAATGTGTAAGCTTAGAAAATAAGGGTAGAGGATAGTTTAGTTTTGTAGAATTAGACAAACAAGCTAAGTTGAATGATTTTTAATAATTTTTTGGTAATAAAAATGAAATGAATGTGTTGTGTTTATTTTTAACCAATTTCTTGGAGTTGTTAATGTGAATAACTAATTGGTATTAACAAAAAAATATATCACTTTTTTTTATATAACAATGGTATTAAAACTAATAGAGCTGTTTAGATAAATTAATGACTATCGCGACGATAATATGGTTATTGAGATTGTGGTGATAGTTATGAAAACCTTCACGCGATTAGCTTAACCCTTTCAGACCTGAATTATTTTTTGTGTCTGATAAATCTTAAAAAAATAATTGTAGCTAGAGTCGAGTAAAAGGACTAAGGAAAAAAAATGAAAAAAATCCTGGTTGTCAGGTTTTTGAGAAAAAATAGTTTTTCTTTTTGTGTACAAATGTGCACATGTGTCCTATGTATTGATAAGACTTGTGTTTAAGGGGGTTTCATTGGTATTATAGAGTATAATTTTTAAAGTTTTTATTAGGAAATATTAATTATTTTTATAAAATCAACAAAATTTAAGTACAATTTTTATAATTATTAGCAGAAAAGATTTCTTTTTTGGGATAGGCAAATAATTGGCACATAGATAAATCAATCATTCGCCTCATTCAAGAAGCATGTTTAGGTATGAAATGCCAAGAAACAGTTTTTATCTTTGGTAAGGCAAAGGTGAACTTTGCATTTAATACATTTAATCCTGGTTCTTCCATTGCATTCAACCATTTTGCGCCGTGTCCCAAGTCCCTCATCATGTGCAGGGAAATGCCCAACACCGTCTCTTGCTATATCCGCTACAGGACGAACCTCTCCTGGTCTTCTTGGAATAATTTGCGGTATTGGGCTACTGCCACTGGGCCGTCCTCTTTTACCGATGATATTTTTATTCTTCATCACCAGACTTTCAGCCAGCTGACGACGAAAGTGAAGTAACGTAAGTTGTTTATTTTTTGGTATGCCTAGCAACACATTGTCACTTTGGTACTCTCGGTACGCCTGCACTACAGCTAAATCAGAAACATGAAATATCATGCGAAGAGTCCATTTTTTTGATTTGATGAAGGTCCTGTAGTAGCTCATGCGTTGATCTAATAAGTCAACTCCCCCCATTGCGTGATTGTATTTCCTGACCACTTCGGGGCGTTCAACGTCAATAAATTTCTTGTCTTTCTTACACCACCTGTTGACAAAGTCTTTTTCGCCAATACCAACAAAATTTGAAGCAAGATGGATAATCTAGCCACTTGACCACAGTTACATCTTCGTCAAAACTACTTACTTCTTGAGAAAATCCTCGAGGTTTTTTATTGATTTCTTTATCGCTTAGTAGCGATAGGTTGGCGAATCTATTTATACGAGCTGTGCATGCAGCCATAATGCCTTTTCGTTTCAAAATTTGCAATAAATGAAAAGACGAGAAGTAGTTGTCAAAGTATAGCTCGTGGCCTTTGCTTTCTCCAATTCTCTTAGTGAGATGAAAGGCAATAGCTGCACCGTATCCAATTTTTTTTGTCAAATTATTATTAAGTTTTGGACTAACTTTGATAAAGTAGAAAATCATAGGCTTGCCCATGTTTACCACATAAAAAAAATATCTTAAGCCCCCATGGACAAGGTTTACCTTTTATGTATTGTTTGGCAACGTGTTTCCCAGTGAAAGGAACCATCTGCTCATCAACGCAAAGTTCTTTTTCAAGCGGTAACTCTAAACATCGATTCCTAACAGTTTCAAATATTGGTCGAACTTTGTAAAATGCATCTTTGCAACCAGCTGGTATTTTTGTAATATCAACAATATGTAAATTATTACGTAATTCAAAAAACCGATCCCGGGCCATATTCTCTGATAACAAGGGTATGCTGATGCCAGTTTCCCAGTACATTTTCAAGCAAGGATAGCTAAAAATACAAGTAGCTAAATGTAACCCAAATAAAATTTCTATTTCTTGTGCAGTAGTAGGTTTATACCTGGGTTTATTTGAATGTATTGCGTATATGTTAGTCATTTCAGCCATAATGTCAAATAATTGTTTTGACACGTACCGAAAGTAATAATCCAAGGGGGCTTCAACTGTAGGGTCAATTGATATTGGTGGAAACGCATCTGATGAGATTGTGTTTAGGAGTTCCCTGTGTCTCCACCTAATGTTCTGTTTAGGCGTAATATTCTGAAGTATATTTTCATGAGAGGGCTCTATTTCTGTTGTCGGTGGTACTTCGAAAACCACTTCATCGCAGGTGAAGGCTTCGTCTTCGTCAGTGTCGGGTGGAAATACCTCTCGTTGGTTTTGATTGATGACATCTGCACCAACTCGGACAGACCGCAGTTCTCTTTCAGATGTAAATGCAAAAGGTTCTTCGTCATCAGATGATAGTTCCAAATCGGAAAGAGTTCCAGCATATAGGGCTTTTAAGGCATCCGGTGAAAACATATTTATGTTTTTTTTATCTGAAAAAGTAAAAAAACTATTTTATCTTAACATATAACATATATTTTATATAGCATCAACAACAGCAACATAAATAAAGTAGTTACAAACATATCCAAAAAAGATCTTTCAAATACAGGTAGGATACTTCAGCAATCGTAAAAACATTGTTTACGCCTGATGTGTACATTTGTGTACAAATATGAAAATTGTGATAATTGATATAAAATACAATATAACATACTCAAATAATTTGTTACTTATGACCTTAGGAATATAACAAATCAATTCATATTTTTGCAGTGTGTATATTTAACTATTTCCTACATTTTAGAAATAAAAATGTCGAGCTTACCTACATAGCTCCAACTTCGGTCAGCCACTGATTGAACTATGTCGAAAAAGTCACAAAGAATGATAAGAGATGGCGTTACTAGTACACATTTTTGTAGTTTATAATGTGGATATTTGAACACAACAGTTCTCAACTGTATTTGTATAGAATTAAATACCAAAACATTTTTTTATATTTTATGTGTACATTTATGTACGCCAGGTCTGAAAGGGTTAAAGCAGGCAAACATGAATTAGTCTTAAGACTGATGAATTTTTCGTTTGGAACAATGACGTATCGAGTGGCGGAATCCAATACCGCGTTTTGTCTTTAAATATATATATTCCCCGAGTAAATATCGAATCCACAAAAGTCGCTTATTTAGGTAGACACTGTCACGATGGTTACGCCGATATAGTAGTGTTTTATCTATGGTCTATGATGTCAACTGTCAAGCTTTTGGCGGCTGTCTTTGTCATACAAATACAATTTTTGTGTTTATAAATTTACAATTTATTCCATTATTCAGAAAATCAAAATATCCTGAAAGAGAGTGGTTACTGGAAAATTCAATGTTGGTTTAATTTTTTGCAATTTATTTGAACACATGACCAATTTTTACTGCTGCACATAAGTTATTGATGCGAAAAAGGCACAAAGACTTCGTAGAAATATTTTCTATATATATTGTTATCATAACTTAAAGTTGCTTCTATAAATGAAATAAAAGAACTGGAGTCAAATACTACTTATATACTATTAACAACATTACACATGATTTGTTCAAATACAGTGAATAATATTTACTTACAATGACTACCAGAGAAATCATCACGTTACAGTTTGGTCATTATTCTAATTACGTAGGTGCACACTTTTGGAATATACAAGAACTAAGTTTTGATTACACAGGAACTGTAAAAACTGAATGCAATCACGATGTTTTATATCGAGAGGGCCACACAGCCAACGGCGAGGTTACTTACACACCACGTTTACTCCTTGCTGATCTGAAAGGTTCTCTTAAGACTCTTCCAGAAAATGGAGGCTTAGAGGAGGTAAATTCAGAAGATAATCTACCATGGAATGCTGTTGAGAAAATTGTGGAACCTGCACCAAAAAGAAATGATTTCTTAAAAGATATTGATTCTGATGGCGCAAACCTTGAAAGTAAACAATATAACTTGGATGAAGATGTCAACACATGGACGGACTACCTGTATCCCAGATTTCATCCTCGTACTGTTAATGTAGTCAAGGAGTATCAAAGTGGAAATGAAAATGTAGGTGTAACATAATGACTTGTTTTTATAAATTAATTGTTTCGAAAATACTTTCATTATTTTTCAAACTTTATATTTTTTTTTAACTTTTCAGGAAATGTTTGACATTAATATGTGTGGTCGCTCAATTTGGAAATCAGATTTTGGAGAATCTTTTGCTGATAATATTAGAAAATATGTTGAAGAATGTGATAGTATGCAAGGTTTTCAAGTAAACTTTGACTGTATTGATGGATTTGCAGGACTAGCCCTAGGTTGTATTGAGCATCTTACAGATGAATATACAAAAAGTATATTTGCATACCCTATTATACCTTCATATTTCCCTGACAATAATCCATCAACAGAAGAGGAAAGAGAAAAATCTACTTTAAGAGATTCTATGAGATTAGTTAATATTGCACTATCAATAGAAGAATTGTCTCAACATGTTAATCTTTATGTGCCTTTATGTACTGGTGAGAAGGGATGGAGAAAACCTGGCAACCCTAGAATATTTGATTATATAAGCTATAAGCCTGATTTATATTATCATTCTTCAGCTCTGCTAGCATCGGCTATTGATACATTAGGTCAAAAATATAGACACAAGAGCAATACTTACACTATGTCTGACATATGTGCTGATATGACTGGATATGGTAGGAAGATGGCTGCTGCGTCACTAGGAATGCCATTTGCTATAAATGAATCTGAATACCTTATAGATTATTTAAATAATACAACAAAACCATTGTACAAATCTATAACACCAAATTGTAAAATTGCTACAGATAAGCTATTCCAACTTATAACCATAAGAGGTATACCTGAATCTTATTTGAAAGCACCATTAAAGGAAGCAAAAGAGCAGATGAATCTTCCTGCATACAGATGTAGCAATGTGAAAGAGATGTTTGAATTGTATTTTCAAGCTAATAACTTCCTTTCTGCCACAAATGTCACTGTTTGTGAAAAACCTCTTGAATTAAAAACTCCATTTCCACAATTCTTTTCTAATAGTCTTAATAAATATGGTTTTGTGAGGAAAGATAATGAACCAGAGAAAGTTGAGAGTTGTTCAGTAATTACTGGCTTGCATAATGGTAACTTTGTGGCAGACATGATTGAAAAGCTCCACAGAGATGTAAGCAGAATCAAATTCGCAAAATTGCACAAATTTCGACAAGAAGGATTAGAATATGCAGATTTCAAAGAAAGTTTAGATAGGTTAGCAGAGTTTAAGGACAATTATGAAGACGACTTTGAGCTTTAAAGACTGTTAATCTTAGATATAGAAATACATTTGCCTTTATTACAATTAACACTTAATAAATGAATAAAATATAAGTTTACATTAGTTTCAATGCCCTGGTTTTGGCAACAATTACAAAAATATTAATTATTTACAAAATATTACCCACTTCTAAAATGCATTTATATAAAATAATGGTACATTGATATGTGTCTGATTAACTTTGTATTCATACTTAAGGGTAATTTTTAAACAGCTTTATTTATATCATGATAGCAAATTTTGTCAAGTAGTCCAGCTGCCCTAAATTTCTTTCCTTTATAGCCCTACACTACTTACTAGATACAGCAACTATCTAGGATTTTAAAAAATAGTAATACATATAATTTAAAAATGTCTTAAAACATTTCATTGGACACATTTTTTGGAAGAAAAGAACATATTGCTTGGATTTTTTGACAATATTTCACCACAAGGCTTTACCAAGTTGTATGCATTAATAATTCTTAGGGCATCTAGAAGGTTAAGCGGTATCCGGAAATTCAGTTTTTACTATATAAAGCTTATAAACTTTTGAAAAACGATAAACAAGTCAGCTTATTCCCACCAGGTATGGATTTATATAATGATTAAGAAAAAACGAACTATAAAATTCATATATTTTTATTTTAGATGATTTAGATAAAATAAATCATATCTCATTCACACAATCGCAATTGTACACATTTACATCTAATAATAATCTTTGGCGATCACGATGACCGCTCCAGCGCCCGCTCCTTCATCCTCGTTATATATGCTACACCTTTGCTCTTTCTAAAGTTTTCATATGGGTCATTTAAATTTACTCCTACACCTGTACACAAAAATAAACCTATTACTTACAAAAATAATAAATTAAAAGCAGAATTAAGCTACAAATTGTTTTTTTAATCTATTTTCATAAACTAATGTTAAAATAAAAGAATTGTTTGTGGTAATTTCTATCATTTGACATTTAACAGTAATCAGTAATGTTGACATATCATTTTATAAACCAAAACCCAATAGAAAAATCTACAAGTATAAATCATATAAAATAATTAAAAGCCTTAATTAAATATATTTTCATTGTAAAAAGTAGCTCTCATAACAAAATTAAGAAAACATTTAAAATGGCGATTATCTTACTGCTTCACGTTTTATCCCGCATATACTTCTATACATGACCAGTTTTTTTATTAATTCAAATCTATTACTTAACAAGCCACACTACATGAAGGCAACATACACAATAAGTTACATTTTAAAACAAAAATAAACCCATAAAAGGCCCACCTTTATACTGATCATGTCTATCTCTCACAGCACCCCCACTGATAGGCTCAGCGATACCCTGTCCCGCTGCCCCCAAGCCGCCTTGACTCCATCCCATCTTCTGCAGCAACTGATGTCCCTTGTTGGTAGCGTCGATACCGCCTGATGTACTTGCGAATGAATTGGCATTACTGCGAAGTTATTTGTACATACTATTATAACATTTTAAAAACGTTTTTACTGCTTTTCGCTTTGGCAGGGTAATCAGAGGAACCAAGTGCTTTGCGTCTAAATTTGATACATTGCCTGTCAAGTGACGAAAATGAAAATGATTTTAATATAATTAAAAAAATTATGTTTCACTTATAAAAGTCAAATACTAATTTATTTATAAAAAATATGTATAAATTATTTAAACAAACAAGTTAAAATTTGAAGAGCAAAACAGTTCTAGTTAAAACAATTCGTCTCGTCGTCACGTTTAATTAACATTCAAGGTAAATGTTTTATTATTTATTAATTCTTTTAGCTTTACGCAGTATTCCGCGCATAGCAGGGTAGACAGAGGAAACCAGAGAACCTAGTATTAAGACAAGTTCTCGTATTACATTTCCGTTCCTTACTTTCCTTCGAAGTGGCATCGCGTGCTACGATTTAATATTAGTGCGAACACAATTTACTGGACATAACAAAATATATATCACAAAAACCAATAATAAATTTTGAGTTAATCAAAACATAATACTTCAATACAACACATATATAAATAATAAAAAGTAACTAAATGTAAGCAAGTCTAACAGGAAGCTAGGCGGTGTGGGCGATCTGGAACGTTCGACGCGCCTCGAGTCGCGGCGCTCGCGCTCTCGCGACCGACTTCGGGAACGCGACCGTGAACGCGAACGGGATCTTCTGCGACCTGCTAATATGAAAAAATATATATTATTATTTATAATTCTATAATATATTTTATTTTCAACTTAAAAAGAAATTATTATATATAATATTTATTTATTACTAGCTTTCCGCCCGCGGCTTCGCCCGCGTGGAATTCGGCTATATCGCGCGACGTATAAGGAGTAGCCTATAGACTTTCCCAATGTCTAGATTATTTGTAAAAAAAAATAAAAATATTTTTTTATAAAAAAATATTTTTATTTTTTCGCGATAAAAAATATCCTATGACCTTTCCCAACTTCAGTTCTACCTACATACTGAATTTCATCACAATCGGCTCAGTGGCTTAGGCGTGAAAGCGTAACAGACAGACAGAGTTACTTTCGCATTTATAATATAAGTAAGGAAGTAAGGAAATATTATAGAATAATATTTTTTGATACAGTTATCCGCTTTTCGTCCGAATTTGAGACATAAGACATTGTATGTTGAATGGCGGAACTGAGCTGGGAAACGCTTTTTTTTTATTGACAACGGATGACAAACGAGCTGAAGGACCACCTGATCGTAAGTGGGTACCTTCGCCCATGAACATCTACAACACCAGAGATGTTGTAGCTGCGTTACCGACCTAGAAGATACAGATGGAAGGAGAGGACAATGTAGTAGTCCGCTATCGGAACCACCACATTTTGGAGAAAGGATGAGTGGGAAAGAGGAAAACCTGGCTTACATGCCATCGAACCGGAACACATCATATTTGGCTGTTCGTCTTTGACATGATAGTGGTCGCGAGCCAGACGGAGAACGAACCTCCTACCACCTAACTATATGATATTATATTTTTTTATTATTCTATAATATTTTTTGACACAGTTATCCGCTTTTCATCCGAATTTGAGACATAAGACATTGCATGGTGAACGGTGGAACTTAACTGAGCTGGGAAACGATATTAATTTATTTAACAATGATTCCCTCAAGTGGGATTGGAACCCACAACCACTCGTGTTTACAGTCAGGCACTGTCCCACCGCGCCAACATAATAGCCTATATATTTTTTTTATGATTCTATAAGATATTAAATAAAATAAAAATATATATAGACTGAATGAAATAAGAGAAGCGGATTATAATTTTGTTGTAGTGACAGTATTATTATGTGAAATGATTTTGATATATTTTCGTTCTTACAAAAAAAAAATGTAGCTTTAGCTTTGTAATAATAACATCTCTCATATTATAAAAGACACTTATTTCAAAGAAATATGGTTCTTTCATAAATATAATTTAAAAGTAATATAGAAATAAAAACAAATATAAAATTACAACTTCGTTACACATTCAGCAAATGAGAAAAGTATGAAAAAAATATAAAGTTCAGGAAAACATTATAAATGCATTGTTGAGAATACATTGTCCTCTATAAACAAAGGGGAAACCTCTTATACACTTGAGCTGAGTGTAATTAAAAAACAGAAACCAGCAGTTTGCATTTTGAAAGTATAAAAATACTTTAAGCAATTTATATAATTGTGCTTGAAGCTTGAAAAAGAAAATATACTTGATGTAAAGGAAGTTAGAACTTTTAACAATACTTTTTTTACTAGTTTTGCAATAAGGGCTTGAAATTAATATTCGTTGGGGAATTCTTTATTCAAAGGTTATCCTTACTAATATTATAAAAGCAAAAGTAACTCTGTCTGTCTGTTATGTTTTTATGCCTAAGCCACTGAACTGATTTTGATGAAATTCGATATGAAAGAAATTTACCTTGGGACAGGACATAGAATATTTTTATCGCGAAATTTTTTTGACAAATAGTCTAGACCTTGGGAAAGACAGTAGGCTACTCCTTACCACGTCGCACGATATAACGGAATTCCACGCGGACGAAGCCGCGGGCGGAAAGCTAGTAATCTATAACGCATCATTATTTTTACACATCTATACTAATATATAAAGCTGAAGAGTTTGTTTGTTTGAACGCGCTAATCTCAGGAACTACTGGTTCGGATTGGAATTTTATTTTTGTGTTGAATAGACCATTTACCGAGGAAGGCTTTAGGCTATATAACATCACGCTGCAACTATTAGGAGCGAAGTAATAATGGAAAATATGGAAAAAACGGGGAAAATTATTCATCCTTGAGGGCTTCCGTCACGTGCGCTGTGAAAACGGTTCAAGATACCAAAAATATATGTTTGAAAGAATTATTCCTCTTAAAATGTCTATCTTTTAAGATTAACTCACTAGAACCGTTTATATGGTAATCAAATTTGGTCAAAATTAGTGCATTATTGGTTAAGAGTTGTATCAACGTAATAATATTAATCTTTATCCAAATAAATGTGTTGTTGATTAAGAGTATTCAATTGTGAACAAAATTGTCTTTGACATCACTTACTTTCAATGAGCATCTTAGAAGATATTATAATATAATATAAATCGCTTACGATACTGAGTGACTGACAGACTAGCTACGTACAGGCGAAACTACTGGACGTGAGTTTCTTGAAATTTCTACGAAACGAGGGGTTTTAACTTTTATACTCTACGCGGGCGAGTTGAGGCCATCGTGGCATTCTGCTCCTTGCAAACGAAGTTGCGGGATACAGCTTGTTAATTATACAACAGTTCCAGTAGTTGTATTGAGTGACTGACTGACAAGGACAGTCGTAACTACTTTTGGAATTATTTTTTTTTATTTTATTTTACTTTTCTACTTGGAAGCTTTGCTCACTTACGTCTACGTGCCTTCAAAAATTCTCACGGAAACAGAAACAAGGGAACAGAAACATTTATCATCAAAATTGGTTAACACCAAAAAAATATATGCCGTAAAACAAAAAATATATATAATCCTCCTTTATCAAAATCGGTAAAATATAATTTAATACATACTTTCTCTCTCCCTGTCGCGTCTCCACGTTGTTTTCCGTTTCGGTGAAGGCGTTCTTGATTTAGACTTTCTGGGTGACGTTTTTTCTGGTGTCCTACTTAATGATCTGATGAAAACAAATATATTTCAGTATAATCATAATAAAATTTGCTAAGTAAAATCTTTAATACAGTATACATGACAAAAAAAACATAGGTATTTTAAACACACATATATATATTTTTAATAAATAGAAATATATAAATTTTATATTAACACCTGAAACAAATACACAATTAGAAAATATTTTTATTAAAAGCTGAAAAAGAGACATGTTATACATAAAATCGTACTTTCTGTTAATTAATAATATAAATAATAATAAATTTAAAGTTAAATACAAGGTAATAATTAAAGAAATGTATGAGTGTATATTAGAGAATATTTTTTAGAGAAAAAAAAAAACACCTGTACAAGTTACAATGTTACACAGAGATGTTTCCTTATTTAATTTAGTAGTTATAATGAAAACATATTATACATTGTCTTTTTTATATTTACATAAATTATATTTAATTGTATGTCACCTGTATCTCCTTCCGGGGGCTGTGGGTTGTTTCTGTAGGTCCTTGGGTATGGGGCTGGGTGACTTTGACTTCTGCCGCACACCTTGAGCAATGGCATCCTCTTTGTTCTTGCGAGCTGAATTCTTAGCTTTGTAGTATTCATATAAACCTAGTTTCTCCCATCCTTCACTAAAATATTATAAATTAAAGATTAAAAATAAAACACCGATTAATTAGTTGTTTTTTTTTTTTACTTTTTATTTATGGGTGTGTCTGATATTCCAATGTCAAGACACGCTTTTCACTTTCCGCATCAAATTAAAACAGAAAATAATTTAAGTAAATATGAAATTATTAATAAGAAGAAATCTATAGAGATTCTGTAAATTATTGACAAAAAAAAGGTTTGTTGAAGTCTCAGAACATAACTTTAGTGAACTAGGGGTAAGATGAATCTTTTTTTTTTTCTTCTCTTTTGTGTACATGACGCTCTTTTTCTCCCACAAATGAAAAAAAAGCTAATAACTGGTCTTACTTGTCCCGCGGTCGCTCGTGGTTGGGCGACGCGTAGAATGCGTCGACGGCGGCCAGCAGGCGGTCGTTGGGCGGCGCGGGCGGCGGCAGGCGGATCTTAGCCGCGTCTAGCGGCTTGTAGTTGTCGTCTTCTAACTGCAAATATCATCACATTTTATATACTTCTAGTGTAAAAATATATACATAAAACAAATATATATGTAAATGTAAATTAAAATTAAAAACTCACCATTATAAGGGGTACCATTAGACCCGCAGGTAATTCAAAATATGGTACCGAGGGCAAAAGGTCGTCACTATTGATATCTGGGAAGGGAATGAAGCCTGGTGGGGGTTTGCTGAGATCTGGAAGACCATTTTGGAATGCTAACGATGTGTCTGGTTTGAAGCCTGGCGGTGGTTGTGAGAAATTTACGTTGGGAAGATTTGACAGATCTGGCTCATCGACTTCTTGTTTCTTCTGATTAGTTATTTGATCAAATGTTTGACTGTCGTAGCTGTTTTCATTACCGCTCATACTGTTATTCGAAGGATAATTATCTCCACTCTCGCTGCCA
Organism: Philaethria dido; assembly: GCA_033558755.1. Classification (NCBI taxonomy): domain Eukaryota; kingdom Metazoa; phylum Arthropoda; class Insecta; order Lepidoptera; family Nymphalidae; genus Philaethria; species Philaethria dido. The sequence goes on from JAKGSA010000276.1 coordinate 125,597, forward strand.
TATTGTTGAGCAGCATTAAAGTTCGGGTCATAGTGTGAGTAGTTTGGTTCAGTGAAGTTGCTTTGAAAGGGATTCGGTAGGGGCGGTTGATTGTCTTTATGGTCGTGGCCTGTTTGTATTTCCAGAGCGTGTTTCTGCATCTTCATCTGCTGTATTTGCTGCATCGTGTGCGCCACAAAAGCTTGATGCTGCGATTGATAACTGAAAACAAAATACATAAATAATGGTGTATAATTATATGTTTATAAATAAAATGCTTCTACATACTTTTCGAATGTCGCCTTAGTTTGCTGCGACAAATGAGCGATGGCATTAGAATGCTGCGCTATGAGATTGTTCTGGTACTCCTGGTAGGAGGTGGTGGGCGTCTTCATTTTCTCAATGACAGCCGAGTCGAAGTAGTTCGACTTGGACTCCCAGAGCCGGAGCAGCTTATTCAACTTAGCCTCCTGCTCCTCTGTCACCGCTGAAACAGCAAAACGATTAAACTGTTGTCGTACAAGCTTATGTGACTCAAGCAAGTTACCTGACGGTTTAACCACATATGTTCTAGATGCTTTAAGTGCGAAAACGGACAAGAGACCTAAATCTTTGACATTATTATAAATATGTTACCTATACTGGCATTGCAAAACATTGGAACCACCACATTTTCCAAATTTTTCTTGAGATCTTCTGCGTTTTTGCGTGCACTGTAATTAGGAATAATCGTATCATAGACACCGAATCGACAGTGATTGCAAAGGTGCATACATAACAATATACTACTTAAACTTTCATAAAATATTATATTCAAACAATAATAAAAATTGACATCCATATATAAGTATATAATAGAATATTGAAAAATATATTTATACCAAACACAAACCAATAGGAAACCAATTGAATTCTATTTTGAAGACACCACAATTGTGAAGTTATGTTAACACAAAATTAAAACTGATGACATTGTGACTAATTAACACATAGTGCACCCAATTTTCCAAACCTGCTCTGAAAGGACCAACGACCAAAGAAATATATTTAAATTTGATTTGTTTTAATACATACTTGGCCCTTTCAATGCAAAGCTACAATATTTTATTTTAATACTTTTCCATAAGCGTAACATACACAATGGTATGTGAGATACTAACCAGTGATGTAAAACATCGTTGACAAGGTAAATGATGTGCAGCTTTTGGGTAAAGGCGGCCCCAGGTTGTGTGACTTTTCTTAGAAGATGCTGTGAAATCACCTTGCCAGCATCATTTGAAGTTGCGTGTTGTAAAATCCAACCTTTGCCTGTAGTTAACAATACTATTGTAAAGAGATTTGATATAAATTAATAACTCAAATTTATCAAATAAAAACTCATATTCATTACTATACCACTATCTATATTATATTAGTTGTATTCATCTTTTAAATATTACAAAATGCATAAAAAATGGGCTGAAAAAATCCAATAACATGATATTTTGTGAAATTATGTTCTAAGTTTTTCAATTCTAATAAGATAAGAAAATAATTATATAACAACATACCAGTAGAAATGCTGTCTTTAGTACAAGTGTCAATTATAGGCTGCAAGATGCTATCAAGGTCTGTAAGATTTATGTTGTTTTCTTCTGCCATTATTTGTATGGTTTCCACTTGTGCCTTGCTCACCAGCTCATTGATTTTAGCTTGTTGTTGCTGTATCAACACCTATAACATACATTCTTAATTATTTCAATTCAAATAAAATATAGAAAAATGTATATTAAATATTAGAAGGAAGGTGTGTAAGCTAAATTGTATATAGTATATTTTTTATGAATGGAACTTAAAGTGTGATTTGTGTATTTAATATAAACTCAATATTCTATTCAATTTCTATGTTGTAAGTCTTAAAGAAAGCCTATCACATGCAGATGGAAAGTGTATAAGTTGCAAGTATTGTTGACAAAAACATGCAATTAGCACTGAAGACTACCTGCCTGCTTAACGGATACTTACTGAAACTTAGTTATAAAACACTTTAAACAATAAAAGCAAACTAAAAATATATCATACATTTTTATATCTACCTCAATTAAAATATTAAGTACAATATATTAGCTGTATAATTAATATTATGTGAATCTTTAAGCTCTTTCATCAGTCAACAAAATAAAAAGGAACTCACCGTATGTTGAGCACTGAGATTATTTTCCGATTGAGTGATTTGTTCCTTAAGCATGTTGATCTGGGCATTGACGTTGTCGATGTCGGCTGAGTGCGGAGGCTGCGGTGTGGAGTTCGCCGCGAGCCACTGCTGCAGCGCCGGCGCCGCCGCCATCGACGCTGCCAGGCCCAACTGCGGCGTTGTATTGGCCTGTTGGGGCATTACATATTGCCTGTTCTGTGCCATATAAGCCCCGGGAGCGGGTGCCGCCTGGCCACCGGCCGATTGCTTTAGAACTATAAACAGCGGAGGGTCACTTGAAACGGTTATAACACGCAAGCAGCGATCGCGCGACCGCGATTACTCTATTTCCACCATTCGTCAATATGCTTACTTGCTTGCTCTGTCGTCACTTTGTACTGGTAGTAGTTGAAATACTCGCCGCCGTAGAGAAAACTGAACTTAGGGTTGTTTTTTTGTTTTGTCTTGGTCATCTTTTCGAATTCTGGACCATTTCTAGCGACGAACTGCGCAAGTTTGTCGATTATGTTGCGCAAGTCTTGATCTACGGAATAAAATAGCGTTAGAAATAAGAACACACTGACTTTACATTCAGATCTAAACAAATTCAATATACCCTGTGGTGGTTGTGGAAGCTCCATTTTGATTTGATTTTGAGGTTAGCAAAGCTACTCAAAAAGATTAGAACTAGTAAACATAAGCTTTCCTTAATTTATTTCATTAAAAATATTTGACTTAATTTCATTACGCGTAAGCTATAATTTGAGTTTTAACTGTGTCAAATTTAGTAAACGCCATTTATCGTCGGCCATTTGTTAATGTTATATTTCATAGATAATAATAAGCTATGCAATATAGATTATAGAACATAGATAGTAAACATTAATATAGAATATAAATTATTTTAGAAATTAGAACCGATATTAGTTATTTCAAAAAAATGATAAGACTAAAAATACTATAACGAAATTAAAGAAGATACAGTTATAAAGATAAAGAATAAATAGGTTTAATAAAATGTAAGCTCAAAATTATTTCATTTTCGGTATTTTTATGCATTTTTTTTATTAATCATAAATGAACTTACTAAGGGTATGACTTTTGTGATGATATTATGAATTAATTCAGGAGTTATTAATTTGATTTCTATGATTAATTAAAATACGAAATGTAGGGTATATTTTATAAGCCTAACTGACACAAGAGCAGTCAAATTGACATTTCACGTTTTGATTTGGGCTGCTACGTTTGTGTCGTATTTGGATTTATTGAAAAATAAACAAAGAACCGGTATAATAGTTTTTTCTCTAAAAGAACCTATTTAATCTTATTTTAATATTGAATTATAAAGCTAATAATTAAATATCTATTTCATATGTATCTCTAATAAAGAGATCCTTATTTTATAGGTATGGGTCGCCGCAAATCGAAGCGAAAGCCTCCACCAAAAAGAAAAGCTATTGAGCCTCTTGATCAACAGTTTAACTGCCCATTTTGTAATCATGAAAAATCTTGTGAAGTTAAAATGTTTGTATTTGTAATTTATTTATTTATTTTTTAGTATATACAAATATAGATTAATATTTGTATATACTAAAAAATAAATAAATAAATTTTCTCCTGTTTACAGGGATAGGGCAAGAAATACAGCCCGAATACAATGTCGAGTCTGCTTAGAAGACTTTCAGACCACAACTAATGTTTTATCTGAACCCATAGATGTTTACAATGATTGGGTGGATGCTTGTGAAACTGCTAATTAATTTTAAGGTTATTTTAAGTTGAAGTTAATGATGAGTTTGCGGAATATGTTTTATTTAAACATAACCAGTGTCCATATTATTATATATTTCATTGTCTTTAATTATAATGACTAAATTTTTTATGTTGACTTTGTTAAACTACTATTTTCTTGATCTGCAATAGTAGTTCTACTGTATGGTAAATAAAATAATTATTATTTATATTTCTGTTTTAATTTTGCAATTATTAATGGCCTAGTATCTTTACTACTTAACTTTTTCTCTTATCTATATTTATAGATTATTTTTTAAAGTCAGATACAAACATAAACTAAGCATGATTAAACATGTTATGTTCATATAATACCTTTATTAAATGAAAATTGATTTTGAATTATTTTAAATCAAATGTAGAAAACCGAAAACAAATATATAAAAAATGTGTGAAAGGATAAAAAAATACAACAAGAGTTAACCATCAATGTTTATTGATATTTTTCCAACAATTTATTGTATCATTACAGAAAATTTTACATATACTGCTATGTATTTTAATATATTGAATATTAGGCTTCTCTCAATAGTCAATTCCTTTCAAAATATATGAGCCAGTACTAATAATTTTATTTATTCTTTTAAAATTCAGTATACACTCACAAACAAGTAGCCTATCTTTAACATTTATAATATCTACTGTAATACTACAAGCATATTCAATTTTAAAATAGAGAAATATATTAAATTTTGATATCTAATAAAATGTCTTGTGTTTGACAAAGCATGAATGCAAAATGGAATGTCCTATGCATATAATTCAGTACACTAATAACAAACAACAAACAGGCTAGCAACTAATATTAACATTTATTATATATTGATTTAGTATTTAACATGTTTTAAAAATATTCATTATTTACTTCTGAGTTTTACGTAGTGTTGATTTATGAACAAACCACTAGACCATGAAAGCAACGATTTAAATGCTATAGTTATATTTATTTGGCAATTGATAATGACCCCATCCATCTCGAGTGCTTTAAAGTCAAAAGTTTAACTTCTAAGAACATCAAAAGCTAATTTATTAATTATTAATTGTACTTTTTAGTGAATTGTAGATTCCAAGCCATAATTGTAAAGGTTCTACCCCTACTGACAACAATTGCAAGTTCTATAATACTACAGTAAATACTTCATATTGACATTTTCTCTTAAAAAGCTATGTCTATTAATATATTATAACAATTAAATATACTTAATTAAATAAAACAGCGTCAAGCTGTATCACATTTACATAACAAAAATAAATAATATTGCTCTCAAAACTATATTATATTATACAAAAAAATTGAGCTATTGCCTACAATTACAACCCTGGGATTTCTGTAACCATGTCACAGTGAGTAGAACGGCTCGTGACATCTAGTCTACTTCTATGAGAAAATTATATTTACATAGACACTATAGAAGATACTATAACTATAGTAACATATACGTTGTTACCGTGACATGGTTACGGGACATCGCATACCACTTCGCCCGTCGAGCTGAAGCTTTCAAATAAGGTTAAAGGGCGTAAATAGCTCGAGATAGTCTCATAAGCTAACATCGTACGTGGAATGTACACACAACATAATTCCAGTAAGTCATAGGGCAACAGATCAAACTAAAACAAGCATTATAAACAATAAGCGTTAAGATTTAAAATTTACCAATATCCACAAACGAGTCGTACTGGAGATCATTGGCGTCACACAGCGTGTCATCCATGTTGACATCTGGTGACGTTTTAGCGTTCTCAGTGTCGTCACACACGGCCGTGTTGTCGGAGCCGTCGTCGTCGCTCTCGATGTACTCGTAAAGCCTTTGTTTATCGATTTCGGCCTCGAACATGCTGATAATCGATTCGTCGACGTTGACGGCGTCGAACGAATTAGAAAGCACAGCGTCTGAATACAGGATGGGAACCTCGATGTGAGATGACGATGCCTCCTCGGTGAAGCGCCCCGAATCGACCCACTCGGATATGTTAATCGAAATAGTATCATCGACTACTATCGAGTCTTCAGAAATTGGTACATTCTCAGTACATTTTGGGACATCGGTGTTAGAAACAGAGTTATCATCGGACAGATCGGCTTCAGCGTTGAGTGTGACACAATCGTCGTTTTCCTGGTTATGTTCTAAATCGTCCACACATTTGGTGGAGTCGTCGCTGTCGGAAACGATAAGTTCTATGCTTCGATCTAATAAATTGGTGTCCGTATAAGTAGATATTTCATCTTCGAATACGATTTCGACGCTTCTTATCCTCATGAGGGGCATTTTGACGGGGGATATTTCGTTGCCTTTGGCCGTTCTGATAACTTTGAGGCTGGACTCGCTGATGTCGTCGTAGTCGATTTCGTAGCTGCGGAGGTCGGAGGCGCAGGGGGAGCTCTCGGTGGGTCGGTTGAGTGTTTTGTGTGTGTGTGTGTGTGAGGGCGTGTATGTGGTATGCGCATGTAACCCCTAAGGTTGCAATAAATCTTATTGTACGGTGGTGCCGAGGTCGAGGCCGCCCTCCTCCTGCAACTTCGTGAGGAACTTCAGCACTCGCGAGTTCTCGTCCGTCTGCTTCACCATATCGACGAGTGCCAACAGTTTCTTGATGCCAATGAATATCCTAAGAAAATAAAAATTAATCATAATTTTGTACTTGGCAATTATCTAAGGATATTTATCTAATATAATTTTTATTTAAAATTATAATTAAATATTATATAAATAAAAGAATAAAATGGCATTGTATAGAAATATATTCTTAATACTTATAAATTAACATAACTGATAACAATTCCATATTAAAAATCAACTTGAATAGTCTAATCAAAGCAAACCTAATAATATCACCTAATTAAAAAACCACCAATTCGAGCATTTTTTTTTCAACTTCACGCTGTAACCCGCATATAGCAGGGTAGGCAGAGGGAACCAGAGAACCTAGTGTTAAGACACTCCATTCTCTTTCAACAATTCCGTTCCCCACTTTCCGCCGAATTGAGGCATTGCGTGTTGAGTGGCGGAACTCAATGCCGCGCTTTGCCTTGTTACCAAACCCAAGAAATGAAAATACTAAATTTTACATTTTCTGGAGTGGGAATCGAACCCACAACCTGTCGCGTTTACAGTCGCACGCTTGTGCCTCTGCGCCACGACAGGCGTTCACAGACAACTCGACAGGCACTTCGAGCGTCCCTATAACTCCCTCACTAGAGTAAGTACGGACTAACTTGGCGCCGCGCAGGTCGCGCTGTATGGCGGCGAGGTCGCGCTTGCTGAACACGTTGCTCTCGTCGAGCACGGCGAGCACGTGCTCCGGCTGCGACAGGTTGGGCACGTGGAGCACGCCCGTGAACGCTGATAACACCTCCATGTCTTCTAGTACTTGCCTGGTGGAGTAAGTATGGGTTATGTATATATTTTTTGCTTCATGCATATACAAAGGTAAAAAGTACTTGGTGTTAAGACTATTATTATTATTTTTTTTCTTTTTTATTTATTTTTTTTTTTTTATGAATAACGGATGGCAAACGAGCAGAAGGACCACCTGATGGTAAGTGGTTACCTTCGCCCATCAACACCTACAAAACCAGAGATGTTGTAGATGCGTTGCCAATCTACAGAATACAGATGAAAAGGGAGGACAATGTAGTAGTCCGCTATCGGAACCATCACATTTTCGGGAAAAGATGGGTGGGAAAGGGGAAAACCTGGCTTACATGCCATCGAACCGGAACACATCATTAATTATTTGGCGGTTCGTCTTTGACATGATAGTGGTCGCGAGCCAGACGGAGGACGAACCTCCTACCACCAAACAACTTATTCAATTATATATATGTATACAATTTAGAGTGAATTCTGCTATGGGATATAAATAAAACGTAAACCGCTTTTTTATTTCTTTTAATATATTTTTTTAACGTCACGTTATTTCCAGTTCTTTCTGTCTGAATTTGAGATATTTCATATTCATTATTATTGAGTAGCGGAAATCAACACCGTGTGTTACTACCTACCATTATTAATACCAGATAAAGCGCAGATAAAACAAAAATTCATTAAATATAACCCTCGAATGTGAATCAAACCTACAACCTCTTGTCTACAAACAAACACTGCTCTACTGCGCCACGATGGCCTCAATATTTGAATATAATTCTGTAATTTTTTTAGCTTGACGCTATATAAATGTGCATATTTCGCACATAGCAGGGTAGGCAGAGGGAACCAGAGAACCGAATGTTAAGACACTCCGTTCTGTTTTAACATTTCCGTTCCCCACTTTTCACGAAATTGAGGCATTGTGTGCTGAGTGGCGAAACTCAACGCCGCATTGTACCTTGTTATCAAAACTAAGAAATGATAATATTTTAATTTCCTGGAGTGGGATCGAACTCACGACATGTCGCGTTTACACCCACATGCTTGTGCCTCTGCGTCACACTCTACGACAAGCCTCAATTCTTTACTAATATATATATTTGTTTACTCTCAACGTACCTGCGGCTGCTAGTACATAAAATGAGAAGCTTCCTTCCTTTGGGAGGCTGTTTCTTCAACAGTACCAGCAAAGCTTGCAATGTAAGGTTAGAATACCGCGGCCCGATGGGACCGTAGTCCAGAAGTCGTTCGATGTTGTCCACTAGAATACATGACAGGCTTGAACGGTACGCGTCATCGAAATACTGTAAACATATATATGGATTATTATAATAATTTTATAGATATCGTCATTTATTTAAGTGTAAATTTTTTAGTTTAATTTTTTTGAACCTAGAGAGTTAATTATTCGACATCATATTGCAGGGTAGTTAGGAAAAAGTAGTGTATTTACACTGCCTTCCCCTTCTCTCCCTTCTTTCCGCTCGTTTTACAGAAATTACACGACTTGAGCGAAAAAACGAAAATAATTTACATATAATCATTCCCCCAACGGGAATTGAACTCACAACCGATCGCGTTTACGGCCGTATGCTGTTCCACTACGCCACATTATCTCTCATACTCGTATATGTCTCTTATCTCTTAAATTATTTTATGAATAATAATATTATTAATATGAAACTATAATAACCATTACAGAATTTGAATTTATTTGTAATTTTCTTAAGTTTTTTTTTTTTTTTTTATTGATAAAGGACGGCAAACGAGCAGAAGGACCACATGATGGTAAGTGGTTACCTTCGCCCATAGACATCTACAACACCAGAGATGTTGTAGATGCGTTGCCAACCTAGAGGATACTGATGGAAGGGGGGACAATGAAGTAGTCCACTATCAGAACCACCACATTTTGGGGAAAGGATGGGTGGGAAAGGGGAAAATCTGGCTTATATATGCCATCGAACCGGAACATATCATTAGATATTTGGCGGTTCGTCTTTGACATGATAGTGGTCGCGAGCCAGTCGGAGGACGAACCTCCTACCACCTAAGTTTCAATAAAGATTTAATTATAAAGGCTAAATTCGAGAACCTGAGGCTTTGTCTCTTTTTTTTTGCTTGTATGTCCCTTCCTAAATATACATAACCAATAAACAAAATGGCTAATAATAAATCGTTTCATACACACCTTACGTATTTGCAAACATTTAGCAGACTCGGTAAAACCAACCATGTCCTCAGGAGAGCAAACTTTGACAAACGGAAAGTCCGACAACTTAGCTAGTTGAGCTGCTAGCGCTGTCTTACCGCTGTTGGGAGGACCTTCTAGTAGAACTGATACGAGACCTAGAGAGAATTTAAAATTTGTGAAACAAATGTCTGTAAATCGATTTTATTTTAATTGATAAATAAATAAATTTAACTAATTTAATAATTTTATTTAAAGCAAACGATTTAGAAATATTATTTTGTCAATGGTTATTCTGATTGCAGAGATATATATATTTTTTTAGCAATAAGCATTTCTTTATTTAACCAAGCTTAGAAGTAAGATATATACATAATCCTTACTAATATTATAAATGCGAAAGTAACTCTGTCTGTCTGTCTGTCTGTTACGCTTTCACGCCTAAGCCACTGAACCGATTTTGATGAAATTCGGTATGAAGATAGAACTAAACTTGGGAAAGGACATAGGATATTTTTTATCGCGAAAAAAATGATAGACGGGGTTGAAATAGGAAATGAAAGTTTGTATGGAAGTTCCTTATTGTCAAACATAAAATCATGTAAGATTGTTTAACTGTTTACAACTTTGACACATAAACCACTTAACCAATTTTGACAAATAATCTAGACCTTGGGAAAGACTATAGCATACTCCTTATCATATCGCGCGATATAACCCAATTTCACGCGGGCGAAGCCGCGGGCGGAAAGCTAGTCTATAAATAAGTAAGTAATTCCTAAGAGAGTTCAAACTATATTAGCTTTTTTATCAATATTTAATATTATTTAATGCTACATAATTAATTTAAGCTAATACTAGATTAATGCTATTTACAATATTTATATACATGCGAGAAATACTATCAAAAATATATTTTTTTCTCACTGCTGACACTTGGTTTGATATTTTCCTTTTTTTGATTATTAAATAAATGTTTACTTAGAACTTAGGCTATAAGTCTGGGAATAGCTGGTAATTATATGGACAAGAAAACCTAATAATAGATTAGGATGGAAGAATCTGGAGGAGGCCTTTACCAAAAAAGGGAATACAGAGGAAGTTGGCGATGTTACTTAAAGATTTGGAATATTAAATAACCATTATCATAATTTAATATTTTCTCTGAAACAAAGGCTTTTATTATTAAGGCTAGGAGTCTAACGTTTAAAATAGGTTTTCTTTATACGTAAATAAGTATCATATTTAATTTCTTACCACTAGCTTCAGTAGCCCTAGCTTGTTGTATATAAAGCTGGCCATCTTCAAATATAGAGGAGACTGGTGTGCCCCAGTTGATGACACCGCGGGCCAGGAAATGTTCCAATGCTTCGGCTGCCGTACCAAAGGCCTAAATAACATATTTATGTTTTAGCAAAATTTCTATTTTATGTTTTAATTAATTAAATATAATTACAACATTATCATAATTAGCAAAATCTCTCAAAATCGAAATTTAAAAAATCTCCTAAAACCATTAATAATTGGCAACGTTAGTAGAAAAATTGACACTAACCAAGTCAATGTTCATAGAAAGAAAAATTACAAATTCCATAACAATCAACTTAATTTTTTCTAAGATAAGGCTATATTGACATATAATATATAATATGAAAAGAATAAGCTATATTTGAAAACTATTGTATCATGCACTTATTCTAAATCATAATACCAAAAAATGTTACCTCACTAACTAGACATTATTGTGGTTTTCCAAACATTTTCTTTAAGTGTAACTTAAAAAACAAAGCAAAGAGAACCTAGAGTCAAGACACTCAGTTCCACATTCCCTTCAAATTCGACACCACACTGTCTTACTTGCTGTCCCATTATGCCATAATAGTCTCAATTACCATAACGAACTCGCAATAATTAACTCACAGGTTTAATATCATTTTCCAAAGCGTGAAGAAAGTCTCCACGTTCCACCATCAGCTTCTCCATAGCCTCAGGGTCTACCTCCACCTTGGATGATGCCTTGATGAGGCGGTTCATGGCGGTCGACTGTGCAGCTCGTACTAGACCTTCAAGCTCGGCACCAGAGAAGTTCTTCGTGAGGGCCGCTAACTCCTAAATTGTGAAAATAATTTCATTTTTAACCAATTTCAAAAAAGCAGGATATTCTCAATTTGCTTATACTTCTTTACATACATAAATACATACATACATAGCTTCACGCTGTATCCCGCATATAGCAGAGTAGGCAGAGGGAACCTAGTTTTAAGACACTCCGTTCTCCACTTTCCGCCAAATTGAAGCATTGCGTGTTGAGTGGCGGAACTCAACGGCTCGCTTTGCCTTGTTACCAAACCCAAGAAATGAAAATACTAAATTTTACATTTCCTATATAACACAAATAACTTATAAAAATAAAGCTGCAACATGAATAGCATTCCTGCTATCACTTCCAGTAGGGCTAACGATAGGACAAGACATGACATACCTTACTGTCAACATCTTCAGCAATCTTCTTATACTCCTTCATTCTCTTTGTGTGAATGTTCAGGATTTGAACCCGTCCGTTTTCATCTGGCAGACCGATCTCCATTTGCACCTCCAATCTACCAGGTCGCATGAGCGCCTCGTCGATCATATCCCGTCTGTTAGTCATACCAATGACTAGAATGTTGTTTAATTGATCGACACCTGGAAATTATTTGAGTTGTTAGGATAATTGTTAAATTATATGTTAGTTATTTATTGTTACTAGTGTCGCGTTACCGCGTTAACTACGCGTTGTCTTTAACAATGTATATGTCACTTTATACAAACATGAATGCAAAACCTTGGTAGTGTGTGTAACATTTATTTTGTTAAATTAATATATTTTTTATGCATTATTTTAAAATAATGTTAGCATTCTGCACTCCTTCTCTATATAAACAATAAGTGTGCCAAATTTCATACTCCTTCGTGCGCGTAATTTTCGTAAAAAGGAGTCCAAAGTTTTTGCTTCACATATTTATATATAGATAATATTGCTAAATTACTCAAAATCATTATAAATTTTAGTATTTGTGATTCGGTTGTATAAGCTATGTTACTATAAAACTTCATCCATATCAGTTCAGTTTTGTGTAAAACAGTAAAAAAAAATATCTATACATAGTCATAATTTTTTGCTTTTCTTATGGGAATTTTATTTTATTAATACATATTATACATAATGTACCTAAGTATAAAAACATTTTCATCCATACAGAATCATTGAAAGCTCAAAGATGGAACTTTGCTCGAAAAATATAGATCAGGCCTTTATAATATGAAAAAAATTTCACTAGATAAAATAAGAATCCAGAACCAGGCCCTCTCACAGGCATGATGTTACCAGACCATGTTGGTGTCAATAACACTATTGGATAAACACCGTGATTTTTTTTAAAATTTTAGAAATTCAATCTACTTCGTTTAGAAATATTATTTTACCTTTCGTATAATATATAATAAATTCTTATTTCAAAACCTATCATAAATTAAACCTAAACTAACAAACGACGACACTTACGACGGGATTCGAACCCACTATCTTCCTTTTATAAATAGCCGTCAACATAATATAATCATATTTAAGATATTTTTGTATGAATATTTAGGTTATTATTGATATTCTTTAGTAATTTATTAGATGTTTACCATCTATCTTAGAGAGCAGTTGGTTTACAACAGTGTCGTGTACGCCGGTGTTGCCTCCCACGGAGCCTCTCGCTTTGCAAATGGCGTCGATCTCGTCGAAAATTATTATATGAAGACCGCTGTTCGGTCCACACTAAAATGTTAATAGAAATATTTAATTACAGATTAAACAATTTAAAATTACTTAGTATAGATATAGAACTCGTAAAGGCCAGTTAAAATAATTGTAACGTATAAAATTCATTGTATATTCAAAAATATTTTTTTTAAATTGCTTAAATTTACGTTTGTACCGGTCAAAAGAATTGACTTCATATAGTATCTATAAGTTGCGGAAAAAAAGCATTCATTTACTTTTTTTACGCATTTTCCTATTTTGATATTATCTTTCTTGCATACTGCAAGACTTGCAGCCTACAAAGTATGAAGGTTTCTTAATTTTTTTATAGCTTCACGCTGTATCCCGCATATAGCAGGGTAGGCAGAGGGAACCTGAGAACCTAGCAGTGGCGAGGGGTGAAAATTTTAGTTAGGCAAGCCGGTAAATTAAGGGAAGCCGATGTATATTTAGGGAACCGGTATACATATTTAGGGAAGCCGATGTATATTTAGGGAAGCTGGTATATATATTTAGGGAAGCCGGTAATTTCTATGGAAGCCCATATATTTAGGGAAAGTGGTATAGGATGTCAAGGTTAGTAATTTCACTATCGAATTGGCGATGATTTTTTTTATTTTTTTAGGTCTAAAAGATGTCAGAGCTTGTTGTTTGCATTTTTATGCCCAATATTTTCCTGGCGACCTTTTTGTTTTAGCTCTCACCTTGATTGACTTTATTTTTTGAAGTTCCATATTTCACTAGCGAGCTTTTTTTTAGGTCTCATATTTGTACTCTGAAAAGTTAGGCAAGCCGGTGGGAATCGAGTTGTATGGACGTCTCGCCACTGGAACCTAGTGCTAAGACACTCCATTCTCTAAAACTTTAATAAAGTTTTCTTTTGGTCATAATACAATTATGAACCTTGCCTAAATCTATGTGTTAGAAGAACATTTCGTTTACTTAAAACATCGTACGTACGGTACAAGTGCAAAAACGCAACTTTACAGAACAGCTATTTAAACGTTCCTAAGGCAATAATTTTATCATTTTTCATCCATTGCTTTTGATTAATAACAATACCCAAAAATCCGTTGATACGTCTGTGATAAAATCTAGATTTAAATGTAACTATTTTTGATAGTTTCAAAGTGTTAATCTTACTTATAACTTAGGATACAAAAAATTTTTTAGAACACGTACATATAATTTTTTTTTAATGCAGCAGGACTCGAATCCGAGCCTCTTGGAAACCGTCCAAGCGGTCTGACCGCTAAGCCGTACGTCCTTATTTAGCGAAGTTAAAATTCTTATATGTTTGTTTGCAACTATTCTGTAGTTAGCATGTACGTAACTAACAATGTACTGAAATAGCACTTAATTGATAGCAATAAAAATTTAGTACTAATAATATAAATTGTATGGAAAAATCATTTGTGCTATGTTCAAAGCCAGAACAATCCACAACATCAGTTATTAGTTATATAACTATAATAGTTTCAATTCTTTGTACTGTTCAACTAAGTCCCTTTAAGTAATCCTATTAATATCGACCTACATTGATATGGTTAAACTTGTAACTTATTTACTTACTAGCTTTCCTTCCTTCGCCCGCATGGAATTCGGCTATATCGCGCGTAGCCTAAAGTCTTTCCCAAGGTCTAGACTATTTGTCAAAAATTTTTTCGCAATAAAAAGTATCCTATGTCTTTTCCCAACTTCAGTTCTACCTTCATACCGAATTTCATCAAAATCGGTTCAGTGGCTTAGGCGTGAAAGCGTAACAGACAGACAGACAGAGTTACTTTCGCATTTATAATATTAGTAAGGATGTTAATATATGTATGCAATTCTGTTTTTATTATAAAGCCTCTAATCAACTATAACATTGTCTGTTATTATTTATTATTTTACTTTTGAATTGCCCTCTAATTTCGCATATGCGCAAGGACTCAAGATAGCACTGTATATTTAAAAATTAAAAAATATATAGTTTTTCTCTCTGTGCATAGTAAAACCTCTTTATTTTATACGTTTAAAATTTTTTTAAACATTGCTTCGGCCTCATTGACATTTTGTTTATATATATATATATATATTTTTTTTTTTATGATGATTTTTATGATACTTAATTTGCATTAAGTAAATAAATTATGTATAATTTAATGAATCCGTTACTAATTAATTAAAACAAAGAATGTCTACAAATTTAAATTTAGACTTGAATAGATTAGAGAATTAAGTATATTTTACTCAAGTGTTCATAGTTCAAGGCTACGATCCACATTTTGCTGCACTCAAAAAATATATATCGTTAAGGTACCAATAACACTTTAAAATACTACAAAACCGTTATATAATGAATGTGTAACCAGCCTCTCCATCATAGCTTCACGCTGTATCCCGCATATAGCAGGGTAAGCAGAGGGAACCTGTGTTAAGACACTCCGTTCCCCACCTTCCGCCGAATTGAGGCATTGCGTGCTGAGTGGCGACAACCTAGGAAATGAAAAATTCCATTTCCTGGAGTGGGTATCGAACCCACAACCTGTGGCGTGTAGAGTCGCACGCTTGTGCCGCCGCGCCCCGACAGGCGTTCATCTTTATGAATAATTAATTAAATATAAATTTGCGTGAAGAATAGAGCAGAGTGTCTTACCATTAGGTTTTCCCTGCCTATTATAAACAGGGTTGCGTTTGAAGTTTAAAAAGTAAAATTGATAACTGTATATGGTATACACTAACTTACCCGTTTCTCCTCTTCTTCGGCATCAGCGAACAACCTCCGAATGTTAGCTTCACTCTCACCGACATATTTGTCCAATATTTGTGGACCATTCACGATTTTGGGTTCCCTGGCGTTTAACATTTTACCAATCTGTCTAGCCATCAAAGTTTTACCAGTACCGGGAGGACCGAATAAGAGAATACCTTTGACGTGCTTGCATCCTAAAATTATTAAATTTAGGTTATTAGTAAGCAGTACGTTTTTCAATAACAAAAGGAGGAAAGTAATGTAGTAAAATATGAAATATATATATTTTTTTATTATACTTTTTTATGAATTTTTTTGTATTTATTTCTACCAATCCCTATCTCATATTTTTTTTCATATCTAATATCCCAAAGGTTGTCTGAATAAAATCGCTGGTTAGCGAAAAGATCACATGTTATTTTATTTTAATATGTTTTTTGTATGTATTATATTTCGTGGTATTTATTGTAGTAAAGTGTATGTAAATAAATAATATATTAATTAATATTTCGATACTTGTTCAATGCATTATGTAACTCACTTGCGTATTTATATAGTTATAAACATGAATTCGGAAGAGTTGTACTATAAATCAATTAACATACTTAATGCCTAGAAAGATTATTTGCAAAATCATGCTAATTTGTTTTAGCATGTACCGTCGTGATAATTATAAAAATCGATTTCTGATTTTTTGTAGGTCAATATAGTGATAAATTTAAAACTGATAGAAAGATCTTTTCTTAAAAATATTATATTATATTTAATGTATGCATACGATTAATTTGATAGACAAAAAATCGCCAAATTTTTTCGTCATATTTTAAATACATTGTATATTGAATGACAAAACCTATTATCGCTCTTATCAAACTAGACTGGAGAAACTTTAATATTGCAAATACATCCATATTATTTTCAATTACGTTTATATGTACAATATTCTAGTTTGGCAAAAACGAGTATTATTAAATTAATTTTTAATTTTACCACCGAATACGTAATATCACAAAACGTACAGAACATACAAAAGAGAGAATTAACACTACATTATCTCTGTCCAAATATTAAATTATGGTATATAACGAAGTATTTCTTACCCAATTGCTCAACAACTTCCGGTGGAAATACACGAGAGGCGAAAGCTCTTCTAAAGATTGCATTGAACTCCTTGTCCAAACCACCGATACCCATTTTCCCAAAGTCCCAGTCTGGGTTGATAATGGATTGACGAGGTTGCTTTCTAAATATATATAAAAAAAAGTTATTTAATTTTAAAATAACTTTTAAGTTTTTATCAATATCAAGCTTATGTTTGAAGGTATAAAGGTTACCAATTAATAAATGCGCAATGTTGCATTCGTATCAATGCAACATTCATAAATTAGTTAAGTTTTAATTTTTTTTTTTTTTTTTGAATAATTTTATAATTTTGTTATGGTTTATTATTATTATGGTTAATTTATTATTATTATTACTTTATTTTAATTGAATTTATTGTAATGGTTAATAGTTATTGTTCTTAAATTATTGTGTATGTGCTTCTATTGGAATTATTTGATTCCAGAAATAAAGGATTTTATTATTATTCATTTATTTTTATAATTTTATAATTTAAGAGGTAATAAATCGTTTAATATCAACAACAAGAAAATGAACTGCTATATTATTCTTTTCGACAATCAACATTATATTTGACTGACAAACTTACAAAATAAAAATATTTCAACTAAAAAACACCGTAATCGTCATATAACACATTAAATCGGATATTTATATCTAAAAATCAAATTACCCTTTAGCTTTGCCCACAAGGTTAAGTGAGGAGTTTTCAGCTTTATCAAACTGTATGCAAGCGTCTGGCAGCAGTCTGCCCATTCTGACCCGACGTGGTACCGCGTTCGATCCCGCCGCTAACGCTTGCACATCCACAGCTAATAATGAAGAATATTGTTAACTATTTAATCGAGTACAAAAACTTTCGTGCTTTTGACGTGGTTCTATTTCAATTTAGTTAAGATCTCACCAGTAGTTTTTGAGTTATTCGTAATCATTTTAATATTTAGCGCATTTTATTTGAAGTCAGTTTCCTTTTCTTGATAAAATTTTATTTATTTAATACTATGAAAGTGCTATTCACAAAGCATAAGAATTTATGACTTAATAGTCAGAATGTTTGGACCATTACCTATTCGAGAGGCCCTACTTTCCAAAAACTATAGTTAACATCTAATAATTTTGGAGTAAACTCAAATTGGTTGTAGTAATGTTACATAAATTGGTTGTAGATTATTTATCTAGATCTGGCAATTCAAAAAAACATACCTTCTAAATTTTTGACAATCAAAGACAGGACTTTCTTTTCTTGGAAGGAGAAAGCAAGTTGTTGTCCAACAGTGAACACTTGGTTTGAAAACTGAATCAAAAAGTCCCGCGCCATTTGTTCAGAGTCATAAGGTTCCATTGAAGTTCTAAGTAGAAAAATGTAATCATTATTACAATAAAACAGTCTATAGCTGCTTTTTAATTAAATTTTTAATAGATAATTTTTTCTATTATATGGTAATGATAATAAAGTATTAAACTCTTCCTCTTCGTCATGTTATAGTCGACATAATATATAACATATTTGTATTTAGCTACATTAGATACTGAGTAAATTTCATTATGTGTACCTATATAAATGTATTTTATTAGCTTAGTAATAAGTATTTCTGACAGTCTTTTATAAAAATATTGGATATCTAAACTTCTTGCATAATTAGTTTTTAACTATGCCAGATTTCGTTCTCCTCCCTCCGCATAAATTTTGTAAATAGGTCGAAAGAAACAGAAAAAAGATTTTCTGTCACGTAATAATATATATATATTTTTTTTTAACTTCACGCTGTAACCCGCATATAGCAGGGTAGGCAGAGGGAACCAGAGAACCTAGTGTTAAGACACTCTATTCTCTTTCAACAATTCCGTTCCCCACTTTCCGCCGAATTGAGGCATTGCGTGTTGAGTGGCGGAACTCAACGCCGCGCTGTGCCTTGTTACCAAACCCAAGAAATGAAAATACTAAATTTTACATTTCCTGGAGTGGGAATCGAACCCACAACCTGTCGCGTTTATAGTCGCACGCTTGTGCCTCTGCGCCACGACAGGCGTTTTAAAATTATACAATGTAATTATTATTGCCCATAAATATTAAAGAAAAAACTGTAATACATTTAAATTTACGGTATTGAGCTCTGGTTTCAAATTTCTAAAAACAGTTTAAAGTCGACGTATTGCTATGTCATGCATATTGAAATAATAGATCAACTCACGTATTTCACTTATAAGGTTACAATCTCGATCTATTATATTTTATATATATATATATATATATATATATATATATATATATATATATATATATATATATATATATATATGTGTTGAAAAATACTTATAGGTACTTGAAATTTTATAATACTTAATGGCCTACGATCTCATACTATATAAACGTAGATAAATCCGTTCAACCTAACTACGTATATTCGTTATAAATATACACATATATGTACATTCTTTAGTTAATAAAAATAATATTTAAAGTAATTTATCACACTTTTTTTAGCTTCACGTTGTATCACGCACATATACGCAGAGTAGGAAGAGGGAACCTAAGAAGTGTTAGTACACTACTAGTGTTAAGACACTCCGTTCCCCATTTTCTGCCGAATTGAGGCATTGCGTGCTGAGTGGCGGAACTCAACGCCTCACTTTGCCTTGTTACCAGAGCGACGATATGAAAATACTAAATATTATCTAATATTTTCATTTCCTGGCGTGGGAATCAAACCCACAACCTGTCGCGTTTACGGTCACACACTTGTAACTTTGCGCCACGACAAGCGTTATTCTATAATAAAATAAATATACAACTCAGAATTACTTAAAGAACATCTATTAATGTTTGTCATATAAATAATTGATTCGCCTGATTGGGTATCGAACCCATGACTTGCGGTTTCTTAATCAGCCAATCATTAATCATGAATAAGGAAAAGTTTGCTACGGATTTGTTAAATAAAAATTATTTTAAATACATATTCCACTATGTTAAATTTTGATCTACAATAAATGTGTTTAGAAAGCGTTAATATTTCTCTCTACAACTTCACATATATCACTTCACACGTAAAAGTGTGTACTCAATTCAGCGGAAAGTGGGGAACGGAATTTTTGAAAGAGAATGGAGTGTCTTAACACTACGTTCTCTGGTTCCCTCTGCCTACCCTGCTATATGCGGGTGACTGCGTGAAGTTAAAAAAAAAGATGTAAGTGCCAATGCTAACTAAGTAGACGAGAATAAAATACAAGTTATATTAAATCTATGTCATCTGTTTATATCATAGTTCTTGCTAAGAAAATATTTGAATTTCGTGATTTTTACACATATTAAATGAAACTATTTAAACCGAATTAATCGCGTATATTGTAGTAATCGAAAATACATTTTTGGAAGCCCGACGTTTCGGACACTTTAGTAGTAAATGATCACAGGTAGACTACCTGTCTAAAATATATACGATTTATTGGGTTAAAATATTTCGTTTAATATATTACACTATGATCGGATTCGGACACATGTGCAATTTTTCATATGAAAAGGCATGGTTCAAAAGCATATTACAAGATTTTTACAATTGATACATACATCGATACAAGTCAAGGTAATAAAGTGTATTTTATTTTTTATTCAGGAAAAACAAACCCACATAAGCAAATATCATTAAAAATATTTCAGTATTTATTTAAGCTTTTGCATAATCATTCTTTTTTCAATTTAATTAGAAGTTGATGTATGCATTTCCATTTCAGCTTATTGCTTTGTTCATTTTTTATTTAGGTCACTTCAACACGATTTTCTTTGCATGAATGTATGAAATAAGGCAGGCTTTAATATTGGATAACTAACTCTAGATATATATTTTTTGCACCTACATATATTCGTCGTAATTTTTTCGATCAGATACATTGTGAACAGATTGTTAAGATATATTAGTAAAATTTTCTTTTTCAACTTACTTTTCAAAGAAAATAAGACTAATAGAATCCATATTGTTACTAATTTTTTAAAATATTATGTGCTGTGATGATATAAAGAAATGACACATATGTAATTTTATTATAATAGCAATAGAATGTCATTTGTATTGTATGACAAAAGATATAGATTATTTTTTTTAGTTTCATGCTTTATCTCATTGCTAGGCAGATAGCTTTTTGTCTACACTGTATTACCCACTAACACCTTGAATTTGAGATATTGCATGTTGAATAATATAACTTAGCACCATGCTTTATGTTACTGGAAAAATGAAAATAAAAAATATAATAATCTCCCAGAATGGGCAATTAATCTACAAACATTACATCCCCAGTGAGCATCTGTCATGTATTTAGATTGGTTATACTTACGTTTTTTTCAGCATGAAGTCAGCATCCAGTGTAACACTGCATAGGCACTCTGCGCTCTGTGGCTTGAATGGCCTTACTTCTATTGTCTTTTAAAAAAAGAAGAAATATTATTAAATAAATATATTAGTAATTATATCAGTTTTACTTACTTCTATTATTGTTTTATTCAAATAATAACTTTCATATAGTAATTCAGTACACTATACAATCAATTATCATTTTACTTTTTAAAATATTAAAGATATTTTCTATACCTGACCAATAGATAATGTAGCCCATTTTCTCTGAGGTGCCGAGAAACCAACAGTTCCTCTGTCCACACCACTGTAAAACCTGATGCTAAATACAAAGTGCTGCGAGGGTCCAGTGGAAATTTCAATATGCCTGAAACAATGTGTAAGATATTGAAAATATGTAGAAATAATTATGAAATAAAACTGTAACTAAAAGACAAAAATAATGAGTATTTTATATAAATACTGAAACAAAACACATTATTAATTTTAATTAAATTAAAAACAATTAATGCAATAGATTTTTAAAAACATATCCATTATAAAATATTCATTATAATTTTTTTTACTTGTAGATCATTTAATCACTATATAAATAGAGTAGTTACCTCATATTACTATGTGAATTTGAATAATATATCAATAGTAACTTACTTCACATCACTGGGAAAATCATCCGGGTTGATAAGGGCGCAGTTGGTGATAGCCAATTCGTCCGAAGGACATTTTGCTGCTTTCATCCGCTAAAATTATGCAAATTTATTTAATTAATATATCTGAATAAGAAACATCTTAATGAAATTATACAGATGTGTGATGTAACTGTAAAATACAAGCCAAATTATAAGAAATTTTAAAAGAGACAAGAATACTAATTAATTAATTAAAAAACAGAAACTAATTAAATTATTTATATTTTGGGGTAATGTTTTATGAAAATTTTGCTAAATAAAACACACTTTAAATTTTAAAGAACGGAATGAAGTAAGACGTAAAATTTAAATTACTTACCATTGAAGACATTTTAAATAATAATTGTAGAATTTATTTATAAATCGATGTTTTGACAATAATGATTCACGTTGATTGACGTGATGTCAGCGTACATTCAATGGGTTGCTGCAAATTTCTTACCACCCATTGATGCAACGAATAGCGACACAAGGGACTGCAGTAAAATATTTTGGGTGCAAACGATTGGTTCAGCCGATCAATACACTACTTTAAGAATTACCATATTAAAAAAAAAATTAAACGTTTTTTAAACTTGTAGATCAAGTTTTTGAAGAATAAATATAATATGTATTAATTGAAGATTTAAAAATAAATGCATATTAAAATAAATTACTAACAAAAATAATAAGCAAGTCCTTATACTTATAAGAAAATAATGATGAAAAATAAAAGTGCAAGTTAATGTTAAATTATGCTCATATTAATTAACATAAAAATAATATACAATTTAACCTAAAAATAATATTTAATTTAATTTACGAGGCGTACAATTAGTAAGACACTTTTCAGTTTTCTTACGTATTTATTGAACCGAAAATATATATTATGAATATGTAATAATATGTGATATTTTTACTAAAAATAAATTCACAAAACGATATAATTATTGGTTTGTTTTAATTTTTTTTGTATTTGCTTATTGGTTGATAGTTTTTTCATTCAGGATAATTTTCCACTTTGGCACTTAGACTTGTATTCTCATCTGTCAAGCTAGTCGGTTTACGGTTAACGCTTATTGTGTAGTGATGCTTTTACAACTTTGAATATTTAAGTTATTTATTGTCTTATTTATTATTTATAAACGACATGAAATAAAAATGGCTAATATTTCATTTATTATTTTATCTACCGCCATTACAATATCATTATGTTCAGGTGATTATTAATATATAAAAACTTTTAAAAATATCAAACTGGATACGCCCATATCCCTATGTAATGTTTATAATTATTAATTTATTTTACAGTATCCTTAGTAACAGCAGAATGCTCGATTCCAATAGTTTTAAGAAACACTTGGTTTTCTTTCGAAAAAGGCAAACAAACAATAACCGATATAAATGCCAGTGAAATGACTGAAAGGTAAGTTCCTTTATTTTACAATTAATAGTTGTTTTCATAAACAACAGACATTATGAAAAAATAATAATTAAAAAATTATTATTTTTTCAGAGGTGTATGTGTCGATATCAAGGCAGATTACCATGTGAATTACACAATGGTTTTCAAGCATGCTGATTGCTACTACTGTGTTAAATTAATTGTAAGAACTGTAAATGTGTTGGAGAAAATTGAAACTACTTGCATAAATCTTAAGCCAGGAGAAGAGCCAACAGTTCAAACAGTGTGCAGAGGTCTCAAAAATGACCAATATTTGATTACACTATTCTCTGAAAACTCTGTCCCAGTAAGAATTTTTATTATTTATTTTCATATTATTATTAGCAGTAATGTTATATTTTGTGACTGAATTTTTAATATCTTTTTTAATAGGTAAATTGTAGGTCATCTCTTGAGGGAGTGTGGCAGTTTGCATATCAGAATCGTTTTAGATTCACAGGTGAATGTAATCACCCTGATGCTCAGATAAGATCATGTCAAACTGCAGGAACACAATTTTTAATAACAAACCAAAAGTTTAATATAACATATAGGAAATGCCCTGGAATGTCAGGCACATTTGATGGAGTTGTTGAATATAGTTGTTTAGGTATATATATTTTTTCAATGTAACATGCTTTTTTTGTTTCTGTAATTATAAATAAAATTTTCAAGCTTTTGACATTAAGGATAATTACTATATAATATTAATGACTAATCAAAGCTTTTTTTAATTTTTGTCAGACTTTTCCTCATGTGACTAAGATTTCTGCCTTTGAAAGCTTGTACAAACAGGTTTTACAATTATGTTACTGGGAATTCCTATACAAAATGTTCAATATCTATACAGTACCTAGATGTAATAGTGGACACTTGATTAACCAGACTACATGTTAATTTTGTTTGGATGATTATATCAAATAGTTGAATGTATGAAGAAATTAATTAAATTTATCAAAAAGAAATCAATGCTTATGTCCAGAAAACACTTAAATACATAATGCATAAATAAATTCCAAGCTATTTTCAGAATGTGCCAATTGATAGATAGAATAGTTTTGAATCCTTACTTAAATTTATTTATTTAGCTTCACCTTTACCCCTGGTGGGGTAATAGGAGAGAATGGAGTGGCAAATGCTACATCCATATAAATAAGGATCAAATAATCAAATTTTTCCTATTTTATAATAAATGTAATTATCTGTATTTTAGGTCATTGGTTTGTCGATAAAAACCATTTCTTTGCTGTGGCAAACACAAAAGAGTCGCGTAAAGACGAAAAATATCGTTGTTTCTTGAAGAATAGAGATGATGATCTGTATATAGGTGCATCCATCACCCCTGAGTGTCATTCTTTGAAAACAGTAGAAAAATCACCAGAGAGATATAGGATTAACCCAGTCAAAGTAAGTATTGGTTGTGTGTTCAGTTTTTATGGGGGAAGCATATATTATATTTACATTATTTAATTTTCATTTATAATAAAATCTTTATAAATTATAGATTTGTTGTTATGTTTCATAAAAATTGGTTCACTTGTTTTTTGTATGAAAGAGAAAAAAACACAAACTTTCTCATTTATTATAGCAATATAATGATAATTAATAGAATAAAAAAGGGGTGAAACTAATGTTTTTGATTTGCTTGTTTTATAAAGAAATATTGTATTTTAATATTTACTAACCGAAAAAATTAAAAATATGAATAATAGTTGTCATTTATATTAATGATTTAATTATTATAAAATATAAGTAATTAATGATTATCAGGCAGAAGTTGTGGAACCTGGTTGCCGTTTACCACAAAATTTCTCTGGAGATTGGATTAACACAGCCAATATAGATGCAGATGTGTTCATAAATGAAACTCATATAATTGAAACATATTATCCAGATGAAGGTAGATTTAGGAGAACTATATATGTTTGCAGGTAAATTACAGATATTTCCTTTATTAGCTTTTCCTTAGTAGCTTTGTGTAATATTTGTGGTTCATTTCAGTGAATTATAAATTAATTATAACTTGACTAAGTTATTGTGGCACAGTGGGATAGCATCTTAATGTAAACACAATTGGTTGTGGGTTTTATTACCACTTGTTGGAATGTATATTTAAATTATTTTCATTTCTTTGCTTGTATAAATAAGATCAGTTCCGCCTCTTAGTACGTAACGCCTCAATTCGGCGCAAAGTAGGGAACGGAAATTTTAATAGAACAGAGTGTCTTAACACTAGGTTCTTATGTTCACTTTGTCTACCCTGCTATGTCCTAGATATAGCGTGAAGTTAAAAGCGTGTTTCTGTTTAGCTTTCTTCTTCAAATTGTTTTTTTTATTACAGAGAACAACGTGATAGTCGTGTCATGATGGCACGTCTTACAGTTGACGGGTGTCAGAAAGATTATGTATGCTTCGATTTTGTTCCACAACATCATAATGTTATAAGGTAGTCATTACTGTTGCTTTAATATGCAATTGGGGTATTTGTATGAGATTTTTACTTAAATATTAATAGTAACTTATTATATTGTCTGTATATTCGTTTTTTTTTTATGAAACATTAGATTTCTTAGATTCTTTTTTATCTTCTCATCTATTTACCTTTATATATAATTATAACAAATCCTAATGTCTATTAACACTTAAAAAATTGTATATACAAGTCAACCTATCACCACAATCACTCCAGATACAAATATCTTAGTGCAGCATGTAGTGTCTGCGACATGCAGTAATAAATGTTTTGAATACGATTTTTTTTAGATATCGAAAAGGATTGGCAATGATACAAAGCAACTTCCACACAGTGTGCTCGTGGGTACAATTTAAAAATAAGCAGCAATGGCGTTATGATATATTTTTAAAAAAAGATCCTTCTCCAATCCGATGTCCGGTTGCTGGGAAATTTAATTTCACACAAAAAGGAGATGTTAAATTCGAAACGAGAATATTAGGAGGTGTCACATTAAGTCCTAGGCCGAATTTGTACTGCAAATTAAATATAAGTGACTTCTCTGTGTGTGATGTGGACCAAAAGACAATACAAATCAAAGAAAACTATTGTCTAACAGTGGACTATTTGGGACGGCCTGTAGATATCTACAGTGACCCTGACTATAAAATGAAATGTATTGGCTATTGGAAAGAGAATCTCAAATCTTATTTAATTACATATGATGAATTGGATCCTTTCTCAAAATACAGATGCTGGGTGTATCAGAGAGCAGATTTAAACAGGTAATTTTTTATATACATGTATATGAATAATACCATTTGATTTATAATTACTCAATATATTTTTTTATTTAAGTTATTGATAATTTGTTTGAATAAGTGCTGAAACAGGAATTGATCGTGATTTGGATTTTTCAGATACAGGTTTAAAAAGTTTTAGATCATATAATATGTATCCTAGATTTTAGATCATATTTGTAGCTATTTTGTTAATATAAAAATAGTAATATTTTGTAAATTTATTTCAAAGTGCATAACTTTGTATTTACAATAATTGAAAAAAATCTTTTCAGAGTTTTAATGTCTCAAGCACTAGGTCCATATTGTGATTTAAAGCAAGATGTTACATCATGGAATTACACAGAAGGTGCTGCAGTTGCTGTAGAAATGGAAGAATATGAGCGAGAGAGGGATCAATGCCCCATGCATTTTGATGATGGCAGTGACCCCTGGTCGACTAAAGAAAATTATATTAAAGTTTTCTCTTTCAGTTATTCATTTTGGAGAAGTAACAGTGCCAGTGTTTTAGAAATATTTACACCAGTCCTACTGATCAGTTTAATTCAATTGATATAATGTAACATAGTTTTAATGTTTTGAAATCTCATAGTTATGACTATATATGTCTGATGTTAGCTAAAAGTTATTGTAAGTTAAGTTTCATTTAGATCTCTCTATAAGTTTGCAGGAACAAGTAACTCATCCATTCATCTATACAAACTTTAGCATTTATGATATTAGAGAATTCATATACATGAAATACTTATTACTAAAAGGAATAGTAGGAATGTGTTCATAAGAAAACAAACAGATAAACATTGATATAAAAATACTTAACTTTTTATAATGTGTTTTTGAAAAAAACAAACAAAATATAATTTGATAATTTGACAGAATTTCTACTATGAATACTATTTTATGGTCATATCTACTAATGAAAGTGTAACTAGTGAAATTAGTTTATATTATTGTTTACAAGGATTATTTTTTTTTTTATACTATACTTAATATTTTCTCAAACAAGACATTACAATATTCTTATTCTATTTTTTATAGAATTAGCATATGTATATGTAGTTTAACATATTTTTTTATTCTTTGCCTTAGTTTAAAATATAAGGCTGCTTTAATATAAGTCCGTCCATATGTTATGTTTTATAGTGATATTTATATAGATTTGAATTAATGAATGCTTGAAATCAATTTTTATATTTATTTTTTGTATTTCTTATTTACTTTTTATGAACAGACGTTTTTAATTAGATATTATGTACTATAAGCTGTGTAGTAACTTTACACCTATAGAACTGCACTATAAAATAAAGTACTTATTATAACAAATTAGTTTATTTAATAAAAATGTTTACACAATTATTAATAAGGATTTTTGTCTTCGCTGAGAATCTCTAATACATAGACATTGTATATAAGTGCCTTAACTATTATGATTTTATGTGATAAGGTATAACAAAAACACAAATATATATTATTTCCATTTATTTGTACATTCCGATTTGAAGTCTGTCCATTAAACAATTTCTTTTGTATTTACATTGATAATGTATTATATTTAATAAACACTCGAGAAATTAAAGCTGAGTTTTATTTTATTTTACATTCTGTAAAGTAACAAAGGTAATACAACTATATGTAATTTATTTAGTCCATGACACTTTTGGTATATCAAAGTGCTCAGTCAAACTGTCTAGGTGTTGATTGAATTTTTCTACCCTTTGTTTGTGCGTCATTTCAGCCTTCTGTTGAATTCTTTGTGTTTGCTGTAAATTTAAATGTAGGTTAATATAGCTAAAATGTAAATAGGGACAATGATATAAATAGGGAAATTTAATTTAAATTTATTCTATTTTATAGCTAATCTCATTTATAAAAGCAGATAGAACTACCTAGTATGTCACTCCATTCATATTCTAAGATTGTAATGATAAATTAATGTAATTGAACTCACAAGCCCAAGAATTACAGCCTAACAAAATATCATTTTTATTTTAAGGGTCTTACACTGGTTATAACGAATGGAAACTTCTACACATTTCGAAAATTTACACAATTGGCACAGAGAATAGTTTCTACTGACAATATTATATAAAAATTATATTTTAATAAAATGTATTCCAAATCTATTATCGCCACTATTTTAATTTTGAGAAACATGAAGATTAAGGCTATTGCTTTCATCAAATTAATTTGTAGCGATATTTACAATAAAATATATTACTTATAATAAAAATCAGTCCGAATAGTAAAAGATTAAAGTATTACTTTTGTTATTTTTACTTCTTTCATAGCTTACCATTTTCTCTTGCATTTTCTGGAATGCTAACTCAGCTTTCGTCTTATTGCTTGGATTTGATGGTTGCTTTAATTGTTGTTTTACTTCAGTTTCAATAACTTTCTCTATTTCCTTGCTAGCCTTCTTCTTCTTCTTTTTCTTTTTTATACCAGAATTATCCTTAATTTTGAGTTGAGCTTTATTAACACATGCGTATTCATCTTCTTCACCCATATTGATGTAGTAAGAAATGAGAAAACACTATTTACAATACATAACAAAATAAGTATTGCAAAACAATGCGCAATGCCATAAATAAAATAAAAATGTCGTTTTGACATGACAGTGATAGCACTCGAAACATTGCCATATACAAATATATTTCTCACCGCTATAATTATTTAATTATAGCGGTGAGAAATATACTGAATGTAGCTTTAAAAATCATGTTTTAAACTTAGTTGCAATATAATAATTGCACATTATTAAATTACATAATAAATTATAATTTAATAAAATATAAAATGTTTGGATTAGACAAGTTAATATAGTTATATATATGGAAATTAATCTCACTTTCATGTTATTGTTTACTGTAAGATGAGATTGAGATTTTTTTTCATATACATATATGAGAGTTTTGTGGTTTAGTAATCAGTTTCGCTTTACTTCAACTAGTAGCAATCGTACCTTATATAATCGTACATTATACCCTACTATAAGCTTTTGCAGCGAAGTATTATATTTGGAAACTGGTGGTGCTGGAGTAGAATGTTAAAATAACCTAGACTGAATTCAGAAATTGCGAATTTATCTTCCAAAAACTCGCCATTATCTTTTCAAATATCTGTTCTCCATTATCGCCAAAGCAAAGTCAGAAAAAAATTAATTGTAGTGTAGTCGGTAAATGCCCTAAATCACTTTTTTTACAAGATTATTGGACTGGAATTGGAAGACAAATCGTGTAAGGATCAAGAATAAAAATTATACCGTATATTACATAAATATACGAAATCTGTAGTTTGTTAATTTTGCAAATAATAAAACTTAATTTGGAAAAATAGTAGAAACATAGTAAGATTATTTGTGTAACTGATATGATTTTGTAGATAAAAAGATAATTTGTAGTTTTTGTAATAATTCTAATATTCGAACTTCAAATCGACCAATAGAGTAATTTTACATTTACCTATGTCATAATTCTAAGTACTTATACGAAGTTCGTTGGCGTTAATTTCTATAGTACCGTGTGCTTGATACGTCGGTAATACAGATTTAATTCTACGTTGTGATATCAATAACGCTTAACAATAGGTTCACCTAAGCTGGGGGCGGCATTGCATAGGGTAGCAGGTTACTTGTAGCAAATATCATAAATAAATATGATTGTTCGCGACAAAAGAACGGGAATGAATGGCATCTTGGCGTTATCGGGGCGGCGCACGCGCTCCGCCCGCTGCTGGCGCGTACGGCAGCGAGATTAGTTCGATTTGCCGCCACGTGGCGCCACGTGCGATGTCTACCCGCCAAATAAGATTAACGGATTTGCACTACAGATTGCACACGAATGAGCAGGAAGTGTAAAGTGAAACGCCGGTAATAGGATTGTTGTGGAATCCCCTGAATTTAGTTAGTGGCATATTTGGAAATCAAATGTAACTGTACTTTGAATAGAGGAATTTCTCTTATTGGGTTATCATTTTGGAAAGTTAAATGTTATGTTATTTGCACCACACATATAGATAAGTATATACCATTGTATGCCTTTGTGTCTTTTGCAGCTTTAATCTAGAACTTAGTGTTGTTACATCTGGTTTTCCTATATAGTCTCACATAGAAAATATGTAGAAAATTATACAACACAAAGTAACTTAGCTTCGAGAAGAATAAAATAAAATATCCGCCCCATTCGTGTTAAGTGGATGAATTCCTCCTATCGGGAATTGAATCTACTACCAACTTAATTTTTTCTTAGCTTCACGCTGTTTCCCGTACAAAGCAGAGTAGGCAGATATGAAACTGAGAACCTAGTGTTACGTTTAGAAATAACTGTATCTACATTTTATTCTAAATATATACATATAAGGTCTTTCTGTCGCTGTTGAAAACGTTTCTAGGGTTACATGTCGTATTTATTAGAAATTGTTTTCAACTACTTTTTGGTTTTGAAATGAAATTTTATAATTGTGATGGAAAATTCGATAAAACGAAAAACACGTTACATGAAAATGTTTCTATAATAAAAATAGCATAATATTTTTGTGTGAGAAAAAAGATATTTTTAGTTAACGTATAAATATTTTATAAATAGCAGACTGTTCTTTGTAATTTTATTTGGGTATAAAAAAATATAAAAAATCTATACAGTGATGCTAATAAAAGAATAAGTTATAACAATCGTATGAGGGTTTGGACGTAGTAGGATAAGAACATAAAGCTTGGTCAAAGCGCTTCGGCTCCAATAGGTGCGGGTTTGATTCCCGTTACGAAATTTTTTTTATACGTTTTGTTAAAAAATTGTAAACAGAATTTATTTGTTACGAACCGTTCCAAATCGTTCGTACGAAGTTAGATGATACCGTAATATCATAAAATGGAGATAAGAAATGAGTTGTGATATGGAGCGAGATTTCGGCACGTGTGTGATTAAAATAATATGTCGTTTACCTTGCTTTATAAAAGGAGTGTCCTTTTCCTGTTTTTTTTTATTAAACACTTCAGATATTGGTAATTTTTAAAATGAAGTTTTAAAATTTACTTTTAAAATTCTACATTTTCAAGTTTAATACATTTTTATTTCTCTTTAAAGTCATTTACAAATTTTAAATTTTCTCGTTAAGTTGATTAACTAGATTTCGTTAGTATTAAATTAATAGATACTATGAATCCTGATGGGTGTTTTTGATTTTCAGAGGTAACAAAAAGAAACTGCATGCTGCGTCACCGTACTACTAATACATAAAAGTATTATTGTCGTCTGTAGAAGTAACAGAAAAAAATAATGTTATAATTCAGAAAATGGTACGAATCCATAAAGAAAAAATAATATTCAAGTATTAAACGTAAACTTCCGTTATGTCTTGTTCATGTAAAAATTTCAAGAAATTATTCCTAGTGTCAGTCTACTATCCGATAAACATACAAAAGAAATTGCCATAAATAAAGAACTGAACTGAACTACAAAAGAAATTTCAGCTCTCTATATCCAGTAGGCTCGGCTGTGCTCTGTCTGTTGGACAATCAGTTACCTACTATTAAGTTAAAGTTTTAAAAATGTGAATTAATTTTCAACCAGGTGGCGAATATATCTAACTATTTTTATTATAGGTACAAATATTCCTCTGATTTGCATGATGTTATAACTTTACATGATTTTGGTGCTTAAATGTATTTAATAATTTATAATTTGCTTATATTCAGAGTAAAACAAGTAAGTAGTTTCGACAAATAAGTCCTACTTGAGTTGTATTGCCATCACTCGTGCGAAAGCCAGTGACTTAGCACGTCGCATTAGCGTAATAAATCTGAATAAATCGTCGACTCTAGTCCAGAACAATACTTGGCTTCTAATAGACATTAATATGGCATTAGCTGTAAGGGCGGCACACGCCAGTGACGCCTTGTTTGCTAAACTGCCCTAATCCGCTATTTGTAGTGAGAGAACCATAATAGTCATCAGATTAAGGAGTTTAAAAAAATATTTTTTTAATATTCAGCTTGTTTTAAATAAATCTACGGAAAATATAATTTGCTTTACGCTGTATCCCGCATATAGCAGGGTAGGCAGAGGGAACCGGGGAACCTAGTGTTAGGACACTCCTTCCCCACTATCCGCCGAATTGAATTTATAATTATTCATTGCTTTTTAACAATATAATATTTATTTATTGATGATATACCTAACATGAGTTTTAACGTATTACTTTAACATTATGATATTTCGATTTTCTAATTATAAACAAGATTTTTGAGGTAGGGAGTGAAACAAAAGTGGCTAATTACGGTCCTTTTATCCAAAGGTCACGCATACAAAACGTGGTCACCCTACATAGCTGCAGAATGCGCGCCCTGACTTCTGAGAGGAAATCCTTTTCCCACGAGCTTTATTCAAACATATGTAAAGCGTATGATGGATGACGCCGACGCCTTTAAACGGGGGTGGACGTTTAAATCACAATCATGTGGTCCCTAAATTTTTTCGCCGGTCATAGGAGCACGTCGAAATTTATAACGTAATGGATACTGGAGTTCATTTAGTGAAAGAGTTTGAATGGCACACGACGAAATGATTGCGCATTAAATATTTGAAGGGTATAAAATGATCTGGCTAGTGAGAATTTTACGAGCGATTTAAAAAAAATATAAGTTGCAATTAATAAAAATATATACCTTACAAATGTTTCCACAAGAAAAAAGTATACATAACGTACTTACCGTACCGCATATATAAATTTGAACGAAAAAAATGTTCTACCAACAGCAAGTGGGATGGTGCGGAGGCTTCAAAGTTTTCCCATTACGCAAGTCGCAGACATTAGCGGGCGCTTAGGTTCATTAAAATTTGTCAGCTTGTCGTATACGAGTAACTTCCAAATGGATGTAGAAACTCGTTTAAGTGAAACTCGGCTGACGTAAAAAGTTCCTCGGATTTGGGCTTGCCAGTTTTTTCAACACCATCAATTTCTCAGCCCGTCAAGAAGATTTTTCGCACTCGTAATGCGGAAAAAGAGTAATTTAAGTTTTTCAGGAGAGTCGTTGCGTGGGAATTATGATCTTTGTTTGAAAGTTTGATTGATTTATGAAATTTTCGCTGTCTAGCGAACCGATTAAGGGATCAGCGTTATTCAACAAGACAAACGCTTTGCTATCCATTACCTGTTATTTTAATTATTCTTTTTAATGTGATAATAAATTAAAGCGATTGATGGACGACAACATTATTTGAGTTACGCCAACATAAATTAGGTTTAATTAGTAACAGTAACAAAAATGCCTTTTAATTGTCTAATTTGTCAATTATTTTGTCTAAAGTTGTTCTAATGAATACTATCCCATGTATGGGTGGGTGAATATACCTACTACTTACTGAAATGAAAAACTAAGATATAGTGAGTATAAATAAATTGAATAATTTATAGGTGCTCATCATAAATAGGCTTTGTAATACCTATTTAGAAATATTTTTTGCAGGTACAAATATTTGTATGTAATGATTATCTTAGTTGTAGATAAAGATAAAAATATCAAAATATTATTTTGACGAATA
The DNA here is from genome assembly GCA_033558755.1 of Philaethria dido. Classification (NCBI taxonomy): domain Eukaryota; kingdom Metazoa; phylum Arthropoda; class Insecta; order Lepidoptera; family Nymphalidae; genus Philaethria; species Philaethria dido. Next base: position 160,002 of record JAKGSA010000276.1, read on the forward strand.
ATTAAAAGCGTCCTCTTAAAATACTTATGAATAAGTAAGTAAAATAAAAATCGATATAAAATCCCTACACTTTCACCCTAAGTGGGGCTGTTAAACGGTTGCAATCAGATTCTCGGCCACCCCTGGACCAGTACGTTATTGTTCCGTTTTATGATCAAGGGGGTTAAATGAGCCTGGAACATTGGGGGTGTCATAGAGCCCAATAGTTTAGTTTAAATAACAGATGTAATTGTGTTTGGATCATTAACGCGCGTCTAAGCTGTTCGAAAAAAATATATTTTCGAGCTTTGATTAAGTTGATCGCGTAATTGTGATGAAATAATATTTATTAAGGAATGTGTTTAAGTAAATTTTCATGGAGACGATGTAACGAATTAGATGTTTATCCTTTATTTTTTAGTTATTAGTATTGTTTGTTAATATTTATGTTACTATAGATACAATTTATATAATTTCAATAACGTTATCATCATTGTGTTAGGCATAATTGCCTCATCACTGAATTTATTTAGCATTGCTTTAAAGGTAGTCTGATAGACTCGCATAAATTATGTTTTCTTTCGTTCTATATAATACTTATTACATAGTCATACTACTATTTTCCTGTAAAGAAAAAAACTTTTCACGCCTGAAGAATCGTTAATACTAACATTTTTTTATGAACGATTTTACTCATTGCTCGTGCATACTGTAGACAGTACTCGTACGTAGGTACAATGTGAAAGTACGGAATGTCACAAAACACAAGTGAACGAACTATTCACTGGCGGTGGGAAATTATTTATCATTGAAATTTAATTTAAATTTATCAACAATATGTAAATGGACTGCATATTAATTCAACGTAACGTAAAGCTAATAATTATTCGAAAACTAATAAAGTTTTGTTTACATCTTTTCACGCTAAGGGAAAAATGTTGACGATAAAAGTAACCTATAATTTATATAGTACTCAATTAAATATTAGTGGCTTTTTGTTGCCACGGGAGCTATCAAGGGTGGTAATGTAACCAGAGATGGAATCGCGGCAGTAAATCAGATTTATTTGAGGGGTGGAATATCTATAGACTGATCTGTATACCTATACGTGGTAATCTACTTTGTGATTTAAAAAAAAGAGTTTTTAGGGAAAATTCAAATTTATAAATATAGAAAATTTTCTTTGACGCTTCTATCTACTATACAAAGAAATGACTAATTAAACTCTAGTCTCTTACTAGACCACAAAAATGAAGTCCATGCGAAAGAAGGAAAATAACGATTTTGCCTTATATTAATAAGTTATCCTATATTAGTGATTTGTTAGATATCATTTTAGGTACTAACGTATATTCTAACACACATAATACCTATAATGGTTAATTCCAAAACAAATTGATTTATAAAACGAAAATAGAGACGTATAGAATCAGATTATCTACATATATTAATTATGTATTACGCATTACCGTGAAGTATCTTACATATCTAATAAACTAGTAATAAAACATTAATTAACGAAATGTGGGGACCAAAACAACAAACCGGCTAGAAAGTGAGTCTCGGTCGTGTTTGTTTCTAATTAACGAGCTATTAATCTGGTTTAATTGTAACTAAGGTACAATACTGTTCTCTATAATAGTAATTAGACGTTGTTAATTTTAAATAGTTATTTAGTTTTAGTATTTTAAATATATATGTTTCTGGGATATATATAAAATATAAGAAAATAAATATTTTTAAGGATTACTTAGGGAACTACGGACACGGGGTCCGTACAATTTGTTATCTATTCCATTATTATTTTATTATATTGATATATATTACTATTTTTTATTTACATTATTTAAAGCTCTTCTCTAATAAGTTATTTAATTTTTTAACTAGGCAACATGTCATACTGACAAAAGACGTATTTTAAGTTAAGAAAATTCATATTTTTTTCTCTTTTGTATCTACCACATTTTGTTATTTTTTTTACTTTCTTTTATGTTATATTAAACTTTACAGTTAGGCAATTAATTTTTTTATCTGATATTGATTCTAATAAACGTTCCATTATAGATAAAATATTAATCTTTTATAATTTAAGATTTCAGAATTATGTTAAGTATGACTGCGTAGGTCATATTGCTTATTAAGTAATATATAATACTTTTTTTTATATTCAAAAATGCTGTCAGGAAAACTTAACCGTGATTTGCCTTCACACATAATGAACAAAGAAAATTTGAACTCAATTTACTTTGTATTGTCAAACGCTACGCTACGCCAAGACTGCGCTAATAAATATTACTACTACTGCATTATTAAACATTTAACTTAACAATATATTCTGATAAAATTACATAGTCATATATATTTTTTAATGTCGGTTAGCCACAGTGGTATCGGATGGAAATAGACGAAGCGCACGCGCCGCGCCGCGGGCGCATCAAACGCGCTAATTTACACTTCCTGACCCACGGGTGTTATGTGTCAAGGGAGATAGAAGTACTAATTGAATTCAAATTCATGTTACAAATGTAACGATTTGTGATTCCTTTTAATTTGTTAACATAAACTTAGGAGTTTTATAATAAATTAAATATACTAAATATGAAATACATAATTTGAGAACGTTGTACAATTTATGCATTTTGAAGATTTATACTAATATTAATTATTTCACAACAACGACGACTGAAAATTATCAATTTTCTTCAAATGTCAGTTTCATCTCTGCAAAGTTATATATTGGTATTTTTTTTGTTTAGAAACATCTTTATTATCCGTAATTCGCCGTGACAACGTACACTGTGAGAAATTTTCCATTTCACATCCCTAAGTGATAGATACAAGTGAAGTTAATAAAATCGTGTTAAAAATGATTAGCGTATCTCTATTATTAATGTCATCTGTATCCATCAGTGTAAGAAAATCTTGCAACGCTAAATTAATCTGTTTGAACTGAAAGTGTTAGTCACACAATTATGTGGTATGTATTTCAAATAAGTGCCTATCTTCTAATAAATATTTATGATTACATTAGGTATATTAAGTTAGCATGATCTATATTAGATTTGATTTTTTTTGTAAGAATATAAAGCAAAAGGTTTTTTATTTTGATGACTATCCCTCCATATTAATAATGTAAAACTATAGTGACTACCGCGATAACGTTTTTATATATTTTTCTTAAATGACGACTTCTAAACAAAATATTTCAAAGTAGTATCATACTGTCGAACAAGCTATAGACTTCAAACGCAGATGTTACATTGTACAATGGCTATTACCAGGACGATAGTGTTAACACACATTACAGAAGGTACTAGTTTATCGGTTGGTTTGGGATTAGGGTACCACCCTGGGCTACTCACATTTGTTATGGATGTTCGCGGTGTGTACTGCGCAATTAAAGCTTTATTAAACGATCTCCCTTCTGTGCTGTTCTTGTATAACAACAAACATACGCTGTATTTAATTTATTTTTAACTAGTAGATATTAATACAAAAGGTTTTTTAAAATGTATTTTAGCTTCACGCTGTATCCCGCATATAATAAGGTAGACATAGGGAACCTAGAGTTAAGACACTCCGTACTCTTTCAATATTTCCCTTCACCACTTACCGGATTGAAGTATTGCGTGCTGAGTGGCGGAAGTCAACGCCGCGCTTTTTTTTTTATCAGACTCAGGAAATGATAATACTATAAATTATTTTAAATTTTCATTTCCTGGAGTGGGAATCGAGCCCACAACCTATCGCGTTTACAGTCGCACCCTTGTGCCTTAGCGCCTCGACCGGCGTTATTTTTTTTTAATATTCAAATATTAAATGTCATATTGGTAAATTTCAAAGTAATTTAGTGTTACTCTTACAAAATTTTAACTAATACACTAAAAGTGTTAAATAAAAGCACACATAAAGGCGTCCACACACTACGTTTGAAGGAAATGGCGTCTAACCGGATATTGTATCGCGCCTTCATCTCCGGCGAGCTTCCGCTTCCCGCCTCGTTCCTCGTGCGTCGCCTAATTACTTGTTACATATAGATACACAACATATTACGTGTACTGCCTATCTATTCAAAACATGGATATTTAGTAGATATATGAGTTAGATATCTTATATGGTACATATCTTAAGATATACGTATTTAATCGGATCTTTGGCGTTTGTAAATGAAGTTTTTTTTTGAAATATGCTCGAAATATATTGAATATTTTGTTTTTAGTTATGTTAAATTTTATGTGTATAAGAACTATGTTTCCTTGTATCTTAAGAACACAATACAGAGCAACCAATAGAGATCACTTAATCCTCCCATTGAAAAAAAATCGCTTAAATGCTTAATCCAAACGATCCTTGCGAACAAAAGGAACTGGAGTGACTACGTTAACGGACCTCTCTAGACGTGATGACTTCACGCGACTCTGCCTTATCGGCATCATCGACAGCTATACAAAACTTTGAACACGGGTATGCTTATGAACAACAACGCTTAGTCTTGTAATATATAAAAATATGAAATTTTCATATATATTATTGTAAATAAAAACTAAATATAAAATATTTAAAAAAATTGGTAATAATATAAGCTATGTTAAAGAAATTTACTACAAGACCTAAAAAGGAAGAGCATATATTGTAAATATATTAAAAAAATCGCTTAAACGTTTAATCCAAGCGATCATACACACAAAAGGAGCTCAAGAGGCTGCAATAACGTAGCTCTCACGTCTATGTGATGACTTCACACGCCCTGCCTTATCGACGTCATCAGCAAACCTCCTACGAAAACGAGCTTTGAACGCAATCATGAAAAGTTTTTTAACCCCTGATATACAAAGATGCATGTGGTTAGGCAAAATTGTAATATCTCTTAGTATGCTCTTACATGCATAGAGTCTGTCGTAGCGCATTGCCAGAGCATCGAATGTGAAGACGATTGGTTGCGGGTTAGATCCCCACTAGTGAGAATGATTATATTTAATAAAACATTTTGATTTTTGTGCTTTAGTAAGATAAAGCGAAAGGTTGAGTTGTACCTTTCAACACGCAATATATCAAATTCTGGCAGAAAGTAGGGAACGGAGTATCTTGACCCTGTTCTCTCTGAACTCCCTCGCGAAAAAAGCAAGAAGTTCATAGGCACATACTTTAAATAGACACATTGGTTAAATATCACTTTTCTTTACCATAGTTTGCCATAGCAATTTTAGATATTATAAGTATTAAGTATAGACTATAGTTTTATTTTATTCGAATACTTTTAAAATGTTAATACTGACACAGCGAAACAACGAAACGACACAAAATGAAAACTACTTGTACAACATTAATCTATATAAGTGCATATAATCAATTATCTTATTGTTACTTTAAAAGCACTATTGTGAAGCAGCCATTTGCTCAAAGCTCGCTAAGCTTATCGTAGACAGCATCGGTACAGACACATTTATTGAAATCGTAGGTATTTCTAATATGATGGCTATACGCTACACGTCGGTACATGTAATAATAATTATTTGGCGGGTGCGATTATACAGATTTAGATAGGCTCCGACGACGCAGATAACCTCTTACATAGCTCATAGCACATAGCACCACCCTTTGTAGCGTTTGCAGAAAAAAATATGTAAATATTTTGAAATTTTATAATGTCAAATATACCTATTTGATGGATTTTATTGGCTTAGATTATCTTAGATTTAGTTGCCTTGCTCTTAATAATTAATATTTAATTGATATATTATAAAATGAGCTGAAATATAGTAGAAATTTTTACGTTGTAGTATCTGGTAATAGTATTTTTTTGCTATTTTTATATAAATCGTATTCTTATAGATATTGCACATGTGTAAAGTATTATTATTTTATGTAATACTATTTCATGTGAAAATATATTTTTTTTAGTTCCAGACATATCCTATATGTAAAAGAGTAGGCAAAAAGTTCAGTGCACAGTAAGACACTCCGTTTTTCACTCTGCCCGTTTTGAGCGGCGGAAACCAACGTCGCGCTTTACTTTACCTGACTGGAAAAATGACTTCCCCGAATGGAGATGCAACTAACAACACAATATGCCATTGCGACACAGTGCCACATTCCACTAATATTTTACTTCCATTATGTCACAAAATATTTATATTATTGTAATTAATAAACTAGTACCTTCTAACAATTAATTACGCAATAGCTAATTTTATAATGTTTCCAATCTATATATAAGCAATTGGATTTTGGTGCTCTATACCAGTTACCTACTGAATAACAACAATGAAATCGGTGAGTACATATTTTTAGTAATAAATTATAAAAGTATATATAAACTTAGACTTTCTGGGATACAACTGTCAAGCAATAGATTTTTGTGCTCTCGCTCGAACGTGTGCTCTAGTTGAACGTTTCAACGATTGTCTTTTGTCTTAGGAATTTTATGAACTTAGTAATTGTAACACAAAGTGTACTGCTACTTTAATATAAATGTAATATATATTAACAACAGAAAAATTATCTTATTCATAATTTTTATGCAACAATCGCAGTAGCTTACAAAATTATTTTATCGACTTATAGATTATTTTATACAAATTAAAATTTATTTTCAGGTAATTGCATTTATATCGTTGGCAGTAGTCGTACTTGGAGCACCAGCACAAGAGGATATTGACGAATCCTTACGATTCTTACCGGCTATACGACATGAAGAAGTTCATGACGAATTCGGACAATATGCTCTTCGGTATATTACTGCTGAAAGTAAGTGATGTACTTTTTGTCTTTTATTTATAAAATTAAATAATCTCTTTAACAGCTATCTATAGCTAATTCTTGTAAAAAATATTATTATCTCTTATTCTAATAAATATTTTGTGAATCGTATTAAAAAAACGGAGTCTGAAAATTGAATTAACTAATCAATTTAATACTTTTCAAAAAACTCGATAATAATTTGAATGAGAAGTGGATAACTAAGTGCCGTGTAGTTTGACTTTATCTTTCATTTCAAAAATATAAGAGACAAGTGTATAGTTTAAAATAAATCATTTAAGCAGGAGTAGATATTAAAGAAGAATATTTTTTGCAGATACGGTGGTATCAGAGCGCGGTCGTCTAGTGCCCGGTATAAATGGAGGGTTTGTCCTGGAGATCGAAGGTCAATACAGCTTTATTGGTGATGATCGTAAGGTCTACGTCACCAGGTACCGAGGAGGACAGGATGGTTTCCATGTAGATGCCGAACATTTACCTCAACCCGTCCCCGTGCCAAAAATTGCTTAAAATAAAATACTTTTAACAAATTTTGTGTTTATAATTTTTTAATGTATTTATTTAATGACTGAAGCTTAACCAACACAAGAATAGCTTAATAAGATCAGTAATAATTTATAAAAATATCGATTATTCTTTTTTTTAGCTTCACGCTGTATCCCGCACATAGCAGGGTAGGCCGAGGAAACCAGAGAACCTTATAGTTATAGTTATGACATTCCGTTCTCTTGTAACATTTCAGTTCCTCACTTTCTGCCGAATTGAGACATTGCATGCTGAGTGCCGAAATTCAACGCCGCGCTTTGCCTTGTTACCAGAGCAGGAAAATGAAAATATCAACTATTATTTTTTATAATTATTACATATTTTCATTCCCTGGAGGGGGAAGTGCACCCACAACCTGTCGCGTTTACAGTGGGTTATTCAAGAAAAATAATTGATTACCGAAACATTACCGTTTATGCCGACTGTACCTCCAGATTTCTAAAGGATCTTGGGAGGGTGGTAGAGCTCCGAGGATGCGCCCGGGGCGGGGGAGGGCCGTGACGTCACGTCCTATCTCGGCGGCCATCTTGGATTATCTCGTCGCACCTGCGGGGTGCGGGGCGTCTGTATCGACCGCGTTGGCCGTGCACATTTTTCAGGGAAACTCAAAATTCTACGCATTAATTAAAATGTAGTACTGATGTTGTTTTAGAAGTTTAAAATTAAATTATCGTTATTTTTTTCTAAATTTGATCTAAATATATATTAGTACTACGACAATTTTGATGTATAAACCACATTATACCTACTACCTTACCGTATTGAATTTCTTTCCAATACTAAATATGATAGCTCTTTTAGCGACAGTGTTCAAGACACCTAATTATTATTATAATAAATAAATACGAGAATATTTGGATCATCGTAGATCATCCTAATTCGTATCTAATGTAAATGTATCAAATTCGTATATACACATTTAATTCTTACATGACAATATAAAACAATATCTATTTTTCTGATAATAATGCATAAATAATAAAATAAAGATACTTATATTGAATTTCACCATAACATTTAGTCATAACAGTCAAACATAGCCAAACAAACCCAAAATTCTATTAAGTCTATTGAGATATAACTGATACGTAATTACGTACATTAAAATTCAGTGCACACAAGCACGCACTATCTGGATGCGGCAGCCCGATAATATCAGTCCCCATCTTACCCTGTTCCGCTAGGCTTTGAGACTTCAAACGATCCCCACAAAGACCTATTTTATTTCCATTTTTGCCGCTATAAAGACGCCACTGAAGGGGAAAGTTGAAATAATTAACTCGATGCCTTTCCGCCTCTATGTATTATTTACTAAGAAGAATTAAACATTTAAAATAATATGAATTTATTTAAGTAAATTATGAAATAAATTCCTTTAATTCGTTAAAATTGTCAATTTATTACTTGAGTAAAAATGAATGTTATAAATAGCAAAGTTTTACAAAACACCGAGTGCACTCTAGACACTACAGACTGATGGTATCGGATGACATCTTGCCCTGTTTCACGCTAGGCTTTGTCGCTTCTTTACAAAGACCTACTTTATTTGTATTTTTTGCTGTAGAAGCTGTTAATCTCAAAGATGAAATAATTATAGTTTTAAATAGCAGCACTTACAACATTTTATAATATTTATCTAGAAAATATCTTATGTAATTCTTTATTTAGATTGATACTTAAATCTGCCGTGTCGCAGAGGCACAAACGTGCGACTTTAAATGGGACATGTTGTGGGTTTGATTCCCACTCCAGGAAATGAAAATATTAAGTAATATTTAGTATTTTAATTTCCTTGTTTTGGTAATAAGGCAAAGCGCGGAGTTGAGTTCCGCCACTCAGCACGCAATGTCTCAATTTGGCGGAAAATGGGGAACGGAAATGTTAAAAGAGAACGGAGTGTCTTAACACTAGGTTATCTGGTTTCCTTTGCCTAAAAAAAAGAATGATACTTATAACGCTTAAATATATTAAATATGTAACTTGATTTGATATAGCATTCTGTAACTGCAGTTATGTTTTTTGTTTCGAATTTGTAAACCGTAAAAAGCAGTGAAAGTAATAAAAATGTATAACTAAAAGGTATTGCATCAACATTCTGCATTGCATTGCAAACACTAATTATTATTATAAACAAACAATGCAATGTATTAATAACACATTGGCATGCAATTCAAAGAGTATTGTGTAAAAAACACAGGAAAGTCATTAAGTGGCAATCGATGTTAATTCGGGACCACCGTGCAAACTTGGAAACAATGTCATTCGCGTCATTAAGAGCGCGTGCGGTCGCAGCTGCGTAGTGCACCTTAGTAAAGTAAACTGTACACACTTATGTCATAATTTTAAAGTTTGTTACTATAAAGGGTGCCATCAAGGATATCATGGAGTGGCTGTGAGAGGGTAAACGAGGGCACGTGCTGATACCCGGTGGGCTGACCTCCGTGCTAGATAGGTACTTCATATTCTAGTATTACCTGTCTATATCTATTTTGTGATAACGGATGTGACATGTTTGTTGATGCTTAATATTTTGGTCTAAAAATCCTGTTTAAATGATAAAGAAGCCATTATTATACTTGTTTAATAAGATCTGATGCCTTATTACATGGACTACTAGATGTTTATCATCTACTTAGATTGCTATTGTCGACTCTATCTAATTTACATATTTATGTTGTAGATATGTCTATAAAGGAATTATAGAAAAAAACATGATAAGTTTCCCAAATTTATATAAAAATATAACTTATTAATATTTGTTCCAGATGTAGTGATATTTCATCAATTTCAAATTGTCGCTAAGTGTCTCCGGGGACAACTACATGGTAACATAACAGTAAAGATAAAGATAAATGTACAGATAGATATCTTCAACTCCAAGATTCTTATTGGGGGATTGCGGAAAGCGAAATATTTTCCTTTTCTTCTTAGTATTTTCGTTTATTGTGATTTATTCCAATAGGTATCACTTTTATTATAAAACGTTTATTTTTTATATGAAAATAACAGAGTTATATTAGTAAGAAAGGTAACACCTTAAATTTACCTGTAACATTGTATTTTTTAAATATAATCACGCAATACAATCTAAGTAGATATCTTCGCTTACTTTTATTCAATCTGATAGGTAAAACTTTTATTGGAAAATTTTTAGTTTTTACACAATAATAACACAGAAAAGTAACAAAAAAAGATAAATATATTACCAAATTATGATAAACTTGGTTTAGATATACCTATGTATAATTCAGTATTTTTGAACAATAATCATTTAATACAATCTCGCAGCACTCCATTGAAACAGTTAAGTAATTTCTCTAAAAGCTTATCATATTAGAGGCGAGATATATTGCGGCTCTTATTAGAAAATGTAACAAGATAGCACAAACTAAAAGACCATCGCTACCAGCCTACGATAGCTCAGTAATCAATTCGATCGGTACGCGGTGGCGGAGCACGTAGTTTACATTTGTTAAACGCCACGCGCGACCATTACTCCATTACTTCAGTTTATTATTTATCGGGTAACACCCGGTATACTTCTATTCGAAATACTATGATTTATTTTAGATAAAATAACTTTTCTTATATGATTTTTGAGTGTGAGATTCATTTTCGAGGTATGCTTTTGTATGATTATTATTGAATATGTAGGAAATAGTTGTTTTATTTTATTTGTGCAAATTTTCAAAATAAGGAAGAATTTAATGAGAAATCTTTACATCAATCATAATATTATATAGATAAAAACTATCTATATGCTAGTTAGATTCCTCCAAAGTCGTAGACTGTTGTAGACTGACGAATTTATTATTCTATTAGCTACAATAAGCTCAAATTGAGCGCATTTTTTCTAGGTATAAAATTTATTTACCTAGTTTTTTATAGTAATTTCCTTGTTGACAAATATTTATTTTTGATGATTTGGCTGAGAGCAAGCAGTATTCAAATTTTACTGGATTTTTTTTTAATTTCGAATATTTTCATTACCCAGATCTGGTCAAGCAAAGGCGAGTTATTTTAAGTTCCACCACTCAACGTTAAGTGATGTGAGGTTTATATCCCTAGTATCAATGCTAATTTATTTTTTAACTTCACGCTGTGTCCCACATATAGCAGGGTAGGCAGAGGGTACCTGAGAATCTAGTGTTAAGACACTCCGTTCTCTTACAACAATTTCTTTCCCCACTTTCCGCCGAATTGAGGCATTGCGTGCTGAGTGGCGGTACTCAACGCCGCGCTTTGCCTTGTTACCAAACCCAGGAAATGAAAAATCCATTTCCTGGAGTGGGAATCGAACCCACAACCTGTCGCGTTTACAGTCGCACGCTTGTGCCTCTGCGCCATGACCTGTCATGTCATACGTTATTGCTTATTTCACAAAAGATATATTCCAAAAAATTAATTAGATATAGACATTATGTATATTATGTTATGCTTATTATGTATCAAAATTTAATTGATTTAGCTATAATTTTTTTTTCAACTTCACGCTGTATCCCGCATATAGCAGGGTAGGCAGAGGGAACGTGAGAACCTAGTGTTGTAACACTCCGTTCTCTATAATAATTAGCTATAATAATTTGTGAAAAATAAATAACATTAAAAAAAAAACTAAAGCTAATGTTTTATTTTTTATATTATAATACTCAAGGTCAACACTCAAAATGCTTGTACAATATTTAATCCCATATGTTTAAGAATTAGCATACCAAATGTAACTTGAAACTATAGAGTCAGGTGGGAACATATTATACAATATAAAAATGCACAAAAAATAAAGGGTACTTGTCCTTCCTTGTAACATCTTTAGAAAAGATTCCATAATAAACACAGTTTATATTGAAATTGAAGGCGTACCCGCAAGCTTAGAGAATCACGTTACAAAACAACGAATTTGATATTTGCTTTTCGCATGGTTATTACATATTTGTGACAGGTTAGCATTGCTTTGTACGCTTAAATTATAATAAAGATATTTAAATGTTTAGTTTTCTTAAATTCGTTTTTTAATATATTATTTTCTTTTTTTTGAAATTCACTCTTCATCTCGCAAAGCAGGGTAATCAGAGAGCACCTAATGTTAATACACTCTGTTCTCCGCTTTCGGCCTGAATTGGGAACATTGCGTGTTAAGTGGCCAATCTTAACACAGTTCTTTGTCTTACTAGGGTAAAAAAATGAAAACTTCTTTGAGTGGGAATCGAACCAAAAGCGTGTGCAGGCAGACGCTGACTCACTGCGCCAAGATGGCCTCTTATAATACCTTATATAAACTAACAGTCAATAAACATTTCATACAAGCATATTTCGTATTTATTGCATTTAACGTTCTGCGTTTTCAATTTCATCGTTAAATCCATTAATTTTGATGATTGAAGCATATCACGCGAACATCGAGCACACGCGTCGAAAAAATAAATCAAACATTCTCTTACGACGCCCACCATTAATAAAACTCTTTAAAATATATTTAATAATGTCCACAAAGGTAGAGAGCACAATGCTCCAACCATAAAGGGGCAGCATTTATTATAGCGACAATATATCGAATACAAAAAGATAGTGTGACAAAGACGCGTACTTTTTAATAATATTGTCATTTCTCAGCAGCAGTGGACTCTTTCAAAAAGCCATAATGCAATAATTTATTTCTTTATAAGAGTTTTTTTCCTCTGTGGGAGAGTAAGCCAGGTGAGCACGGGTTAACTGATTTTAGTGAAGCCTTTGTACAGCCTTTGAACTGTTTTGTATGGTAGAATTTAATAGTTTGTTGTCTTATAGGAAGCTTCTACTTGTATTGGAATTAAATAAAACATTTTTAGAATTAATTTAATCATATACCTACTGATATTATAAATGCGAAAGTATGGATGCTTGTCAGATTTTCACGTAAAAACTACTGAAGGAATTAAAACGATACTTACAATAATTTAGCTCATCAATTAGAATAGCATAGATTATAAATTGTAGATTTTATGTAATTTTATACAATATATATATTTTTTTAACTTTACGCTGTATCCCACATATAGCAGGGTAGGCAGAGGGAACCAGAGAACCTAGTGTTAAGACATTCCATTCTCTTTCAACAATTCCGTTCCGCACTTTCCGCCGAATTGAGACATTGCGATAATATAACAGTAAGTATTTAGTATTATATATTTTCAGTAGATTTTGCACTGATGTATAATAGACAACGCTTCAGAAACGAGTGTTTTTGCTATAATACTTACATAAAATGAGCTGAGTAATTTTGTTTTCTTGGTAAATATTTTCTTTAAATTACATAAGAAATGTCAAGATTTGTTCTAGGAATTAAAGCTATTCCTAGAAACAAGGTAATATTTGTATACTTGAGGGGAAATGAGTATATAAGTGGAATTTTATTTTAAAATTACAAACGCGTACACATTAGCAAGTTAGTGGAGTAAGCACATAAACATTTTTAAATTTAAATAAATTAAGGTACATATATACATTTTAAATATATTCAGCGTAGCTTTCTTGCGCAAAAAACCGTCGCTTTTATAGCCTTCGACGAGACGGAGTTGACATCGGAGCCACAATAAAATCGATGAAATATCTTAGGGGCTGCGACAATAACTCATAGAATACTTTGTTTCGTTGTTTGCACAGGTAGGCCCTTATAGTTTGTATTTGTGCTGTGGCGCTTAGATTATAAGCCTCTGTTCGTAATATTTTTTAGTCATTTACTAGTGATTTGTTGTTTTGTTCTCAAAATTTTATGGTCAATAAAAATATTTTACTGTGTATCGTGAATTATGAAGTGACTTAGAGTGAAATGTGGAAAATTATGGCGCTTTTTATATACAAATAAGGATATTGATATTATTATAGCAATATTAATATGAATTCTTGTTATACATAATACATATGTATGTAAAATTAGTTATTAATTTAACTTTGGTGAATATTTGTACTGTGTATAGATATATTTCCTGTCTGGTCAGGCATCAGACTGAAAGCCGATTTATCTATAATATATTCTATCGCAAATTAATTACTATATTTTCTCTACCTTTCTTCTAAAATGCAGGAAATGTATTCAGATAAAATTTAAATAATTAAAATAAATATTTTCCCCAGCTTAACATACATATGACTGATGGCAAGGCTTGTAGGAAGATGCATAGTGTTAATACACTCTGTTAACCTCTTTTCGTCCAATTTTCGGGACATTGTATATTGAGTGGTGTAACTTACGTTTGGATGTTGTCTTATCAAGTATGGTAATAATTGAAATAGATACAGTCATTTCCTTAGAGGAGCCCAAATTCTCAAATATCTCGCTTAAATTCTGACTATGTCCCACTACGTTATATTTATTTTTTAAATTTTGGTAATTTATATATTATAAGGAGAAGAAATATAATACCTATGCTGAGAAGAATACTTAAATTAGTCCTTAACATACTTTTATCATCCAATTGGAATAATTATCACATCAACATATTATGTGGAAGGTTATTTTATAATATATAACAGTTCATATAAAGGTAGTCAACATTTAAATTCTAAAGTCGGTTCTTAAAATACTAAATTTCCATTGAAAAAAATATTCGACATAACATATATTTTAGTTTTTACCTTAACAATATACAAACTAGAAGTTTAACTACGATAAAGATAGGTTTAAGATCACGTAGTAAGTCCGGCTAGCCGGGCTCCATCACCTCCTGGGTTCCGGGAAGCCGCATGAAGTCGTCACGGGACGCCCCGCCGGGACGGTAGCGCGCGGGCGGTCTATGCCCACCTTAATTAATTTTGATGCATTTACCTGCACAACTCGAATGCTGGATAGTTAATTTCCTTTCGTGTCACATGTCATTAACATATTTGTGCTAGTTCTTGAATGTCCGAGGACGATATTCGAGTTTTTAGTGCAGTTAAAATTCTTATGTCTGTTTGTATTATATGGTTTGTCATGGAAATGTATTGTTCTAATTTACTATATGGAGTTTTGCAATTGTGAATTATTTCAATTGTTTTTATTAAAGCTTAATGATATAATTTTAATATGAATAAGTTTTAAAATATTTTTTTAATAGAACGTATTTATCCATTTTGGGTTTACAAAAAATACATTACGAATGTTTCAGTAATTTCATTTCAGTAATTTCTCTAATGAGATAGGAAAAATGAACTTACACTTTTAAATATAAACATAAAAATGAGTGGCCATCGAATCTACAAGTGTGATATAAATATAATTTAATTATATAATAGAAACCAAATAACATATTCCTAAAAAAATCAATTGGTAACAATGTTAGCCACAAATATCTATTCGATTATTAATATTTCTCAAGGTATACTAAAAATCTAGTAAGGTTAAAGACGTGAACATCAAAAAAGAACATAAAATATTATTAATATTGTTTATGGACTTAATTAAGTAAACGAGATTTCATAAATGATTTCATGGACTTATCACAAAATCCTTGCTCCCAAGGTGATCAAGATAAGAATCGACTTCCGAACATCCCATCTCTCCGATTACCAAACACCATCTAATTAAAATGTTTGATTATAAATCTGAAGATGCGTTGAGATATTGTTAATATATAATATGATAACAATTTTATTTCTTTAAGTGAAAACGATAGTTTAAATAGAATTAAGATTAAGCATGTATTTTCTTTTGAATTAAATTGAATATAGATTAGATATCATGTCTTTATATAACGTAGCTAATGTAATGGTTTTCGTTATGAGATACGTATCTTAAAAAACTACATATAATATGTACCCATTATATATCGAACGTTTTGGCTTTAGGCATAAAAATAGCATTGCAATCAGAAATAGAATTAGCGGTTGAGGCTCTATAATTATAGGATGACAGCATTAACGAATGCAAATACAATGTATTTTTGTAAACCCAAAATGGATAAATACAGTTTGTAATAAATAAGTACCATCACCATAAATAATATCCATCCAGAGGGTGTCCTGTCAAGTATCTGCCCGATACTTGGTTTAGGTCATACGGGTACGCGACCCCGGATCCTCGAGCCACCACTATCATACTCCTATCATCCATGAAAGTGGTGTCCTTTCATTGCGCACCCCCCTGTCCTGATCTCCTTCTCTCTTTTCCTTTCTTGACTTATCCTCTCCCTTGGTTTTACCCATAATGGGTTTTGGAGGTCAGATGGCAGTCGCTCCAATAAAACCAATCTTCGCCAATCAAATGGAAAGATTAAGAAAAATGCTGGGTATGGCTAGGGCGTCGCCGTTAAACGACGCGCAGGCACATCGCCCTACACCTGCGATAAGTGGGCAAGGGCTACCGTGTCAAGTACGGGCACGGCTAAAGACGCAAGTACCCAGAAAGAAACTCCGCTTTGCAACATGGAATATTGGCTCTCTAACCGGACGATGCAGAGAACTCGCAGATGTACTCGTGAGACGTCGGGTTCAGTGTGTCTTCCTACAGGAAACACGCTGGAAAGGCAATAAGTCCCGTAACATCGGACAGGGTTACCAGCTTATATACACTGGGTCGCCCTCGGGTAGGACCGGTGTGGCGGTAGTGCTCTCTGAAGAGCTTCAGAGTGGTCTCCTCGAAGTCGACCGTCGCTGCGATCGTTTGATGCGGGTAAGGGTACTGATTGAGGGTGTAATCACCAACTTGATCAGCGCCTATGCTCCTCAGGCGGGTTGTAGTTGCGCCGAAAAGGAGTCCTTCTGGGAGCAGTTTGAAGGGGTGCTACGCGCCATACCACTTACCGAGGTAATCATAGTTGGGGGGGACTTAAACGGCCACGTGGGCAGGACTGGGGACACGTATGAGCGTGTTCACGGTGGTTTTGGTTATGGTCGTCGCAATGCGGAGGGAGAAAATACTCTGAGAACCTGTATTGCGTCTGACTTGGCCATCGTGAACACGTTCTTCCAAAAGAATTCCCAGCACCTTATCACGTATAAGAGCGGGTCCCACTCAACTCAAATAGATTATCTGCTGACCAGACGGTGTCATATAGGCAAGGTCACTAACTGTAAGGTCATTCCTGGTGAAAGCCTAACGGCGCAACATCGTCTTCTTGTCATGGACTATGTCGTTACTCCGAAAAAGAAAGTTGCCGAGAAACGTGACCCTAGAATCAAGTGGTGGTTGTTGGATGGGCCGATGCAGACCGACTTTCTGGCAGAGGTTAAAAGTCAAAATCTATTGACTGACACCCAAACTGCCCAGGAAGCTTGGGATCGAGCCCAGTCAGCAATTATTACTGCGGGTAAACGAGTTCTTGGCATTTCTAGGGGAGGACGAGTCATCGACAGGGAGACATGGTGGTGGAATGACAAGGTGCAGGAAGCGATTCGGAAAAAGAAGGCTGCTTTTAAGGAGTGGCAGAATTCCAACTCCCCTGAAGACAGAGTGGATTACATTGCGGCGAAACGTGCCAGCAAAACAGCTGTAGCCAGAGCCCGCAGTGAGAGTTTATCACCACTTTACGATAAACTTGAAACTGCGGAGGGGCAGAAGCTCATATATAAACTGGCACGTGCTCGGGATAAAGCGACACAAGACATTTCCAAATGTCTCTGTGTCAAGGACTCCCGAGGTACGCTGCTTTGTGATCATGTCTCTGTGAAGGAGAGATGGAGGTGCTACTTCAAGGAGCTGCTGAATACTCAGCACCCGTGCAGTCTTCCTCCCGAACCGCTCCCTAACCTCGGACTTATTGCCCCAATAACCCTCGACGAAACTCAGAATTGCCTTCGACACATGAAGAACCGGAAAGCGGTGGGGCCTGACGACATTCCGATCGAGGCGTGGAAATCGCTGGGCTCTCTTGGTGTGCTCATGCTCACTGATCTCTTTAACCGCATCTTGAACACTGGTACAATGCCACATTAGTGGCGCAACAGCTTTATTACCCCTATTTACAAGGGAAGGGGCAGTGTTCAAGATTGTGGTAGTTATAGGGGTATCAAGATCATGAGTCACACCATGAAGCTCTTCGAGCGCGTAATCGATCTCTGGCTTCGCCGAGAGTGTACTGGTTCTGAATGTCAGTATGGATTTCAGCCAGGATCCGGTACCATGGACGACGTTTTTGCCCTCAGAACTTTGATGGAAGCATACAGAGAGAAAAGGAGAGCTCTGCATTTGGCATTTTTAGATCTACAGAAGGCCTTTGACTGTGTGCCTCGTCAATGTATCTGGTGGGCATTGCGATCCAAGGGGATCGCTGAGGCCTATATTGACATTATTAGGGATATGTACCGCGATTCCGCGTCAATGGTTAGGACTGCTGTTGGCGACACCAAACCTTTTCCCATTACTGTAGGGGTTCACCAAGGCTCGGCGCTTAGTCCGTTTCTATTCAATGTAGTGCTCGATACTGTCTCGGCTTATATTCAGGACCAGCCTCCATGGCTGATGATGTATGCCGATGACATAGCACTCGTTGACGGGGACCGGACGAAGTTAGAGCAGAGAGTGAACCTCTGGAAGGGTACGCTGGAGAACGGCGGTCTTAAGCTAAATGTGTCGAAGACCGAGTACATGGCATGCGGGAGCTCGGACTCTGGCACTATCCATATAGGTCCTGAACCAGCTGTTAAGTCGGAAAAGTTCAGGTACCTTGGATCCGTTTTGCACGAGTCCGGAGGCATCGATCACGATGTCCAAGCCCGGATATGCGCTGCTTGGGCCAAATGGCGTGAGGTCACTGGTGTGGTCTGCGACCGCAGAATACCGCCCAAACTCAAGGGACAGATATACAAGTGTATAATCCGACCTGTTCTTTTATACGGTAGCGAATGTTGGCCGGCACTGTCTCGTCACACTCAGGAGCTTCGCGTCACGGAGATGAAGATGCTGAGATGGATGTGTGGCGTTACGCGGGCTGATCGCATACGTAACACATTCATTCGAGGTAGTCTTCGGGTCCGTGACGTAGCGGATAAGCTCCAAGAGCGTCGTTTGAGATGGTACGGCCACGTTGCGCGCCGTCCCGAACACCATGTCGGAAGAAAATGCCTTGATATGTCTGTCCCTGGAGTTAGACCCCCCGGACGCCCAAGGAAGCGATGGCTGGATGTCGTGAAGCAGGATATGAGAGCCAATGGACTAACCACCCGTGATGCAGAAGATCGTGCAAAGTGGAGTAGGTTGAGTAGGAAAGCAGACCCTGGCTAGCCGGGATAAATGCTAGGAAGAAGAAGAAGAAGAATAAATAAGTACCATTTTACTCTATACATATCTACATACATAGGTTCACGCTGTATCCCGCATGTAGCAGGGTAGGCAGAGGGAACCTTGTGTTAAGACAGTCCGTTCCCCACTTTCCGCCGAATTGAGGCATTGCGTGCTGAGTGGCGGAACTCAACACCGCGCATTGCCTTGTCTCCAAACCCAGGAAATAAAAATTCCATTTCCTTAGTGGGAATTGAACCTACAACCTGTCGCGTTTATAGCCGCACGCTTGTGCCTCTACGCCACGACAGGCGTTTAGACTATATATTTTAATAATACGTTTTATTAATATTTTTATTAGCTTCACCTATATCGACTTATCTATCATTGAATAAAAAAACCTTGCAACTCTATTTTGTACCACTTATAGCCGTCCCAGTTGCTTGAATTTTTTTTTTAACTTCACGCTGTATCCTGCATATAGCAGGGTAGGCAGAGGGAACCAGAGAACCTATTGTTAAGACACTCCATTCTCTTTCAACAAATCCGTTCCCCACTTCCCGCCGAATTGAGGCATTGCGTGTTGAGTGGCGGAACTCAACGCCGCGCTTTGCCTTATTACCAAACCCAAGAAATGAAAATACTAAATTTAACATTTGCTGGAGTGGGAATCGAACCCACAACCTGTCGCGTTTACAGTCGCACGTTTGTGACAGGCTTGAAAATTTGAATAAAATAAAATTAATACTTTGTTCATATAACCATTATGTAAATTAAAAAAAAACTAGGAGCACATCTAATTTAGTACTGTTCCAGGCTCACGTGAAAATACGTAATGATATATCTTGTAATTTAAACACCATATGCAATAGTTTTCTTATAGGTGTCTTTATAATTTTCCATCAAAATGTGATATTAAGCAATAATCAATATATTTGACAATCGTCAGAGGATGATATTCACTAAGTGTGGTAAAGTGTACTTTCAGAAAATTGATCCGTTTTCTTTCATACCCGGATAAAAGTCTTTTAATTGAAAAGATTGTGTATTTAATAATATAAATCGTATAATATATTGAGGGGCGCGCATACATTTTATTTTATTTATCTGTGACCGAAACAAATCACTTATCATCCGTTCTTAAATGACCCCCGTTATTGTAATGTGCTATTATTGCATAATGCAAGATCAAAATATTTTGTATTTACTGAGTAAGTATGCTTATTTCCCGATATAATATTATTTATGTTATTTCTTCACGCTGTGTTCATAAATTATAAGAAATGAAAACCTTTATTTCTATCTTTTCTCGTACTAAATAAAAAATATAATCAGATAAATTAATGGGGTTTAATTTATGGGATTTTAATAATGCTAATTGCTTGTAAATACTAGTGGTGTTAGTTAAGTACAAACATAATAACTTCTTGTATAAAAAAATTCAGGAATAACTCTAGAGCTCTACAACAACTAAATAATAGCACCTAATCTTATATTATATAGGGCATGCATGAAGAGGTTAATTACTGTGGACGAGGCGGAAGAGGTATGCAGGGACCGTAGCGTTTGGCGCTCCGTTCTCTTTGACTACCCCGCTAGGTATAAAGCGTGAAGTTAAGTACTTACTTAACTTCACGATGATGATACTTACTTAAGTTTCTTATATTATGATACAGAAAATTCCTTAATGTTATATGTTGCATCAAGGAAATTTAACTAAAAGTATTTTCAAAATGGTTACTAACGAAGTCATAAAAGTTACCGTGAAAGGATATGCCTGAATAATATAGGTCGGTACTACGTAACAGGTACATACCTACTAAATTGCATATTGTGTGAACAAATCTTGCTTCCACTTATCTTGCTATATGCTTCATTATAGAATGAGATATAATGTTTTCATGGTTTTTGTTCATAAAATCGTTATCCTTTCTTCATTAATTTTACTGCAAAATAATCGCAAGTTATGTTCGTTCGTCCCACCAGGCTGGGGACATAAAATTGAAATTACGCACTCAACCTCACGCCCAAGCGATTAGAAAGTCGCGTAATCTTTGTCAACGAATTAAACTTTGACCGAATTATCATCGTCGAAATTGCGTTCACATCGTAAAATTATCTCGTATTGCAATAAATATGTCGGTGTTTCGGTGTGTTTGGAAACAAGGCGGCCGTGTCGAATGCTAATAGAGCGTGCAATGGGGTTCACTCACACTGTGTGGCGCTGTCCGTCATTTTTGAGAAGCTCTATTGATTTATTGTATTGTTTGTTTTCAAAAAAATTGCAACGCTAGTTTCGAATGAATGTAAAGTTAAAACAATTTCAAAAAGATTAATTTGCCGTCTAATTTTTAGTAACACCAAATTAATAGACAAAGGTATGTCTATTAATTTAGCGTTAAAAGACATGTATGTAAGTCAATTCATACTTATATATACATACATACATGCATTAACATCTTTCTACATATATTTTGGATTAATATTTTTTTTATTTTTTCTACAAATTAGAGTATTAAAGTAAATATTTATACTTCACAATAGTTTTCGTACTTAAGTTACACTATTTTTTTTACTTAATTCTACGTTCTATCCCATCGTGTCTAGATGAAAAAAATTCTATACACATTAGTCTTTCTTCTTTTGTATTATCTGTAGTATATGAAGCACATCTTTTGTGTTTGCGGAAGACAAAGGCATCAAACTAAGCGCCAGATAAAGTATTGTTGTTTTTTTCGTCGCCTTTGCAAATTACTTACTTTCATTTATAATGCCGTTGAAGCGAAAATATTTACGTAAATACAAAATACTTTTCAAAGTAAATGTAGTTTAGTTATGCTTATATATGATATAATAAAATAATTTTTCATGCTCTGATAAGCAAATTAATTATGTTATAACAAGCTTGCTGTTTTAGCATCGCCTGTAGAGAACTGTTTAACAAAAATGAAATAAAACAAATTAATATGAAGGTTTTAATACTTATTAACACGTAGATACTAGAGGATGTTATGTAGAGACGTAAATTACGCGTTGTCTTAACAACGTGTATGCAATGACGCTTTATATACAGGTACATGGTAAATGACAGTGTGTGTGTAGTATCTATTATTATTTCCCTATTATAAATATAATTCTACACTTTTACCTTAAATATATACCTACCTAAACTTTTACGCAAATAATATACAACTATATATTATGGTTCTGGAGGAAGGTCACGCAAAAAGCATGAGGACCCTTCGGAGAGCATGCATGAAGAGGTTAATGACTGTGGACGAGGCGAAAGAGGTATGCAGGGACCGTAGTGTTTGGCGCTCCGTTCTCTCTGACTACCCCGCTAGGGATAAAGCGTGAAGTTAGGTATATATTATATAACTTTATATTATTTGGGTGAAAAGGATTTGGAAGATTTTCCAAATTATTTATTTGACATTTTGCAAGTTGAGCAGGAAGAGTTTTATGACATCACTTTTTTTATTAAATTATAAGTGTGATTCACTGTTTGATTTAGTTCCAATAATTAAAAAAAATGTTTTCTTAATAGAATAACATTAATTAGTTCGTCAATCCTAAAATTATATATTTTTAATTTTTTTAGTTTGAGTTTATGAATACTTATAAA
Source organism: Philaethria dido (assembly GCA_033558755.1). Taxonomy (NCBI): domain Eukaryota; kingdom Metazoa; phylum Arthropoda; class Insecta; order Lepidoptera; family Nymphalidae; genus Philaethria; species Philaethria dido. The sequence goes on from JAKGSA010000276.1 coordinate 183,083, forward strand.
GGTGTCCCAAAATTAACGCAAGATTTGACTTTGCCGCCATTTGCTATTATATTCATTATTCATTCGCTATAAAAGACTAAAAATGGCATTTTCTATTTAATTCAAATCTTGCATTAATTTTGGGACACCCTATATAAATAAAAAACATTTGAGGCTCAAAATAATAAAAAAGAAGTTATATGACAGAGTGATCGATCATTCAATACAAAATATTTATAGCGCCTGTAAAAATATTTTAAGCATATTTGTTTACTGCTAGGTAAGTGGCAATGAAAACTACTTGTGTTGAGCAGCGAAGTACACAAAGAGCGGTCAACAATGTATTCTTTGGGTAGTTAAATAAATAATCTGGGTAGCAAAATAAATAAATATCCTTATTGTACTCACTAGTTTCTACTCAGTGTTGTCATACAATAGAGCCAATAAATCCTAGTACAATACTTTGTCACCGCATTGGTTATGCAATTAATACAAAAATCATTATAAACGGGCGTGACGTGTGATTAATGAACAATAATCGAGGGAATATTTCTCGTGTAACTTAGAAAGCATATTCAGTATTATATCAGCTTTTAAATTTTTGTTTAATTTTAACAGAGAAGGCATAAATACCTTTTAAAATAAATCACCTGCTAAGTGACACGATTTGAGGATGAGTAAAAACTCTGCAGGGAAAATAAAATGTAGGTACATAGAATTAGTTCAAATGCTTTATTTACACGATATTGAAAAATTACTAGTTCTAGTTAAGTTTATAAGTAATATTATTGGATTACTCAATTACTTACATTAAAAGAAAAATGTGGAAAAATGAAATACCTAACTTAATTTTATCGTATATGATTTTGTACCTACAAACATAATCTTATACAAACGTACAGTTATTTAGAAAATTATTGCCTTCTCATCAAAGAATTTTAGAACATAAAATATTTAAACCAACTTCACAATAATATAGATGTAAGCCAATGTTAAAATTCAACAGTCTTTAAAAATGCCAATTCTCGATACGATATTAAAGCATCATTAGCCTGTCACTGCGTTACCTGGCCTATTCATTATGCTGTCAAAATATTTCTGCCATACTTTCCGAATATTTGGTGAATTTGTTCGATTGTTACTTCACAATGACGTCTCTATATTCGCAACAAAGGGATGCATTTGTCATTGTCCATTAGATGACATTGTTGGGAAACATGTAAAATATTATTTCATTGCAACCACTGTGACTTATCAATTTGGTTACATTCTTGTTAATTTTGTTATTGAGCACAAAAAATACTTTTTGGTAAGGGTCTATTTATATACCTTATTTATTGATTATAATATATATATTAATTATATTGGTAAAAGGCAAATAATAGCTTTATCTACAAAAAGTAGTAGTTAGTGAATATAAATAATACATGATACGTTTTAATAAAATATTTATATGGATGGCTTATTTCAAGAAACAATTTAATATTCATAATTGAGTATCTATCCTATTTCTATGGAGCTTTTATTAAATTAATTATTAAAACTTTTATTAAAATTTCTAATTACTTCAAAGGTGAGATATGATACATATCTTTTATTTATATTTATATTATACATATCTAATCGTATTAGTATAAAAATATCTCAGCAAAATTCATATATCTAGGTAGGTGTGAAAGTAGGTAGGATAAAACACATAGGTATACAATAGTAAATACAGCAAAAATAAAAATCACATTGTAATCCGGTATTGGTCGTAGATAAGGAGGGATTGTGACAAGGAAAGAATTATGTGCTCCAGAGGGCAATTTTTCTTTCCCGGGATTTATTCTCGTAATTTATAGAGGATCTGCCTGTATCTGGACTAACCCGGTTGGGTCCTCTTCCAATTAAGAACTTACAATACTATGACGCAATTACATTTGTATATAGTAGGTAAGTACAAAGGTTATGTGCGCCAACGTGTAGGTACTTATGTATACACATACGTAATCTGTATAATTATTTATCGACGTTTAACAACTACTTTTAAGGTATATAATAATAAACACTGTTTTTATTTAAGTGCGAGCTATTAAATATTAGCGCTTCTATGTTAATGGTACTTAAACGGTATTCTATATATTGTTGGTTATTAAAATGTGACAGTAGACATTTTCAACACGAATACTGATCTATCTTTGATCTTTGCATCGATCGAACACATCGTGGTTATTTGACACGCAGAATTTTTACCGAACGTGCCTCGTCATGAATTGTTGGTGACAAAAGTGTTCCTGGCAGCAAGCGTCGAGAGTCGGCTTATACCGGCTCCCACCCCTCGACCGCAGTCGTAAATTTAGGGTTTCATAAAACCAGATCTGAGATAAGACACAGTGTGGAGAGAGCGTCCCGGATCAAATGCGAACCTTCAAACCTACCATAGACAATAAAAATAACGCCGGCGCATCTGCGGATAACATTCTACGGCCATACCGCAAAATTTGTCGTGTTTACATAAAATACGCGCTGACGATAGCGATCGAGGGTTCACCAGAACTCGTGAAAAAAGAAACATGTCATTTGCAAGCACTGCTCGCTACAAGAAACCGAAGCATAGCACGAAAAAATCACAAAATGAACTGTCAAGAGGATTACAATAGCGCATTATGATTTTAACAAGTTTCCGAATTGTTCCACTATTATGAGGCGCGTATTATGTTTTTCAGCTATAGTAAGGGTATTTGGGCGCCTTTGTGGCTCGCTATTGACAAATAACTTAAGGTTTACCCTGAAAGCAAAAATAATGAAGGATTAGAAGAGAAGTGTACTTTTTTTTGTTAGATCTGTTGTAATAGTCGTATGGCGCCACTACCTCGATATTGCGTTAATCCTCGGACTTTTATGTTGTGTTAGTCTAACTATTGGAATTAGATCAAGTGGAAGTTTAAATGTAGTTAGCAAGTAGGTAACTAGTTTGTGCAAGTATCTCTTATAAACAATCCGACGGTAGGTACGTACAATATGCCGCACTCAGAATGTCTCAGTCGAGTAATTAAAACTTGAATGTCAATTCATGTTCTAAAGTTCCTTTAGCTAGATGGTATCGCGCTGACGTGTTTAAGTGCTCGATTCTTGGTAGCCTGCAACTTAAAAAATTAACATCAAAGTATCGGGTCGTAGGCACAGTAACGTGTCGGGGACATACATATATTTAAAGCTTCAGTAGATAGGGGTGCAATAATTTTGACAATGACTAGCAGCCTTACCCGGGCGAGGCGTAGGCGCGGGGGGAGCGGTGCGAGGGGGGCAATCTGCGCACTAAATCACGCTACGAATAAAATTTATGGCGCCGAGATAAAAACTCGCAGCTTTTCTCTTTTACGTTCCTTCCTCGTCCCCCGGCGGCCGCCTCACACCCGTGCGGAAAATCCATAGGGATTTTTCCAAGTGTTCCGGCGACGGCGTGTGTGGGGTCGAAACGATTTTGTTTTATGCTTATTGCCGGCTCCGATGTTTTGTTTGCTAAGTTGCACAGATAAGGGATAGGTACGGAGATTGTCTCCACACTGGACGTTATAGAGCGATTTTTCGGTAGCGAGGCAACTTCATTCATGATTTCATTTGCTTTAGTTCTTTTTTGTCATGTTATTTTAAAATATAGTCAAATTATGTTAAATTATAATATACCTAAGTAGATCCTTATCTTAACTACTTTCAATATCTTTAGATATTATAAAGACAATAAAATTTGTGGACCATGTATCATTCTATCACAAAAGAGCTTATTTATTTACAATTGAATTTTGTGTGATTAAGAGAATATTTATTTATAAAGAAAATTACAAGCCTTATGCCTCTTATTTCATTGCTTTTAAATGTAGTTAATTAGAATAGTTATGTACAAATCAGTAAGGTTTTTTTTTGTTTTTGTCGTTTAGTATAAATTTATTTTTAAACTTAACCTTATTCAGCATTTTAAAGGAACACCTGCACCTTACTTTTCATCTAAATATATGTACATTCTACATAATATTAGACAAATTTCAACCACAGCAAAAACTTCACATTGATGTCATTCTGATTGTCTAACTTATCAGTACTAAATCAGTGTTTACATTATTACAACGGCGTGATCTTCGTCAAAATAATGTCCTTATTAGACTACAAAGTCTTTTCAAAGAAACTACAGCAAAAAATGACAAAAATATCTACGCCGAGCTCACAGATTACTCGAGAGCAAGGCCATCTGTGGATATTGAGACCATCTCACACGAGATAGCTTATCGGTCGATCTCGACTCAGATTTTGTGAAGAAAAAGCGAAAGAAAAGGCTCCCATTTATAGATGAAGAGCCATAGACTACGGCGCGCAAGCCACAATCGCATTAGGTCGGCGGCTGTCGAACGTTACGATGATTTGAATTTTCATTGTTTATGGTGGCAGACATGTGTCAAAGTTCGATTGGAATTTAAATTCGGCTCCTTTGTTATACATATTTTTTTGTCGAGTTGTAAACACGGTACAGTGATGTTCCAATTTGGTTACCAGCCTTCTTTGATGGAAGGTTGTATCTATGACTGCTCGTATAGCTCCGATGATACGTTTGACGTCGGTATGCTATATGAATAATTACGAATCATGTTCCAAACGAATCGCCGTTACTCGGTTTTGTTACGAGAAAATGTACGAGATACTTTTAACATCAAATGCAGTTAGATGTCTGATACAGTGCTAGCAGTCGGAAGATCAAAGCCGGCAGCTAGCATCTGCTGAATTAGCGAATATAACCCAACCCAGCGAGGGAGCGGCACAAAGCCGCGACCATTTTGTTCCAACACTTTTCGAAATTGGAACGTGACGGTTGCAAGCGCTGCCAGGCAGAGACAATAACATGAAAAGGAAAAATATAAACGGCCCCATTTTAAACAGAAGTACTGAGACTAATATTTTATGTCGCTTTTCAAATACTAGACCTAAATTATAATTTAGTTTTTCTTATTAATAGAGGAAGGTTCAAATTAGTACGCTTCTAAAGAGTTTGTTGCGCCGTTGCAGTAGCGAGTGGTGTTAATTTAAAAGTGCGTTCTTGAACCCTTTCAGAGGTATTGTATCTTTGTACGCTTTGTACGGGAGATGGTTTATCTGCATCGCGGGGTATATAAGTGCTGTTTTTTCATTCCGTAATGCTTTTACATTTCAAAGGGGTTAAATGTTATTCAGACTGGTTGCCCGCTTAGAGAGTGTGGGTGTCGCATAGAAAGGAAAATATCTGTTTACTGTGTTCGTGTGGTTGTCATTTACTTAATCTTATGCCAATATGTTTTTCTATATTTTCAATTAATCATAGAATATTCTAGATAGCCAAACATGAAGCTTATAAATAAATAGATAGATATTGTGAGACCAGTTACTTTTGACGGTGACTCAGGTTCCGACTACCAAGTATCGGAAGGTCATCTAGAATAAATGTTTTACGTGTAATGTTTTATAAATTAAGGGTGCATTATATCACGTACCTACTTGTATAAATTACAAAGACTTACATATATACACACTTCATAAACAGCGTCACCGTAAAAATGTAGCTAAATATACTCAAATTATACGGTCTCTATAGTTCTGTGATAATATATATAGTTGAACATAAATTATTTTCCTTTAAGAGAATTACCAGGTGTTATGTAAAATTTTACAATTTGTAATAAAAATAAAATAGAAAAGATTTTGGGTTTTCTTTCTTTATCTTCATTCTTTTGCTGCAATTTGAGAATAAGCATGTTACGGTTTTGAAAAAAACTTTCATGGATGATGTTATCTGCTGTATATCTGGTTCCGATATGGTGTATATTTATCATATTATATTAGATTTAATTGATTTTTTTCTAATTATGTAATAAGTGTTTACCATAGAGATATTTGGCAAAATTGAGAGGTAAAATTTATATATCCATGGTTGTAGGTTCACATTTCACGAACGTTTATAGTTAGGTATATTGTAGGAGTTTCTCTAGTCCTACTGAAAAAAATAAGACGTCGTTGTTTTTATGCCATCCATCCTTTAAATCACTAAGCAAGGCAGTAAAGGCAAGTTTTTTTTGTTTTTTTTTTATTTAGGTATTATTTTTTTTTAACTACACGCTGTAACCCGCATATAGCAGGGTAAACAGAAGGAACCTGAGGACCTAGTGTTAAGACACTCCGTTCTCTTACAACAATTTTGTTCCACACTTTCCGCCGAATTAAGGCCTTGCGTGCTTAGTGGCGGAACTCAACGCCACGCTTTGCCTTATTACCTAACCCAGGAAATGAAAATACTAACATTTCCTGGAGTGGGAATCGAACCCACAACCTGTCGCGTTTACAGTCGTACGCTTGTACCTCTGCGCCACGACAGGCGTTAAACGGGCGTTTTTTCTTTTATGACAATTATATTAGATTCTCTAAACATTAAGTAGTAGCGGAACGACTAAAAGTATCATGATGATCTTTGTGTCTGCTCTGCAAAATGTAAAATGTATGGAAACATAAATAATTATGATAAATTGGATTTACACTATTATAGTAACGCTGAATATGAGACTAGCTAATCGACGACCAGTACTAAACTGACTTAAAAAACTTCACCCTGTTTGACGCACAATATGATAAGCAGAGTCAAACTAGTGCAACCACTTTGTTCTCTGCTTTGCCCTTGAATTCAAGAAAATGCCGCTGCATTTTCTTAGCAGATTGTAGAGATAAAAAAATATATTTTAATATTTTGAATCCTTCAAGTGGGTATGGAACCCACAACCACAACCATTGAATTTACATTCAGATGCTCGCCCATTGCGCTGCAGTGGCCTTTTTATTTACTTACCTTGCTTATAAGTTTAATTGTGATATCTATGTTGAAATAACATGATATGTAGGAGGTTCGTCCTCCGTCTGGCTCGCGACCACTATCATGTCAAAGACGAACCGCCAAATATCTTATGATGTGTTCCGGTTCGATGGCATGTAAGCCAGGTTTTCCCCTTTCCTACCCATCCTTTCCCTAAAATGTAGTGGTTCCGATAGCGGACTACTACATTGTCCTCCCCTTCCATTTGTATCCTCTAGGTTGGCAACGCATCTACAACGCCTCTGGTGTTGTAGATGTTCATGGGCGAAGGTAACCACTTACCATCAGGTGGTCCTTCTGCTCGTTTGCCACCAGTTATCCATAAAAAAAAAAAAAATGCTATGCTTTGAAATTCAAAACAATTTTCGCAAGTTTATTCAAGTTGCAAAATATTCATATCATGTACGTATTACTTAATAGAGATAGGTGTCAGTTTTTAACTTTATTTGGTTATTAAATGGCTATTAAGTAAATATTTTAATAAGATATCATATTTAAAGTTAAGTGAATATTAAATAAATAAATACTTTGTAGGTATATTTTCATGTTTTTCTTAAAACCAATTGATTTTAATCAATTTTTGCTGTTTTTTATTTTCGTGGATGTGGGTAGAAAGAACCCAGAGGTTATTTTCCACATTTCACTAAAAACTGATTAGAATAAGTATTTTTAAGTATTCACTAATTTGTACAAAATGATAGCGATAAATAAAGTATAAATTTATTAGGTTTTTTTTTATATTATTAATATTTTTTTCATGAGTTGACTTATGTTGCAGGGTTGGGCTGCCCGGCCGAGTAAACGACTATTGACTTATCGTTATACTATGGCCTATGTATATGAATTTGCCTATTGAATTGTAGCCTATGTGTTATTCTGAATTGTAATGTAGGTATAATTTCTAATGTAACAGCTCTAAAATTTTGGTGAAAGAGTGATAAACATCCATCCTCACAATTTTTCTAATGCGAAGACAATGCGAAGCGTCGGTATCACCATTAAAAACCTAAGCACATTGCATAAATAAATATTGCCTTAAAGAAGGTAATTGGGGAACGGAGTACCTTAACTTTAGGTTGTCATTGTCTATCTGTTACAAATGGTTATTAATTTTTTTTTGAATAATAGATTTTTTAGCTTCTCGCTGTATCTCGTACATGGCAGGGTAGGCAATGGAAACCTGAGAACCTAGTGTTAAGATGCTTCGTTCTCTTAAGATTACCGTTTCTCATTTGAATAATACATATTTTGTGATAAATTTGTCGAAAAAATATTTTTAGAAATGTTTATTGGCTAAATAAAAAAAAATGCAATAAAATATATAAATGCCTTGTTATACGTGAAAGTAGAAAGTTCAAATCTTATTAGAAGCAATATATTTATTTAAAATATTTTGTCATCCAGTTTATTGGCTTATCCCTCTCAGATTAGAGATTAACAATACTTAACAATATGCGCGAAATAAGTGAAAAAGAACTAATTTGCCAAATTTTCTTTTCTTTTAGTCTAGTATATATTGTAATATAATATTTCTGGATAATAAAATCTCTGTGGAAGCTTGGAAGTATTCAGACCACCTGATCACGAATAATTAGATTAAATTATTAGATACATATTGTTAATATTATTTTCAGAATAAGTTGATATAATTCTTAAAGAAAATATTTTAATTAATTTTTATCAATCATTATTTTGCAAAAAAAAAACCTACACGTATAAAAGTTTTTTTATAGTTATAAAAGATGAAAACTAGAGATGTCAAGCATATTTGATTTTCAAATTGGCTAATAAAAGTATAAACTTACCAAAATAAAAAATAAACAGTAATAAAATATTTATAAAAGATATTTGGCAGTATGAATTTAGAATTTAATCATAAGCCGTTCCTATAGAAAGAGCTTTAGTCAATTCTGTTAAAGAATTAAATATGCTAAATCAAACCTTCAATATTTTTATTCAATCTTTTACTTTGTTTATTTTATTATTATTATGAAGTTATAACTAGACGTAAGTAAGTACCTATACTTAGAAACATAATTTTACTAACCTACTTCGTAAAAGGAGGAGGTTCTGAATTCGACTGTATTTTTTATGTGTATCACCGCATAACATTTTAATGGATGAAACAATTTACATATTTCTTTTTTATATGGTAGCTAGTTCTTATTATTATTACTTAACTTTAGAAGTCTTATAAAATATACCGTTACGTAAGTTCAGTAAACAAATGTTGTTTACTTTATAATAGGTATTTAAAAAGAAATCGTTCCGTGACTAAAATAAATATTACTGTTTTTTTGTTACTCATTTACATTATTTTTTTAAAATAAATAGCGTATTCTAAGTGCAATGTAAAGTCAGTACAGGTAATCGTGAGAATTCTTGCCTGTTCTATATTAATGTGTGTATTAATCTTTAGTCATTCTGAACTAGGTACATGGCCTGTCTGTAATCCAACAGTCTCTTAGCTACAAGACCATTACATTACTAATCTGTACGATTTCTAAATCTTAGCAAAAAAACCGCAGTCCCTATAATCATATTAAACAAAACGAAGCAAAACAAAACATACATTATCCATCACTCGCGGCGCGAGCGCGACTGACGCACACCAGCGCACGCCCAAAAGGAGAAAAAGAAAATTCAAAAAGAGAACACTCCCATCGCTAGTCACGCCCCCCGCCTTGGCGGTGCCGACCAATCGGGTGGGGCGCGGCGTCGGGCGCTGCCGAGCGCGCCCGAGGGCGGCCGACGCGTGCACAACAAAAAGTCACACGACTGGTTTAGTGTCGGGTCGCGTCCCAACCACGCCGCTTCACGCGCGCTCCTCTAGCGCCTGCGCATACTACCAACATTGTTACATCTCTACATTTAAATAATATATATCACTCGAATTATTTATTAAACATAGCCATAATATACAATCATTTAGTGAGCTGTGTCATGAAAATGGACTCGACGGAATGGAGCGCATGATTTCAGTGTGTTATATCGCTGCGATAAAAGTGATTAGTGATAGTGAACAATTGTGTGATACACATCTGAAACGGACAATTGAGGTATTTCATACTTTATTAAAGTATATATTGTAGGGTTCACTTACCTTAGATTAATTTAATTTTAAATTTTGTCATAGAACAACAAGTTGTTAGGTCTCATTATAATCTTATTCAGAAGCTCTATCAATATGGTAAATAAATTGCCCACAATTTATGTCTATTGCAATATGGAGGACAAAGTATAAGCTTCCATATACTGAAAACCATTGTATAATTACTTTTGTTTGTTTTAATTTATAATGCTTTACATTTTATAATAAATATTATAATATAAACATTTTCTATTACCATAGTAAAATCAATAATAAACTAACTAGACAGGTTGTTTCTGAAATATATTACTGTGGTAGTAAGCATATCGCTTATAAGATTAAAAGAAAAATTTGCTTTACAATTAAAGTCGGATCAGCCAATACCATATCCGTCGGAACCTATATGTGACGTTGTGAAAAGATATAAATATGAAGAAACAATATATAACAATTGTTTATTTATAGCAACATTTATTACTCAGTAACGTGCATTTTGAATAATATTATCAATAATTCATAAAGAGTATTTATATGATTAATTAAATTAAAATATAAGATAATCTATGATGTCTAATTGACATTAACTGTTACCATAGCTATTAATATCATGAAAATAATTTTTTTTAGTTAGATTGTCAGTAAACTCTTTTACAATAGTTTTTTTTTTAAATTACCTACTTTATGAATAGGTATAGGTATATTATTTTTTCTGCAGTGTTGTAATTTGCATTAATGAGGTCGACATATAAATTATACGGCGACTAAGTAAATACGCATTATTATAATTTAAAAATTATTAATTAATTCATATATTTTTATAATATTCCGGTATATAATATTATTTACTATTTGGTATTATAGCTAGACATAATAACATGTTTTTGTATAAATATGTCATAAAAATAGTTATTTTTAACACGCTTTAATTAGTTTGACCGATCTATATCTATCATTTAACGTAAGAAAATCTTGTAATGTTATTTTGACCCACTTCTTGCAATTCGATTTGTTTGAAAATTTACACATATGCCGGTATTTAATGTCAATACAATATTTGCATACCATATCCTTTCCAGGACGATCAGGATAACGAAAAAATATTTTTATTTTTTTTAGTTTATCTCAAATATTTTAAATCATAAGTATCTTTCTTGTATCCGATAGATATTGCAAAATTTTTGGTAAACATGTAGATATTCAACATTTTACACAAAAAAATTTTAGTTGTCTAATTTTTTAAATGTTATTTTTAAATATCATTAAGCTGTGTAGGTATTGTGAATATTTTTAAATATGTATAATATGTTTGTTTGATTTTCTACTTTGAGCTGTAAGGTAACTCGAAAGCTTGTTCTTAAGAATTTAGAGTAGTTTTAAGAAAATATACGAGAGACAACAAATCAATGTCCATGTCGTGTCTGTTTTCGTATCACATTTGGACGTTACGATTGGCCGCCATGACAGTTTGCGTTCGAAATTTGAATGCGGCTCGAGATGCGCAAAGGCAACTATTGATTAGCCTTCGATAAGAAATATATGTGTGCGTTACGTGTGTACGCATTTCCGCCGGACATACATATGTAGAAACAATATCCTGTGTGAACATTATTTTTTTTTAATAATAAATTGTAGGTTACTGATGCAAGCATAAAGCTTTATCTAGATTTATCCATTTTTTTTTATTTTTTAATCTGAGCTCTACTTACTATATAAGTAGTATATGTAGTTGCATATTGACTATTTACTTACAGTACATTTACAATGATACAAAAATGAAATATGCTAGATAATTTGAAATTCCTCGGAATAAATTTAAATAAATTTTAATTATTTATCGACGGGATATAAATATATGAAGTAATATAATTAAATTATTCTAAAATGTCAACATCTTGTCTCTAGCTCGTCCTCGGTGTGCAAATTAAGGTATAACGAATAATTTAATGCAATTTATTATAACAGATAGATTTTTTTATAAAATATATATTTTTTTATCAAATATACAAACTTATTGAAATATCTTATTCTACTTCTACTTGACATTTCTTATGACATTTAGTCAGGATCTGCCTTCTTACTTAGATTCCACTTTTCATGATTTTTAACATCTTTAATGGTCAGTCCATTGGTTTTCATGTCACAACATCTAGCTATCGTTTCTTTGGGCGTCCGGGAGGTCTAACGCTAGGGACAGATATTATTGAAATATATATTTATTACTAAAAAATACTGTGTAATATGATTATGATTGTTCTTGTAATACTTATCTATTACAGTACTTATATTTTATACATAAGTGTATCATATATAAGTCAATAATAAGTAAGTACTACTGCGAAGATCTTTTAAAGTAAATTACAAATTATAGAATAGGTATTTTACCTATCTATTCACAATCAGTAATTTACATAAAAAATCTATAAATAATACATACCATAGACAAAGTAGACATTATATTATTTAATGAGTACAAAAAGTTAGTAGATTGCGATAAACAAAAACTACTTCAATACGAAAAAATTAAGTAAAATAAAAACCAAGATAAATGCATTTATTATTATTTATATCAGATCCTATAATGATTCATAAATATTATCCTTATCCGCTGATACATATTTAAACTGAGATAAGCTTTAAGTTGGGATTAAACGGTTGATATAATAAAAAGTCTCAATAATAGCTATTCAATAAATTATTCAAACTTGTTCATTTTAAAATGCATCGATCAAATGCTATCAAGTTAACGTCGAGGAAAGTAAAATGAAGTTTCTATTCTAAGTGGAGATTAACTTGGAGGCTTAAATGTTGGGGTACTTTTTGATTTAGGGAAATTAGCATGGCAATTCTATATCTTTTAAGATAATTGATTAAAATCAAATGACGTACTTCACAAGATGCAATTGTATAGCTTTTATATTACTGGCAACATATACTGTAAAAAAAATATAAACACATATAAAAAGTCACAAACTATATGTAAATGATCAATAAAGTGTATTCTTATGATTAAATATATTATTTAAAGTATACATGCAAATTTAATATTTAAAATTTTTAATATTAATCACTTTTAGAACAGTCTAAAGTTACTTTACGGAACCCGTAATAGTGCGTTGTATAAAATTGACTCTATCTTATCAGTTTAGGACAGTAGTTTTTAGAGAGCTTATTTATAATCTGCTTTGTTTCGACATGTAGCATTAAAATTCTTTAATTTACTTCATGTTTTAACCTATCTACATTCTCACTACTAATAAATAGTTCATATTAGTAAATTAATTGATAAGTTTACCTTTTACAAAAGGTCAATTAATTTCAATTAATTTACTAAAGGCATGCAGTACATGTCACTCTTTTCTACAGAAAAATCTAAAGTTACGCTAAAGATAGAGTGGGTATATAGTTTGTTTATTATTTTTTTATTAAGTAAATATATTTCAAAATAATATAACAAGAATATGTATACGTTATTACTTAAAATTCATTTAATAAAGTTGTAGATAAAATAATTTATATATATTTAAAACAAATGAAACAGGGCAGCAAAGAGAAGTTGTAAGCTGTAACGTTGATAGAGGTCGGTAAGATGTTCGGACATATTTTTTTGGGCTTAACCGGCGGAGAATCAATTAACTTAATTGGTTCACCTAATCTTAATAAGGCTCTGATAACCCGTAGTATATTGACGACTTAATATTAATATTGTAAATCGATGTAGAGTGAGACTATTACGTTTATTGGCGTTATAATTAATGCTTGGAGATGATAGCTAATAGGTTTGCGTTTGTCGCCAATGGATTTTGTTTTTATTTTTTTTTATTTAAACGCACTGTTATTAAAATATGTATCCAGTATAACTTTAATACATAACCGTTGCGTTTAAAGTGCAGCTTAACATCTATATATAAATACGTGAAGCAAAAACTTTGGATCCCTTTTTACGAAAATTACGCGGACGGAGGAGCATGAAACTTGGCACACTTATAGTTTATATAGAGAAGGAGTGCAAATGATAATACTTTTTTAAAATAATGCATAAAAAGTATATTAAAGTAACAAAATAATTGTTACACACACTACCACGGTTTGACATTCATGTTTATATAAAGTGACATATACATATATTGCTAAAGACAACGCGTTGTTAACGCGTCACCGAGGCCACTAGTACAAATAAATAAATTTATTATATCTATTATTATATAGGTTTGGCAGTGGCAATTTCTACATAAATAATAATCATAAATACTTATTATTTTATTTATACTAATATTATAATTTAATAGGTATTCTCTAGTAGTAATATAGTTTCTAAGAATGTATCTATGATATATATCTAAATCATAGCAAATATCTTTGCTACTGTTATTATAGCAATGATTAAAATGTGATATACTATATCTATTATCTTTATCTATTATAGAATGATATGTGTACATTGAAATTGATTTACTAGTACTTTTTAGACTAAAACGATATTTTAAAAAGATAGAAGGTTATTATTACAATCATATATAAATATATTTATACATTTTACTATTATTTGGTAGTGACAAGTCACTCCGTTATATAGTATTACTAGAACTTTAAAGGTGAAAAATAAAATTAATAAATTAAATAATTGATATAGTTAAATGAATGTCGAAAACTATAAAGAAATATATTTTGGTTCTTGTCTATTACACTCAATAACTATATCTAATAATGTTACTAAATAAATAAAGAATTAAGTAAATAAAGAATTATCAATAGAACCTCATCAACATTAATAAAGCATCTAATATTTCGAAAACCGACGGTTTTTCACCTGGCATAAGATCACCAAAAATGCAGTTGAGTTAGTTTTTGAATTTAAATAATTTAAAATTCCTTTTATTTTATAATATATATAGATAGATAGTAATTCTATAATATTGATATAGAAATAATTAATTTGACAAAAATAGATAATTATACTTAAAAATTATATATTAATAACTGGAAACTTCTTTGAGGGGGGCTCTATCTTTAAACGTGTGATATAAACGTATTAAAATAATTTAAACCTTGATTTTAAACCTATCTTTTTATCTGTTATCGCTGATATTACGAGGAAATAATACAAAATGGACGCAATTTGCGATAAATGTGTGATTTCTTTTTTTTATCTACAAAACGATTTTTTCAGTCGATCGTCAGATAGTGTGTTTAGCGGTTGTCATAGATTCCAAAAACTGGATAGTAATTCTTTGTCCTGATCACATCTTATCATTGTGGTGAGATTTTTTTTACTTTTGTATATATTTCATTGTGTGTTTCTGCTTAAACTATAATACCTGAAGTAGTTTATTATTATTGAATAACATGCTTTCTTTTCTAATTTACCTTACTTGTAAGTAATAAATAATATTGAATATATTTGCGCTCTATAATGTTCTAATAAAGTTATATAAAGTCTTTTGCTTTAATATAATACTTGAATATAAACGCCTGTCGAGGCGCAGAGGCACAAGCGTGCGACTGTAAACGGGACAGGTTGTGGGTTCGATTCCCACTCCAGGAAATGTAAAATTTATTATTTTCATTTCTTGGGTTTGGTAACAAGGCAAAGCGCGGCGTTGAGTTCCGCCACTCAACACGCAATGCCTCAATTTGGCGGAGAGTGGGGAACGGAAATGTTGTAAGAGAATGGAGTGTCTTAACACTAGTTTCTCTGGTTCCCTCTGACTACCCTGCTATATGCGGGATACAACGTGAAGTTAAAAAAAAAAAAATACTTAAAACAGCTTATATTTCATAACATTTTATGTAATTAGGTGCAAATAAATTTATAATGTTAGATTTTGCACTTTTATACGTTTTCCTTAAAAGATTAACACAGATATACAAAGGACGTGATGTAATCATAATCTAATCTCTATCAGAAACACCAGTAGCTGAGATTTAGCAATATTCATAATATAACACTTTTATTTTCCCACGTTCAAGTGTCCATAATGTTCACACATACATAATATACTTACAAAATATTCAATTAAAAATTGAATGGTAAATATTAATATGATTCAATTTTTTCTAATGTTAAGCTTTTAAAAGAGATCAACTTTTTAGTTAAACAAAGTCTGTAATCATATAGGTAACTATATATTAATAGAGTTAAATCATTCATTTTCTTTCTACATGTATAAAAAAATTCATGATATGAATAAAGTTCTATCAAATGCAACAACTAATGGAAACTTAAAATTTACTGCCTTTGCAAATAGATTATTTTGATAGGTACGTTTGATATAATTAGAATGAATTAGTACATTAATACAATAAAAAATTAGAAAATACATAAACCAGTGAGTTTTTATTTACAATATTGATTAAGAATAATTTAATAAAAACCTTTTTTTATCTATTTGCTTAGAAATTTATTTTCGAAGATGACGTTAGCTAATTTAAATGTGCAATTCATTTAGTTAAACATGAAGTCGAGGCATGATTTTAAGATTTGATTTACTTTATCTGCGATTTCGTGCGTCAATACACACTCGAATGCTATCTACTAAACGCCGCTCTTATGGATTAGGTGTATTGAGCAGTACTTGACCTGCCGTGATTTAACTGTTACAATTGATATTATTTATTTGAGCCACAGCATAGTTCGGGTTTGTTTTATAGACATATAATCTTAAGACAAAGATATTAGAATTTTCTTAGAAATGCAATTGTTAAATGTAATATTAGTATAAATAATTAAAATATAGTAGGTACTAATGGATTGCTTTCATATGGTACATACAATGTACCCAGGCAAAAACGTGACGTGCCACTCGTAAAATATTATTAAAACTAGCTTTCCGCCCACGGCTTCGCCCGCGTGGAATTCGGTTATATCGCGTGACATGGTAAATAGTAATCTATAGTCTTTCCCAAGGTCTAGACTATTTGTCAAAATTGGTTAAGTGGTTTAGGTGTGAAAGTTGTAAACAGTTGAACAATCTTACATGATTTTATGTTTGACAATAAGGAACTTCTACCCCTTTTTTCGCGATAAAAAGTATCCTATGTCCTTTCCCAAGTTCAGTTCTATGTTCATACCGAATTTTATCACAATCGGTTCAGTGGTTTAGGCGTGAAAGCGTAACAGACAGACAGAGTTACTTTCGCATTTATAATATTAGTAAGGACTTAGAATATTCCAACCAATTGCTTATAAATGAATTTTATATACTAATACCTATTATTATTAATAATGCTAAGAACCTTATTAACAAAGTCCATAAGCTTTCTAAAAAAATAATAATATATTAAAGATATGGAAGTTTATAAGGGATTTAATAAATACTTATATTGGCTTTGATTTACAATTGTTAACGCACACACCGTGTAGTATTAATTTGGACATTGAGTACGATAAAATCTAATCGATATTATCGTTTTCAATTTCTGACGTATCTTATCTTAATACAAATTAATAGACATGAGCGTAAGTGCCAGTAATTGTTGCGTTAATTTTTAGTGTTATCAGGCGGATGTGGTTATTATTATGGTATTTTGGCATGCCTTCATTAGAATTAACATTACAAAGGAATACGTAAATAAAAGTATGCTTTATAATAAAAAAATCGATCTTATCTTCTGTGATCCTCGCTTAATATAACGTGTGTATATTATATAGTAGGTACATATAAAATGTAAGAGCAATTCATCAAATCAAGCAAATTCTTGGAGCGTGTACAGCGTTTGGATAGTTGAATAAATAAGTAGTTATTTATTCGCATGGCGTTTGGCTAGACACCTTCTTCCACGAGCTATTTCATAGAATGCAAGTTAAACACATACATAAGAACAGATAAAGGCATGCAGTACATGTCACTCTCTTCTACAGAAAATTCTAAAGCTACGCTAAAGATAGAGTGGGTATATAAGATTTTTTATTAATATTAAATTTATAATATTTAATACTGATAGGTTTGCGTGTAACTAGATACAATGGCCAGATATCTTTGGTTAGTTTAGTAGTAATAAAAATCAGTGCTTCGTTGGCTAACAACGCTTAATGCGCGGTTACACCTTATCGCAGCCATATCGAGTGTTGTTTGCGGTATATCAGTTAATCAAATTGGGAGCGTATCGATATCACGGACGTCTTTCGATACTGCACCATTTTTATCTTAATTGATTGTCTCTTTTTTGGCATTATACCGATTTATTATTTTAATATATTCTTGATGGTAGTAGGTACCTATTATGTCCAATGTTTAACCATCGTTCGTTTTTTCAGATACGGGTATGAGAAGTCGGAGTGGTGACGCGTAATTATTAGTCCGATGATGTTAAGACTGGGCCCGGTCACTCAGTAAATAGATCGGCGCGAGTTCAACGGGCGATTGACTCTTGAAATGTGGATAGGAGTGCGGACTTAAAGTGCGTGTATACAAAAACGATGCATGGTTTGTGAGGTCGGAGCGGCGGTCATGGACATGAGCGGCGAGGGCGGCGGAGCGGGGGCAGGCGCGGGCGCGCTGCAGCAGCGCTGGTACGACAGCCGCGTGAACGGCAGCCCAGCCGCCGGCGACGTCAGCTCCGAGACGAATGGGGACGGCTTCTTCCACTCGCCGCTGGAGGGCGGGCACCACAGCCGCGCCCGTTACTACCACCAGCAAATGCACGCCCCTTACTCTACGGCGGTCGGCTCTCATGGTAAGTATCAATTTATACCTAATTAAGTAGATATCTACCTATATACAAAAGCATTTATATTATTAAAGTTTTATTTGCAAACGTAAAATGTAAATATTATATGTCCTTTTTTAATCAAATAGGTGAATATTAAATTGTCATTACTTATAAACTAAATTAAATACCAAAAATTACAGATATATCGATCTAGAACTTACTTTACATTGTACAATATAAGAGTTTCTTCAGCTAAAAAGTATCTACCAATAGATTAGTTGTGTAAGTTATTAAAGTTATCATAAACAAGTCCAATACTTAGCCGTTTAAAGTTACTGTATATGGTCTTATAAAGTTTCATTTATTTAAAATGTGATAAACAACTATCTTTATAAGGTCATAAATCTTACTCATTTAGATTAAGTTAAAAAAATTGAGCAAAACTGTCAGTCATAATAATTTAGGTGGTGCGAAAAGTATTTTACAACAGAAACTGTCGTATTTAAAGTAAATCGCGAGCAAAGACGGCGAATACCCGTCCGTCGCACCTTATCGCACATCAAATAATATTTCTCCAAAAACTCCACAATTAATTCAACGGGTCCGACCAGTCAAAATCGCCATTCTGTGAGGTGACAGCTTAGGTAAACACAATCTAAAATGGGTCCTCACCGTAAAAGAAAAAATCATACCATACTTTTTGGTTTTGTCTTTTGAGGTTTAAATTTTATGGCCGCTATAAAGTTTTTCGTGGAGACAGGTGGCTCTTCTTTATATTTTAACTACTCATTCGAACGTGTACAAAATGTCGTTTTAAACGTAGTCCTTAAAGACTAGATTGCCTTACAGGTGAGACTGCTTAATTTATTAAGCGGTGCGTCGGTAGTGATGTGACACTTAAGAAACTGTGTCATTTCTTAGAATCGGAACTGAGAATCGATTTTGTCGGGTTCACAGCAGTAACCTGCCGTACTTTATGTGTCCCCTCGTTCGACAAATTTTTTATCCAGTTTGTAAACTCACTCTCTTATCATGTTATGTCCAGAGTCACGATGCGGCTTCTTGTCGTTTTGATTATATCTAAATTTGGTAAATTCATTTGTCGACAACGGCAGCGGGTGACTCGATTAGGTACTATAAAATTACTTGAAACATTGATAATAATCTCATTTTATGCCTCGTTTATTTACGCCACTGAAAATCCAAAAAAATGTTTAAATATTTGAAAACTCTATCGAACTTCACTTAACGCTTCTTTAGACTGTTGTTTTATTTATATGCTCTGTGTGTCCGTCCTTTTTGTCGGCGACAAAAAGTAATAAAACATATTTTTAAGTTGGTTAAGGTGTGTATAAACTCGCTGCGATGACAACGCGGATCGTTTTCACTTAACGTTTTACGAGCAGCTCCGCAGTTCGCCCTTGCTTGCATCATATAATTGTACTTTATATATTTAATAAATTGTTATGCCTTATTTTTATATATCAAATTACCTCGCTTCTTACAATGTTTGATCAGCGACAAAAAGATTATTTTATCATTTTAGGATACATTTCACGTAATGGTAGATGTCCAGACATTTAATGACTCATTTTTCTGTCTTTATTGAATATATCATTTCAGGAGTATGTAACTGTATGTAGCGGTGCAGTTTATAGGCTATTGAATAGGAATGATAATTTATAAGTAAGTAGGTATATAAAACAAAAATTGCTTACAAATTTAGTTTCAAATTTAATTTTGTACAAATTTTTGATACTATTGTTATTATGATGAAATTAAATAGTGTCTCTATAGGTAATAATCTCTTATCTCTATAGGTCTCTAATGGCGGAATGTAATGCAAGGATGTAATGTGATACAGGACAGTCGATTTGACGCTCATCCAATAATTTACGTTTCGGTCCCGCGATTGATGGCGTGGTTAAAATTATTTATTTCACACCGTTTGAGATTCACTGCTAGGGTTTTGGTCTGCTTGGAAACTTTAATTATGGACATATAATTATATAAAAATGCTGCTTAAACAATAACTAAACAATTCTAAGTCATATGAATATTAGATACCGTGTATTTTCTATTGATTTTTTATTATCACCATTTTCGTTCAATATATTAGGCATAATATAATAACATCGTCTAATTGTGAACCTAAGTTTAACACGTAATCGAATCGAATATATTTATCCTGCTTAATTAAAGTAATACTCGTGAATTTTATCGTAGGTACTCTATTTTTAAATTAAATTATAGATACTAATTGTTTCATCAAGTATCTTTTCAGAGCATTATAAACCTATACGTATTAATAAAAATAAGATATATCTACCTGTAACATAATAAGTCCTTTCTACAGTTTAATGAAATTAAATATACTAAATAATTTCGATTTTTTCACAATGAATACCTTCTTGAAGTTGAGATATTCTTTTTAATGAAATAACACCTACTGCAAAATAATTAAATAAGTTTACGATATGTGAATATGTATTTTTATCAAGAAAATTGTAAAAATTTGGTAACAAGGCAAAGTGCGGCGTTGAGATCCGCCACTCAGCACGCAATGCCTCAATTCGGCGGAAAGTGGGGAACAGAATTGTTGTAAGAAAAGTGTCTTAACACTAGGTTCTCAGGTTCCCTCTGCCTACCCTGCTATATGCGGGATACAGCGTGAAGTTAAAAAAAAAGAAAAATCAGGGAAATTGTAATATGCAGCATTTTTGCTACATAATTATTAAATGAGTATAATTAAAAGAAATATAAGAATAGAAAGTTTGACCACAACGAGGTATTATAAAATTAAGTTATATGTTATTGTTTTAACTAAATGTCACTCATATTAAACTGGTATGTTTTGGATGCGTTTTCTGTTTAAGCATAATTAAAAACCGTAAAAGAATTAAAAATATATGCAGTATAATAAAACTTCTCTTGCTATATTATAAGCATTTCTTATTTATAGTTAACCTAAGTGGGAACAATTATTTAAGGTTTACATAGAAAATGAGCTTATTGCAAACAAATATCGCCAATCTAAACACCTGTCAGCAAATATTGTACATTGTAATTAATATCTGCATTTCGAATTTACTTTTTATTTCCACATATCCCGGATGCCTCACACACACAAACCTATAATAGGTGATGAAACACTTGTAAAAAAGATGTAATAAAACGTAATGTCAAGCGACATTTTGTGTTATGAGTTATGAACCGATCAATACGCTGTCCGTCTGTCCTGCCAGGTGGTTGCACGTCATTGCTTTTTTATAGGCAATCCTTTAAAAGGCTAGATTTTTTCAATTACCTCGTCTGGTGACGTAAATGAATATGAAAGTGCCGACCTCATCACTATACCAATTAAATTGACTAAACATTCCTTTTGCTAAATGTGTCATGCAGTCCGTCCATGATGCTATGTGCATATGTAGTCTCCCTGTCATGTAAATTCGCGAGTCTATTAATCTTTTATTCTTTTTCTTTACTTTTATTTCTTCTGCCATATATGAAAAACAATGTTTGCAAAGCTTTGAGGGGTAAATTATATATAATGATACAGTATAACTATTCATTACGCGGCAGCAACATTAATTTCTTTTGTAATTTAACAATGAATGAATATCGCAAAAAATGTGTGCGTGCATTTGCCTAATGCGCTGTACGTTTTACTTGTCAATCGTGACCGTACATGGACTGTGTGGGTTTTTAAAAATGCGTGTGTGCGTGAGACGCGTCCCGCAGATTGGCGCAATTAGTTGCGGGGGGCGGGGCCTGCGTCTGCGCAGCGACATCTCCTCCCCGCACGCACACATGCGTAATCGTGGCACAAAATAATGATGCCATGAAACATTAATTATTTCCCCCATTCCCGGCTTACATTAGCAAGCAGCAATTGTGTTGCAAAAATGTTAAGTAAATTACCTTTATTTCAAACACTGATATGACATGTTAAATATACGTTGAAAAGTGGTTCTTAAGAAGCTCTTGTGATTATTTTTTTGAAATAGTTTTTAAGTATGTAGAAACCTTATACTTATTTAATATAGCAATTGAAACTAAAAGGTCGTGAAAATAGTTAAATATCTGTTAAGTAGTTTTACATATCAGAAAAATGAAATAAATACGTAATACATAAATGACATAAGCTTCATGAAAATTTTTGACAAACGTTAAAGCTAAAGAAAATATTAAACTTAGTTTAAGAAAAAAGTAAAAAACAACTAGGAATAATCCAAACATTAGGTATGTATGACTATACACATAAGCAAGTAAATACAAGACACAAGCTAATACGAATTCAAATTAATAACATAATAGTAATTAAAAATATTTGCTTTTTTGTCAAGTTGGTACAAAATATTGCAGTAAAAAATATAATGTTGACGTTGTTAATATTAGACTGAAGCAATTACAAAAGTAAATGTAATTGAACACTACTTTATTGCTTTTAATTAAATAATTGTCAGTCTACCCCTCATCACGGAAACTACTTTAAAGTTTTCTAAATTCAGTTTTTTTTTGGATATGTATTTTATTTTCGAATACCAAAATATACACGATTAATGTGTTATTTTTTTTTTTTTTATGGATAACGGATGGCAAACGAGCAGAAGGACCACCTGATGGTAAGTCCTTTTCTTCGCCCATGAACATCTACAATACCAGAGATGTTGTAGATGCGTTGCGAACCTAGAGGATAGAGACGGAAAGGGAGGATAATGTAGTAGTCCGCTATCGGAACCACCACATTTTTGGGAAAGAATGGGTGGGAAAGGGGAAAACCTGGCTTACATGCCATCGAACCGGAACACATCACAAGATATTTGGCGGTTCGTCTTTGACATGATAGTGGTCGCGAGCCAGACGGAGGACGAACCTCCTACCACCAAAATATATTTCATAATTTAAACTTTATAAAAATCGCGCAAGTGAAAGATATTGTTGCAAATTAACATAAACATGTCTATAGGTACTTACTATGTGTAGTTAAATGTTGAAGGAATTTATTTAATGAAATAATTATAGGTTTTATCAACATAGTTGAAGATATAGAGAGTAAGGGGATAAAATTATGGTTTTTTAATTAGTATAATAGTTTTTTTCGTTTCGAATTTGAGAAAGTGCGGGGTTAGGTTCCGCTGATCTTTAAAATAGAAAGGAAAAAAAGATAATGACTTTATATGGGAGACTTATCTACCTATAATATAAAAAAGATATCTTTTATTTGTTAAATTGTCTTATCTATATATATACTTATAATACCTATGAATAAGCTTTAATTACGCATTATGTTATCTACACCTATCAGTAGATTCAATTTATGACAAGTTGAAGTATACTAAGCTATAAAAAAATAAATAATTATTATTTAAACCGGTAGAAGTGGTGCATTTATACATTTTATTTACGAGTATAAATATGGACAGTGACATTGCCTTTTGAATGAAAATATACTTCATGAATCTCCTAAATCAAAGATAAGGGAGTAGGAATAAGATTTTTATATATCACTCCTTCTGTTCATAAAATAGACATTGTACATTAAACGTAGGAACCGGAATCGCAGTTAGTATAACTAAACTAATGAATGTTTTAAATATGAACATTTTCCCGAAAAATAATCGAAGCGACACAATCAGACTACCAAATCCTTCTAAACTGAGTCATGATGGTGTTTATTGTCTTAGAAAATATAAATTATTACGTATGTATTCATGTATGTACAAAAGGTGTGCTTTCAAGTGTAGTAAGCGATGAGCGGGCGCGCTTGCGGAAATGGAATATTGCCGTAAACTTTCCAGACGAGACCATTTTGTTAGCAATTCAAACCAATATGTGCCAGATTCTTGTTTGAACATCGATTAATATTTACAAGCCATCGAGCGTTGTGTAATATAGCAATTTTATTATGATATCAATTTGAAATTCTAACTGAAATCGAAGTATGAGTACAAATATTTTAATTTAAGTATGTTTATGATACTATTGTTCTCGTAATTACCTATCAAAGGATATTGATTAGGGAAAATCCTGCATGTAGGTACGTAGTGGTTGTAGGTTCGATCCCTACTTGGGAAATCTACATTTATTATTATTTATATTTATTTACCTTTAGTTAAACAACATGTAGCGTTGGTTTCGGCCATCTTATGTGCAATGTCTCTAAATGAACTAAAAATCAGAAAATTAAAAAATATATATATTTTGAAAAATACAACATAAAACGTAATACCAAAACTGCATGTTTTTATACTCATGTAATAATAATCATTAAGTTTAAACATTTTTTCCAATAGGTTTATTTACAATGTTGTTGTTTTTATAACTCCTAAGCGTGGGACATAAACATTTTAAATTGAGCAAATAATGTATCATTTTTTTGTGAACAAATTTAATTATAAAAGTACTGTAAAACATTTAAAATTGAATGAAACGACTAACGATTTATAATATGTAACTAAAAAAAATCAAAAGTCACTATGTAGGAGCTTCACGATTAATTAAGTCAAGAACCGTTATTCATTAGAGTTGGCGTTTATTAGCCGTCACAATACATTTAACAAGCGGTGGCTTTGAGTTCAGTAAAAGTTCAAGCAAATCACATGTATGGCAAGCTCTATACATTAAATAAATGAGACGAAAGCTTATGAGGGTAGAAATTTTTTTTAAGGTGAAGAAATAAGAACAATTAAAGGAAATAAATTCAATGTAACTAAATACTTTTGGCTATTATCAAAAACTTTTAAATTACACACATACAAATTTTACATAAATTTGAATAAAAATATTATTTTATTGATTGCTATTTATGTACTTTTATATATAGTTATAAAAATGACAAGTAAAGTTTATTTACATACAGTTCGTGTTGAGTTTTGTCGACTTTAATAACTTGCGTTGTGACGTCAATGTTAAACTAGTTTAGTTTTATAGAAACCACTATTGTAGTTACAATTATAAAATCGATTCCAGTTCTCTAACAAGTACTAATATTGTCCGTAATTTTACGTCAATTACAAATAGATATGGTATATGGGTAGTTCTTCAAGATTTCATTCTTCACATGATTCATATGGCCCAAAGTTTATGACACTTTCGACATAGTAAGACGTGTTCCCTATTATATTATTGTAGTTGTATCACAGAACATGTATTTATATAGAGATCTCAAATATATGTTTTGTTGTACACATATTTTCATAGGATCACATTTTGTTATGGCAAGTCTTAAAAATTTTGGGCCATATAAATCAGAAAAGGATAAAATCTGGAAGAATTACCCATATACAAGTAAATGTCATCGTTATTTGGTTTTAACCGACTTTAAAAAAAGGAAGAGGTCCTCAACTTGACTGTATTTTCTAACTACCGCATAACTTTTTTCTCTTAGTTAAGATGTGACGAGTAATTCTTGAGGTATTCGTATTAATTTAATTTTTTTATTGGACCTTTTTTGTTAAAATTTAAATTATTAAAACAACAACTAAAATGGATTAGGCCATTATGGCGCAGGGGAATATCGTATGACTATAAACACGAAGGGTCGGATTGAAGGTTCGATTCCCAAAGAAAATGATTATAGAGATAAAGTATTTTTATTTCTCCGTTCTAATAAGGCGAAGCGCGAAGCTTTGAGAACCAAGTTTCTAGTTTCGAATTCAGGAGGTACGCGGAGAACAGAGTGTTCTCTTTGCCCTGCTAAGCGGGAGCAATCGTGAAGCTATTAAAACATAATAATGAATTCATATCGATATAATGTGTGTAACAATAATAGATGTTTTTGCGTGCTATGCAATGTTTATGATAATGTTCATCCAATGTTTGCCACGGGGTTTTCAAGGCTCAAATCTTATTTTTTTTAAATTATATCTCTGTAAGAGTAGTAACTATTTGGAGGCCTCTCAAAACTTATTGAAACAAAGAAATAAATTGAAATTTATGGTTGGAATAATATTCATGTGAAAATAATATAGATATAGACTAGTTTTTAACTGTAAAGAAATCGGTATATTTAGTAGGCACGTAGGTATATAGTTTTGGACTTCTTAATATTAATTTACCTTTTGTTTCCACTTTTAAGACGTTTTAAGTTTAGCCCGTGGTGTATATAAACCATTGCTGCAAGTTTGCCTTATGTCGATCGATATCGCTTCTAAACGCGGGACGAGTTGACCTAATTAGGAAACTTTATAGGCTCCTCAATTGACCTAACAAAGTTTTATATTGTGCTGGCAACACGTTTTAAACGTAGTTCGTGACTATTCTCGTATTTTATGTATCTCAAAAAAAAATCACTAAATATCAAAGTAAAATTTGCCTTAAAAGAGCTTTTTCCATAAGAAATATAATTAAACATATATTTCTCTTTATTAATATCAAAAATATTTATTATTTAATATGTCGGATTCCAGAATAACTTCAGACTCTGTAGGTATATTATATAATTATAATTTCATGAGTTATAAGAATTATATGCAAATAATTTACGTATACACTACGTAGATTATTTGCATAATATGATAATATGTTTTTTCAAAATATCTACGTATTTTGTAAAGAATACATTATTTTACGTAAATATTTTTATCTTATTAAAATGTGATTAACAAAATGCTGACGTCACGACATTGTTTCATACCATGTGCACTCGGCTCCCCTGTTTTTATATGATCAGTCATTATTAGGTTCTAATAAAAAGCGTTATGTCCGCTCCATTGCACAGCCGTCGCTAGCATCCTAGACTAATATATTCATTTTGCCTTTATGTCTTTCGCGTGATTTGCTTTGATTGATTGCATCCAAATATTGATGTTTATTATCACATTCAGTTAATTGGCGATTTAAAAAATCTGTTCTTTACAAAAAACGGAACACCTCATTTGGAATCATTTTACTTTTTGCTGAACGTCTTGATGCAATAAGTATTCAATGCTTAAACACTTAAAAAGGAAGGTACAACAATTTTTTATAGAAGTAAACAATTCCACTGTATTAATTAGTTTTATAAGCTTTTACATGTTTATGTTTATGTTTAGCCTAAGATAATATTAAGCTAGTGGTAATATAATCAAAAATAAGAAAATGTCGTACATGTGCAGTTTTCTTGTAAGTGGATTTAAAAGACTAATATATATATAAGAAATGTCATAATTTAGTTATATAAGAGAAGATTGATAGTTTTGTTTATATTGGGAGCTATTTGAAGATCGGTCAATTTTAAGTCTCGCGTCCCTGTTTCCGGTCGATTGCTGCGATGAACATGATGCGCCGAGAGCTTGATGGATGAAGGTAGCGAAGTCATGCGACCCGGCCACAAGAATTCGTGTGAACAGACAAAAAAGGCCCTAACAATCATTCCACGAACAACTGTCTTCCTAACAACTTATTACACATTGTGGTAGAGTCCATTTTAGATTGCGCTTATTTTGGTGGCGATAGCTTTGTATTTGCAAGTGATGCGGTGTGGATGAGTCGGTGGTTATGTCACGATTTGTTATATGTCTCTATGCGGTTACTGCATCCCTGGGGTAACTTCAGAATTAAGCAGGAGTTATGTCAA
Source organism: Philaethria dido (assembly GCA_033558755.1). NCBI lineage: Eukaryota > Metazoa > Arthropoda > Insecta > Lepidoptera > Nymphalidae > Philaethria > Philaethria dido. The sequence goes on from JAKGSA010000276.1 coordinate 211,226, forward strand.
ATATTTGGTGGGCATTGTTTAAATTGTTCATATTTAATTAACTGATTAATGTGAGACAGTGTAAAGTAATCGGAATAGTTTCAACGTCACTACATTTTAAGACAGTGTCTAAAGAGAATGTTCATTTCATAGAATTAAAGTTGCCCGTTAGTGAACTATGACTTTAGTAAGAATTGCCAAACCTTGAACATATATCAATGTATATATTATAATATTTACGCGACAAAACTTAATAAATCAAATACACCTCACGTTCGTAAAATGCTAGGAATCCTAAATATTCGCGAGTGTTACATGTTTAACACTTCGCAGAAATCGCTTAAACGCGATTTATGTTTTCATTACGCCATATTTTCTAGGTTATAACATTTAGGGCAGAGGGCGTTAGCGTCGCAGAAGTCGTTCCGCCTGGAAGGCTATTTTCGCAGCACATTACTAAGGATGAATGATTTCCTGGCCTGTCATGATTTATACGGCGTTGTTTTGTGCTGGCTACCAGCGGGCACCCTACATAGACTCATTACAGGCCGTTAGTAAAGAATGGACCTATCCATTCATACCTTTGTGTGAAGCTTCCAGCATTTGTCTTTGTTGCGCTCGCCATGCGATATCGTATTTAACGATCTTAGTAGGTAAATGTTATCGAAATTTGCAATATTTAGCACACATTTGAAGAATTTTTGTATATTAGGAGAATCATTTGAATTTTTAATTTCAATATCTTCAGGCTGAGGAACATTCAATAATTTAAAAATCTAATTTATTTCCTCGACCCGGTATCTGCTAACAACTCAGTTTTCATACCACAACAGAAAATTTAAACTATATATGTACCTATGTATACAATCTGTGAGTGGCACGTGCAAGCAAAATAACTATCATCAAGGTATCATCATCGCTCGCTGCGGGAGCATTCTCTTCTTATTTATCTGAGCCGCTAACTTGAAGTTTGTTTTGGATACAAATTATAATGTTTACAGATCTACGCCTGAGGGTGTTTTGTCTTGTTGACCACATCATACATAATTTGACATTTTGGATTATTTCTTATACCTTATAAAAACAAGATCTTTAAGTTACGTAACTGGAAACTTGATAACACTGTGGTAAATTAATACCTTGGGCTAATCAATCGATTGTATAATTTGGACCCATTTCGTCAGCAAGTTCTTTGTCTTAGGTGGTAATAGTAATATATTATACAAGAATTAATATATAATTTTTTTTTCCATTCATTTCGCTTTATATATATGACGCCAGTCGTGGCGCAGAAGCACACGTGTGCGATTGTAAACGCGACGGGTTGTGGGTTCAATTCCCATTGAAATGAAAATACTAAATATTATTTAATATTTTCATTTCCTCGCTCTGGTAGCAACGCAAAACGCGGGGTTGAGTTCCACCATCCAGCACGCAATGCCTTAATTCGGCGGAAAGTGGTAAACGAAAATGTTAAACAAGAACGGAGTGTATCAACACTAGGTTCTCTGGTTCCCTCTACCTACCCTGACATATACGGGATACAGCGTGAAGTTAAAAAATAAAAAAATTGCTTTAGTTTTCATCACAACGTCTGTAGTCATATCTCATGGAGCCATTAAATATACATACAGTCTATTTATGTCTCGTGGCTCCGTTTACTAAGTTGTAATAGTGATTTATGATATCGATCGTAGATATCGATATATTAGCAAATTCATGTCATATTGCATTTTCACACTATACGTTATCACACTATGCTTCAATTAAACTTTTTTAACCAACGATTCAATATAATTATCGACATATCGATATCTCTATTAAAGTGCTTAATGATTGAAACTACGAGTATGTTTATATAGCTATGTATGTATAGGCATATATGTTAAGTGAGTTTATTTAAATTACCTTTCACGGAATTTATATCAATGCCTTAGAACGAATATATAAATATTAATCACATATAAGCATTGATAGTTTATTTTTTTTATTGTTTTTGTGTAATTAAGAAGTGCTGAACCATTTCTAATGTTTTTTTTTTAAAGTAGACGAAAATGTTGGATGGGTTTGTTATGTGCTCAAAAATTTGAAATTAATAAATTTTATATTACTATAGTATTAAAAAAGTCTAAAATAAATTAAAAATAAACACAGCCCATTTTAACATAATGACTAAACGACTTGTAATTTCGTTATAATAACATATAATAAATTACCTCTCTATTGACTATTACTACTAGCTCTTCAACGAGTGCTTAGGAATAAATTTATTAATACTTATAGTACAGTTTTATAATGTAAAATGGTTTTGTCCTCAATAAGCATGGTAAGTCAATATCGGATTAAGTTATAGGTTGTTGACGACCGTCGAACGAGTAAGACACCGTATGATCAGGGACGTACTACTGCAAACGCGTACTTGCGATAGGAAATTGAAATAACGGTGCTTATAAAATTACTTTTATATTAATATAGATTAATTGTGTTGGAAAGTGGGGAACGGAGTGTCTTAACACTAGGTTCCTTCTGCCTGTCCTGCTATATGCGGGATACAGTGTGGAGCTATGTATGTAATTGTTTCTTATTAATATATATTTAGTAGGAATATATTTTTAATTCAAGCAATATAAATAAACAGAATAAGATTCACACGCTCCTTTCACAAACCACCAACGAGTAAACCAATAAGTATGTAGCACTCGACTGCTCCGTTTGTAATGGTTATAAAATAGAATTTCCAGTTAGACATAATTTATTAATGTAGGAATATGTACAGAGCTTGTTAATGAAATAGTAGATGTTTTGTCATTCCGTCCCTGTGCGTAATCGTATTTTTCTCTCAATACCGTAATGCGCAAGTCACGAGCGGTTATATAAGCGGGCTGCTATGGCTGCTATGGCTGCCGGCCGGCGCCGTCATTATAGGCATTATTATTGGAACACTCGATCTCTCGCCCGGCCATTGTCAAGATTGTGGGGTCAGAGAGAACTAGACGCTAGACGTTGGGCAACTACGTAATTTCGCCATTCCTATAAACCTATAAATCGTATCGTAAAACAATTTACCTGATTCCACGTTGAAAACCTAAAGCTTAGATCACGTTTAATGGTAGACATCGTGAGCGCGCGGTTATTAATTATTAAAATGATTACGGCGACTCATATTCTGCTCATGTCGTGTTTGTGCTATAGCTGCCGTACGTCAGATGTCTATTGTCGTAATTCAAATACGCCAGTTGAACTGCTGACTGCCGCTATGAGTTGTATGCAGGCAATGTTCATAAAATAAACGAAAACCTTCAACGGTGATACCGTCAACATTATTTGCATAATATGTTAAACAAAATGTCAGTGCTCATTTAGTTGTATAAGTATATTTATGTGTGTGTTGCAATTCTTTTGTTAGGTAACACTGTGTTTTTAAATATTTTCTATAAGCCAACTGTGACTTCTCCTGGGTTCAAGCAGAACATTTTGAATTCTCGCTTAAATTTATCTTGTACCTGGCATGTTTTTTGATGTTCCGGACATTAAATGAAAAAGTTAAATAATGCTAATTCGTAAGGATCAAGTTAATAGTAACAATTAACTAGTCTATTCCTTACCGGACTGTCGAGCCAAATGTAGTGGAAATTTTCTAGGCTGCGCGTACGCCGCCGGCATCGCAAAGCGTCGGTGTGTTTCATCAAGTGAATCACAAGTGTAGCGTGACATATCCGATGCTGTGGTCGCGGTCACTATGAGATATTTTTACGGATCTATAAACTCTGTCCAAAGGTAGGCCGCCGAACTTTGATCATCGAAAAAAGCGCCACTCGATTGCTCAATTGCTTCTACTGGGTTTACATTTTATTCTTGAGTTTACTAAATAAGCCCTAGTATAATTCTGTATTAGGCTTGTAGTAAGTGTCCTAATAGAATGATTAATAAGTAGGGTAATATCATATAAATGTGTTCTTAAAGTAACCTAAGATAATATTTAAATCATTAAAGTCGCCATGTAAACGATATGTTATATTTTTATTCACACACTACAAATTATATATGCAATATGCAGTCGTCGTAACCGAGCGTAAAATTTAAATAAAATTCTATACGTATACCGCGACGTAAATACAAAGAATGCTCCGAAATTCCTTAACTAAATAAAAGCACAGAGCACTACTTCCTTCCTCACTCGGAAACGGGAGAGAGTCATCGACGAGCCCTAAAACAATGAAATTTATTAAAATGCAATAACAATAAAATTCGTGTCCGGACATTAGTGATGTTAAATTATTCTCCAAACGCCACTTAATGAGAAGTGATGGGTTCGTAAGAAAATAAAAATACAATGTACCCACCCCGGGTACCAACGACGCATTGCGTATGCGGGGCGCGTGCACTTAAAATTACATGTCCTGTATGCAAAGAAATGCTCGCCACCACGCTGTTGCAACTGAGAAGAAATTATTACGACGTCTACACATTTTTATATCAATACTTCGTGTTGCCATTGAAACCGGTCGTTCCTACATTAATGCAATGTATGCCCAACAGATTGCTTTAGCACAATATAAATCTTTCAATAATCTCCTAATAGCTAACTAGTTTAAGCGATTTGATTATCATAAAGTTAATGTGTCTTATATGGTAGGTAGCAAAGTGACAGTAAAAGCGATGCAGCATCTATTAAAAACCAGTTTTACTGCGCCAATTCACATAACAATCGCCAGGTTATCAGTGGTCCACTGTTTTAGCGTTTCACAATTCATCTTTATTAACAGCCAAGTGTTATATTGGTATATATGTATATAGGACGTCTATAGCGTCGATACGGGGCTATAAATCACTGCGAGACACCCACGACGATTCAACTCAACTATTCGGCATAATCCGACGCGGCTCAACGGCTTCAATTGCTCCCGAGTAGTGAAGTCCATTTTAAATTATCGAAAAGGTTAATTTTTAGCACTATCTATGAATTATTGGCTTGTATACAAACATACAAATAAAATCATTTTTTTCATTTTTTTAAATTTTACAAGCACGACATATTGGTATGCGTGATAAAGTTTACTAATTGTTTTGGATGTAAATTCAACAAAGTAAAGTCAGTGTTCTGATATTATACGCGGATATAAAACAAGATTCAAGTTTGACACGATCGACACGAGGCTCGTCGCTCGGACGAGCGCTCTTCCGTTCACCATCACTAGTTGTTATTCCCGACGTCGCCTGTCACACGCCACAGTAGCCAGCCTTAATAATAAGAATCGTAATATAAAAGCATTATAATCCAATCAGAACGTAACGTGAGGTGACCGCCCGCGCGCACGATTTACCATTCGGGACGCGACTATGAAACTCGTAAAACATTTTTTGAGTGTGCGAGTACAACACTTATAAGAATTAGAAGGACACGATACTTTGTATTGAAACGGCGCATAATGGTTACATAAATGTAAATCACACCAGGTCCTTGTGTGGCGTAACTCAGAAGCTTTTATAATATCAGTAAGCTGTCCCCAACCAGAGTATGAAGTAACTTTGAAAATTCTTAAACAAAAAGTAAGTTAATCATTAAATATTATTTAGAATAAAACAGAACATTGAATTTCCTGATTATTGCTCTTTTTTTATATAAATACCTATCATTCTACATACAAAATTACTCTCTTTATGTTTTTGTTTATGTTTCTATAGACAAATTTTGCTGCTAGAGAACCTTTTTTGTTAGACCTCGACAGACGTAACTAACTGTTGTTTGACGACAAAGATTTTTATTTCATTAACATATCTTTAAGCTTGGTAAACAATAAATAACGAGTAGGATTAGGTACTTGCGTGTCACACTTACGTAGCAACTTACATTTGACTTTATTAATGGTACCTACTTTTATATAAATCGTTGCACTCATTGTAATAAATTGTAGTATAAATTATAAAAATTAAACGAACTTGCATTATAATAGGGTCGTTCACTCAAGTTTTGCGTTGAAGTATTATAAATTAAATGATTTAATTGCCTTTTTATGCCACCTTTAAAGCGTCATCTGAATATGTTTTAATGTTTTGTTTTTAATTTAACAAGACATTCAAGGCAAGGCTTTGTTTTAAACTCTTTTGTTGTAGTCAACACAAATTTTATGCAGCCAAATTCCTCACAAGAGAGCCATTTGCTCTACTACACTGTATAAAATCAACTACTAAGTAACCAGACTATTATTTTTTTATTTTTTAACTTTACAACTATTGTAGTACCATTTCCTTTATGCCAATACATCAACGGATGTTAAATGAAGTCATTAGACCTGTTGAAATTATAGATAAAAATTAAAGCAACTTATTTAAAAGTATAATAATGTCTTGTTTGACCATACACGCTTAACCTCGCCGTATGCTAATTTTATATGTTTATCTTAAGATAGCGCTAGATATACATGTGTTTATAGCGGCATTCTAAACGAGTGTAAAGATAAAAACTTCATAGAAATAAATTGGTAATTGCTTATAATTTTAATATTATCAACATCGATGTCTTAAATTGCATAATTTCTAATTTACAATATACTTTTTTATCATATTTTTTATTTATTATATATATATCATATGTTATTTTTTAGTAATAAGGTGTGTTGTAAACCTATAGTTCAAACGCTTGTAGAGCGATATAACGAATTTTCTGTAATGTGTGAATAATCCTTATTATACAAAATAATTTACATACAATATTCAAAATTAAAAGATATTGGCAGTGGACTATTTAAGTAGGTAACTAAAATACTTAGCTTCGATACGGCGATCAATAAATTAAAATTAATTCGGTGTGCGAACGGCGAGATCCGATACGCGATACTGACGCCTACATTTATCATTCGCTAACACGTCGGACATTTCACAAGGAGTGTATGACGGGGAACTGTAGCGTTTACAACTCACGGCATAAGGGTCACAGGTCCACAGGAACAGAGGCTAACACTTTAAATACAATAACTGGTAGGGATAGCTTGGCACGCATATTATAGGTAAAGCCGGCGACACACGCACTTGGCACTCGGATGTGATCGACCTGCGTGCAAATGAGAGTGTACCGCAGCAGACTGGACGACGCTGTCCTAATGACCTTCTAAAACTTCTCACGATTTTCTATATAGAAATAGTTTTTGTATTTAATATGTGTTTTATAACAATAAATATTGTCTTTAATTTTAATTATTATCACAACGAAGTTATTGTCGTCAGTCGTAAGACGTGGCGCAGAGACACAAGCGTATAACTACAAGTGCGACAAGTTGTGGGTTCGATTCTCATGCCAGGAAATGAAAATATGAGTGACAAAGCGAAGCACGTCGTTGAGTTCCACCAATCAGAATGTAATGCCGAACGAATGGACGAATATTAAAAAAGATCAGAGTGTCTTAACACTAGGCTCTCTGGTTCCCTCTGTCTATCCTGCTATGTGCGGGATATCGCGTGAAGCTTAAATAGACAATTACAAGGTTTCACGTTCATCAATCTTTTTAAATTAAATAATATCAGTAAAACATATCATTCTTAATTAACCTTACTCAAATTTAGTTATATGTAAGTTTATGTTTATATATATAAACCATTTTTATATAACAATTATTTACCTACGATGTGTTATGATTTATTAATATTTAAAACATCATTAACAGCTAATGAGGATAAAGGTGAAGTCACGCCTTAGAAATCAGCATACTAGAATTTCTGTATAATTTTTACGATTCAATGAAATATCAATCGAGTAGAATAAATTACTATAGATATATGTTTTTTTATTACATATTTAACATTGGGCGAATTGGCAAAAAATACTCATTTTTTCACTCGTAATTTGGTGCCTTTAATAGAATAATAACAAGAATAATTTGAATGTAAAAACTAAAATCCTATAGCGATAATAGTATGTGTTCATATAATATTTAAAGTTGTAAATATTCGCAAGGGAGCTTTTCAAAAAGCCGTTACAGCATAAACTTAGCGTCAATTTTAACAACACTTCCAATGCCCTGTGGTGCGGCGCGATGATAAGATCTGGGACTGCATCTGCCGGCGGTATGGGGGTAGGGGTTGGGGTTCAATTCCGGTGTTTTGTTTGGCGGCTGTGAGAACTTGCCATGATTGGTTTATGATTTGATTTCGTATTTACATTAATTAAATATATTATTTGAAATTAGCTTTAAAAATTGATAATTTCGATTTATATTAAAAAACAATACTTTTTATTTGTAGTGTATCGAGTCGTTTGTTAATATCAACTTTTTATCTTATCCGATAGCGTTATCTTTAAAATCGTCTGCGCATGTATTTACGCAAACCACATACATATATAAAGAACTATTGTAAAAACATTAAATTAAACAAAGGATATCAATATATTTAAAAATAGTCTTAGTTTTTGCTGTAGTCTATTCAAAGACTTAATTATTTTTTAAATTCTATTAAGGCTAGTATTCATACTCAGTACAATAGCCAAAACTAGCTCTCCGATGAAAAGCGATCGTCCTCGTACCAAGTTGTATCTACAGATGGTTTAGTCGTCAAACTTTATTTAGTTTTCGTATTACAGTACCATCGTTTTGCCGATTTTTGTCATCATAGTAGGGGGCAGGTAGGGCATGTGGCGAGATGATGCGATAACACGAATTATTCATACACGTTATCGTGTTGCCATCGCTGGTGGCATTGTGAGGGGTGGCTCCCGATGCCGTGGACAGTCAAAACGTTGTATATATACTCGGCCTAATGTGACGCTGCCGACTGATTATTGTTTTATTCCGTGCTAACCCTATTGATCATTGATTTTGTGTCCGTCAAAGGATTAGAGATATTAATTGAATTTGATTGGTGGCATTAGTGAATTATAAGCAGATTAAGTGTTAGGACCCTTTCTAAAAGAAAATAAGTTTCATATATATATATATATATATGTTTACTTTTTCATTTCCTGGGTTTGGTAACAAGGGAAAACGCGGCGTTGAGTTCCGCCACTCAGCACGCAATGCCTCAATTCGGCGGAACGTGAGGAACGGAGTGTCTTAACACAAGGTACCCTCTACCTACCCTGCTATATGCGGCTATAGCTATATATGTATGTATGTATGTATGTTGTTTATTATTTAATATTCATGTTTTGTAGCTATAATTTTTAACGTTTATTAATTTTTAAATTATTTGTATTTAATAAATATTATTTAACTTATATCTTAAGGCCTTCTAACTACGTCCATCTTAAACTATTTAATAAAATAATTAATTACCATTTAAATTAAATCTATTACAAAACTCAAAATGTGCTGTACATACAAAAAAGTCCAAATATACGTACTAGGACTAATTAATATTCACTTTTTCTACTACGGGTTCTGATAAGCATCTCTTAATCTCATTGTGAAGCACCTGGGTACATGATGCGGGCACGATGTATCGCACGTAGGATGTAATATACAGTAGGTACATGAACCATGTAGGTATTGTACGTTAAAATCGATATTCGACTGTAAGTTGAGGAAATCGATAGCATAATTGGTTTGTTTTATTTTTTAAGTAAATATTTACTTTATTTAATAATTTGGGTATAATAGCTTATTTGGGTAGAGATCGTGGACTTAAAGAGTGTGTTACCAGAAGCTCATATTAATCAAGAACCAAGGGTAACCATGATTATCCTAGAACGCGTGTAATTATAGGGTGTTAGCGAAAAATTCTAAACTATTTGATTTAAAGTTAAATCTTTGTATTTAGGTACATTTATTTCTTTGTTAGTTTTTAATATTAATGTCTTTAGCTGTATTCACTAATGGAAGACATATTTTTATAACTATCTACTACAACAAAATACATTTTAAGTAGTTGAGTAATTTAATTACCGACTAACTAAATAATTAAGATAAAGAACGTTTGACCTTACTCATTTTCATAACTGGCTACGATTTATAAGTAAGTAGAATTTATTTACAAAATATTCTTGCTATATAAAATTTAAAAAAAATTATACAATTTAATATATAGATACATTGTTTGATGCATTTAGTATACCTAGTATTAAAACAATAGATAAAATCGTCAATCCTTTTATGTCTACACGAGTAACTAAAACTATCATATAATTTTAATAACACTGCAACATTTACATAAAAGTTTGTTACAAAAACGACAAAATTATTATTGCTTTTTCATCGATATTGAATTAAATATAGGTTTCAGTGTAAAATTAAGTTTTGAAACCCGCAGTGCGCCACAGGACTCTACGTTTCATTCAAAATCCTACTTTTCCCCTTTTTATTTTTACTTGTTAGGGATGGTCCCCTAGTGTTGATCCACCAATCCACGGGTTTTACGCACAATTATCATTACCCTTGGTACATATGTTTGAGCTCACGTTTATAAATAATAATTATTGAATGCCAAATTGAATGGGGTGACTGTGAGCTTTATTTAAGGTGTATGTGTTTTGGGTTCTTATATAGCATTGAAACAAAATAGGAGAAAATATTTCAGTCGAATTATTTCGTTTCTGAATGTATAATATGTTCAAATATTGTCAAATTTATCTTTTGTCCTGCAAAAAAGTGACGTGGCTGCTTTTATTTGGCCCACGTAATTATAAATTTGTATGATATTATACAAATCAGGGCTATGTACGAACGCTGAGTGTTTAATTAACGAAATTTCCAGCTGGCCCACTATTTTAATTGGGCAGTGTTGTGACACGACTTTTGTAACATTTCGGAATAGCCCGCCTTTGTTCTCGGACGCAGCCAACGCGACCGCTACGGAATAATAGCGGTTATTTGTTTATCAAATACGCATTAAAGCTTAGAATATTCATGGCCATGTTAATTTAAAGAATAGAGATGTCGTGTGAAAGACTCGTTGGATCCAAATGATATTAATTTTTATGTTACGACTTGTTTGTAACGCCTCCAAATCGACCAGTCTAATGACGCTAGTTTGTAAAATGACTGCCACTCAGCCGGTATTTTCAGTTGTTTTAAAAGCACAAGTGCCATTTACGGACTTCTAAAATGGTTTATAATTTAATATTTTATCATTTAACATTTGTCGTTTAATTACTGTATTAAAATTTTCTTTAATTTTCAAAATTAGGTAACTACTAAAATAGGTGTAGCCATATTGAAATTATACTTATGATTTGAGATGTGATAGATATGTGTAGTTCAAAGAAGTATTTTTTAAATTATAATTAATTTCTAATTCGTTATAATATATATATGTTTTTGTATGCAGGTCGGACGCTCAGCAGCGGCAGCGGGCAGGTGTGCAGGCCGCACTTCCACACGCCGTTGCACCCTTGGCTTGATTCCAAAGCCTTGGGTAGCGGCGCATGGGGTAGCGGATTTCAACAAGACGCAACACAATCAGATAAACCTCTCTCCCCAGCTCAGCATCCTCATCCTCATCCCTTATTTTCCTTCCCGCCTACGCCACCAAAGGATTCCACTCCCGATTCCGTCGCTGCGGCGGCGCTCGGCCAGCAGGACTACCAAGCGGCGGTCGCGCACGCCACGGCGATGAGCGTCGCGTTCATGCAGCAGCAGGAGCTTCCACTTTGCGACGTGAAGCCCATGATGGGCGCCCCTCCGTCAAAGCAACGAGAAGGTGCGCAGCCAGACTCGTGCCCTCAGGAGAGTCAGCCCTCTGGGGAATACAACGCGCAATACAACGCCGCCGCCGGCGACTACTACAACTACCAGGGGAAGGGTTATAGTGGGCAGCAGCAGAGTAAACCGCGACCGAACAAGACGCGAACTAGCGCCGGTGAGTCCGCGCGGACTGTACGCACTACGCAGTACGCACACGCTCGCACTCACACTGATCACACGTTTATCCGGTCACTGTGTTATACACAAGTCAACTTACGCTTTAATTTTATAAAATATGATTTAGTTTTAAATATTTTATATAAATTTCAGTTCATTAAAGATTCTAGAACTTCTTTAAAAAATTATCAGTTATGCTTTGGATTGATTAGTCGATAAGCTCAAAAAAACCGATAACTAGAAGTGCAGTTGTTACATCGGTGGCGATTTTAAGATAAAATCATAATATCATATTTATCATACAAGTAACAACTTTAAGTAACTTTTGTTCTTGATGTGTGATCTGATAAACGTGTATGCACTGGAGATGGTTACACGGTTTTTGTACATCGCAGTGTTTTCTTGGTATCACGAATAACGCTTGGATTAATTGCTAAATCGGTGGAGGTTACTAACATTGCATTTACTTGAACTAAACTAACAAAAAAAAACAATAACAAGACGCCATAATTCGCTTTATAATACTCATATTAATACTATATAAATAAGACCTTCTTGTTAATACATTCAAAATGTAGAAGCGTTAATTAATTCGAATATGTATGTGTGATGAAACATTTCGCCTCTTCAAATCCGGATGCCTGTTACAACTACATGCAGTTTATTGCACAGCTAAGTTCAGAACCGTATCAACAAATAATTTAGTATTTAATTTTTTTTAGTAATTAAAAAAATGTTTTTAGGTATCTTACACAGAGATAACTCGTTTAGGTAAATCGGAGATGTACCTATATTTTTTACTAACGCCTAATTAAGTTCTCTACACTATAAATCTACATAGAAGAACAATTCCTGACAATTTTTCTTAACCGCTTCCCATTACCTAATTGCAAAGCTATTGTTTTTACGTGAGTATTTACTTCTAAGCGGATTTCTATTTAATTTTTAAGACAATATTCGAAACTGCTCGTTTACGAAACCGTCGACTCATCTGTGTTTGCTTTAAATTTAAATATGAAAGAGTTAATCAGCGTGAATCTACTTGTATTTTAATTACACGTCTTGGGTACTTACGTTGTAACGAGTCAATTATTTTAAAAAAGAATACATATTTTAATAAAACATTATTGTAAGATATTTTTAATGATTTTAAGATAATTATTAATTTGACATATGATGGTGTGGCATTGAAATAACTCTTTTATATATTATAATCTTTTGTTATATATTTTTATAATACTCAACAATACATTTACTCTACATAAATAGTATAGACACCAAATTCGGGGCAATAATTAAAAGTTATATTCGCGTAATATTGTTCTACTGACCTTTGCCGCTAATGCGACTATTGTTACCCCAACAATTGGAGCAAGTTTTCGCAATAACCAGCACGATAATATGACGAATATTCATATAACTGAGAATTACTCAACAGTAATTGTATTACGCGCGCTTTATTTTATACATAAATATGTAATTATAACTCTCATAGTTAAGCTTTGACAATGGAAGAGAACAAAAAGCGCTCGTTTATTGTCTCTCATTAGGGACTTAAATTTACGTGCTAACGCCAACATTCAATTGGGAGCAATTATGATTATTCAATATTTTGTGAAATTTTACCTTTGAAAAATTTCCGATCTCACGATCGGATCTAATCTCGGATGGGTTTCTCATGGGTAATTAGAGTGATAGAGAAAAAGTTAGCGTTAATTGCGGTGTGCGAGAAAAAGTGGAACTATGTTGTCAACAGGCGACTCATGTTTATATCATAAGTTGGCTCGCTACCGGAAGTCGCGGTTCTTATGGAATATTTTATTCATATAAACGGAGTACGAACGCTAGTTATATTAATATGGCATTGAATATTAAAATTGCGGATCTCGTTGATATTGTGGATAGATAGAATTATGCAATTTTTCAAGTATTCTGTTTCACTGTGCCATTCATATGATAAGAAACTACTATGAATTAAATTCTATAAGTTACAATTACAAAAACACAGGATGTTTATAAATCTTAGCTTATGTGAAGTAAGTAGTGAGGAAACTGTACACAAATGTACTTAGGTACTACCAAAGATAGGTATAATAAATGTACTTTTTTCATTTCTTTAATAATTGAAGTTTTATAAATATCAAATGTTAGGTACATATTTAGATGCGCAGCTCTTTGCATTTTAAAAAGCAAACATTGAAATAAGCAAGTGGATTTATTTAACTTGTCCGTATAAAGTTAAATTATTATTGCGGTCTTTATAATAATTTTGTATAATGAGCATTATCAACCGGTTCTCGAGTGAACTCATTCCTGTTAGCATTTGTAAAAAAACAACATCACCTCCTTTTAAGTAATTGGAAATTGACTTACTTGGTATTTATACATTATTTTGCTATATTCAAATTATGTTATTAAAAATAAAATTGTCATAACTTTTACAATAATTCGATATTGATAATTATTGAATAATAATCCTTATACCTTAATGGCATCCTGCTGGGAATTTAATTTTAATGCATTCTATAACTTAATTAAGTACAATTTTAAATTGATTTTAAGTTTTGATAACAATTATATATTTAAATATTCATACGTACAGAGCATTACTCTTTGTGAGATGAATGCAGGTCCTTATATTTTTGTCTTGTTTCATTCCAATTTGATGTTTGCTGCAGAGTTCTAGCCAAATCCGCCCGGACCGACCTCCGAAAGTTCAAGGAAATCGTCACAAAAGCCTTTGCAAGATATTGTAGGTCATTTTAAATCCTATCTAGTATTTTTTAACGTCGAGATCAAGTCATTATAACTTAAAATTTTAAATATATGAACATATGTATTGAATCTAAATATAGCTTAAAAACATTGTTGTTACCGTCATGTACTAGTAGAACTTAAACTTTAATAATGTTTCTGTTGACATTTACAAAGTCATGGCCTTGTATATATACTTGGTAAAATAAAGAAGTACTTAGGACAGAAGACCAGCTATTACTATAGCGATATCCTTAAGCAATTATAGAAAAAGATACGCATAAATACAACTTATATGAATATAAATTCTTAGATACAAAAAAGTCAAATTAATTAATGATTTATATATTTATCTAATTAAGTATTACGTGTTTGTTTATTAATATTCGCATTAATTTTAAGTAACCTATAAATCTGGAACGGCGAGGAATTCTCAGTAATAACGCCCGACCTCTAAAACTAGGTTCAAGGAAAACGCCACGAAAGCCTCGTTCGATTTTAGCAGGATGTCTATCCGCAAGGTCGGAGCTGTCATCTAACATGTTCTTATTATTACTTAAAGCACTTATTACAAAAGTTAATCAAAAGTATAATAATGTCAATTTTATTTGCAGAAATACAGACGTCACTAGATTTAAACTTGTCCTGTGCAAGTATCATTATGAAGCTTAAAGTTTTAAAAAATTTAGAAGACAACAAAAGATTAGAAGAAGAGAAAAAAACATAACATTCCTATATTCACATATTTCTCTTATTAATAGACACAAAAGAATGCAACGTTATAAAATAAATTGCGGGGACCGGTAAACCACGAAAGTAAATATTGAGTTAAAGGGACATTCAAATGGCGCATAAATTGTGGCTATAGGCGTAAACGTAGCTATATCGCAAAGTGAGGCAGTTCCTTAGAAGTTACCACAGAACAAAGCTTAGAAGAACTACTTTATAGTCTATAACTAAACAAATAATTGATTATACTGATGAATGGGTATAATTAGAAAAAAAACACTACATTACAATTTTACTATATATTATTTGAATCTATCGAATATTAAGTTGTACTAAAGTATACTGACACATGCCACTTTTACGATACTATTCTGAGGTGGAAGCAATATTATGATAATGCGGCTGCCCGGATGTGGCCCATTCCATTGTTGCCGATCTGACCTCGCTATGCCATAAAACAAGCGGATTTTAGTAGAAATTAAAAAAAAAATCAATCCCATGAATGTTATTAATCTCTATTATTTTCAATTATCCGAAATACATACAAGTTCATTTTTATTTATTTTCTTATTTTTAAATACACTATAATAATATGCCTATAGACTTTTAAAATTACTATTGAGCTTCGAGCTGCCTTTTTTTGATATTAAATTGTTAGACAACCTAAATATTAAAAGATTGTTAATAACAAACTAGAACTGTTATATCCATAAGGCATTAAAGGCGAACTTCTAAATTGTTTCTTTGTTTACTTTCTAAAACAATACAACGGTACGTTCACTTAAATGGCATTTAATTTAAACTACAATCCCAGTGTTTCAACGATAATTCAAATGCGACGTACCTTCAGTGCATTGCACTTTTAGGCTTTGGTTCTTAATGAAAGGTCTTATGCCATATAATCGGCTGTGCTTTATCCGAACTACATTTGATATTACAGGACTGTTTCTGTGCAACTCACGTAGAGTTGTAGCAACAGAGATGTTTCGCAGAAAGTTGTGCAACCAATTAGTGGACTCATACACTTAACGTAAAAATTCTGACGAGTGCCTAAATTGCGAGTATAATTATGGTCTCTATGCCTCAAGTATAAATGCTAAAATAGAATAAACAAATTGAGAAGGTTTTCTAGACGTGTGTGATTGTACGCCACGGACCGCCGGTTAAGAGGAATGAAGCCGGCGGTTGAGAGGGACGGCTCATAGTGAGTTATTATTTTTGTTGTTTGCAATTCTTTTATGCTAGAATTATACTGTAATAATTTTAAGATATATTAGCATAATCACATGTCAGTTGGAATTTACTATATTATAATAAGTATAAGTATTTTAAAAAAATAATTTCTATATATTCTAAAAAATGAAATTTTTCATGTTTTAAACGTCTAGGGTAGTTTGTAATTGTTCGAAGCCAGTAGCAGCGACCTATCCATATTTTTTATTAGGGCGTGTACTAAGCGCAAAAAATAAAAGTACCACTTAATATTTTAGTAAATTTCTAGTATAAAATTGGTATAACGACTGTATAACTAATTTTGTTCTCAGAATATATAATTAACATAGTATGTAAAAACACCATCATGGTGTACACCATTTCAGAGATTTAAGGCCTCAAATGAAATAAATTGAACGTATAATTAATTGTTTTGATAGTTTTTTTAAAGAATACAAAGAGAACCGCTACCAAACTATTTAAAAACCGGCTGCTAATGAATAATTTTGTGTTAAATATTCTTGTCTAACAATATGAAGGTAACAATACAGTGGTCGTCATGGTCCGCCGGTACAGCACTACAGTGTGGGATACAATTGCAACACTCCAAATTTGCATATGACTTCGGCGGAACTTCAGTGATTAATTCATTATAAAAGTGTACTTGCAAACCGCTAAATATATTTTATATGCATTTTTAATGAGGTAGGTACGTAATCATAAATAAAATAATAACCAATTTTTGATTAAAGAATTGAAACTAAGTAATTTAGCAACCAAAACATGTACATACGCGTTATATTATATGTACTATTGCAAATGGCATCCGTAATTTCTTTTACTAGAAAAAGATCTCGTGGGCACGATCAGCCGTCTTATTAAGCTGGCGTCATATCCCCGATGTATAATTATACAGGGTTCGGTGCAACCGCTCGTTGCATTGGCGTCACACGTAATTATCTAGCCGTATGATAATAACCAATGCAAATATGAGCGCCGCTGCATTAACTGTGAAAAATGACTTCATTTTAGACTTCATATAAATCTTTTTCGTCTCATAAAATTTGTGATATTTGTCAAAATTATTTATTATATATTATTGACCAAAAGTTTAGTTTAACCAAGCGTAAGTAGAAATAAAACTAATCATCGGAATCTATGAAATTTTCTATTTGCATGCAGACGTACAATTAAGGCTTAATAACAGCCTCTGTGGCGCAACAAAGAATAAATTTTAAGCAATAATTTAATGGTTTGTATGCAAAATAGCCACACCGTTACGTGTTGATGGGCCGATGCGCCGAGAGAGCGCGTCACGGTAGACGGGAGCAAATTAGTCCTTCATTTAAATTACATTACCCCGTTCCGTATAAGCGTTATACGTGACTATGTACCAGTTTTTACGGGCGCGATTTCATTCAGGAGTAACGGGCTGTCTTCATTTATTTTGAACGCATCGATAGTTGCTGGACGGTCGGGTTTGTTCATTATTCGCACTGTCAGCGGCCCTGCGGGACCGCAACGGAATATTTTCCCAGCGTACGAGGCCGTGTGAAAACTGCGCGCTCTCCTCGAACCCGAAGTGCGCTCGCTTGGAGACTCTCGAAAAATAAAAACCGCCCACTCGCCTACGTAAATATGGCAGATGAAAATCTTTTATCGCGGTCACGTAGCATCGCCGCGTCACGACCGCACGTCACTCCGGGCAATAAAGAGCGCGCCGCATTCTAATTTTGAGCAAACACTGGAATTTTTCGCTCTGACTTCTGCAGTCGTTCAGGATAGGTTTATCTCTAGCTGGACAGGCACCGTTACGTGCGCACTAAATGATATCTTTATTTCACGTCAGAATCACGTCCACTGAGCGAGCGGCAAAGTTTAGATCATTCGATAGTCAAAACGAGAACACAAATAATGTAACAAATTTCTTACAGAGTACCTTTATGAGCATACGAGTATAAACGACGACCGCCATGTCCACAAGCCAAATTAATAACACGTTTTTTTTAAAAAACAATTGATCAAAATTGTGGTATCTTAAATAATATGTATGTGTGATTTGGAGTCCGAATGTTCCGAGTGGCACAGGCTGTAAATCTTACTCTGCTGCCCGCGGCCGAACAGACTTTCACAAATATTTTATCAATAGAGATGTTACTATTGAATTTGATCGTTCCTCGTGAGAGACACTATCATAAAACTCCACGTTACTTGTAATATCCTGTTATTTTTTCATAATAATCGTTATTGGTGTTTATTTATTAGAGATCTTCGAACAAATTACAGGCTTTATCGACGTATAAAAAATAAAGGGTTAGTCCAAAAAGTGAGTTGTCGGTTCGATCGCAATAAGTTTTCGATAAGGTCCGGGCGATTTAATTGCCGGTTGTGATCTGGTTTTACATAAAAAAGATAAATGGCCGTACTGCCTTAAGCTTGGGGATCGTTTTGTGTTGGGCTCAGAAGTTTTTTCTATCGGATATTCGAGCACTTTCACCTTTCTTGTTAGATTCCTGCGCGGGAAACATTATTTATTCAGTGCGCCGCGGCGTCTACCCGGGGACTTGGATAATCAGATCTAGATACATACGATTATGATATAGATATCTTATCTTTATGGCAATAAATTTCTTACGCTTAAATTGATATTTACACACTAAAGTGGGATACACTTTTATAGCTAACATTAAATTATGAGTGAAGTTATTAAAGCTACCAAAAATCCTAGTTATTTTATAAATTGCAAATTTTGGTACGTGGATTAAGTCAGTGAATATTTTTTATCTCGGTACATACGGCTTTATCTATTAATAGTGTACCTAAATGACCGACATGAGATACTATTAAATAAATATAAGAAAGCACAGCGTTATTGAGTTTATTAAAATAGTTTATGGAAGAACTAAATCGATTTTTAAATTAATTCCTATAAATAATCGACTTTGGAGAAAGAATAGGGGCGGATCGCTTTTTGAAGCGAACGGATGCTCTTATTAAAAGTATTATATGAACAATCGTGTGAATTTAATTTTGCGTAAAATCTATACAACCACTCGTATATGTAAGCTTATTAAGTTTACAATCGGATTATGATAAAATAAGAATTTTAATGAATATTTTTTAAAGTGATATTACGTTACATAAGTTGTAATTGTTTCCCTGGAGGGCTACTCGTCTTGGGGTTAAATTTAAATTTTTGCATGTTTTTATACTAGCGCATGCCATATTTTAATTTCAAATCATTTACATAAAAGCTATAGAGTATACAGTAATCGCTTAGAAGTCAACTAATACAATGTAGCCTCTGATTGTTTTTTATAGTTAGACGGATGTATTTTACGGTTGAGATGCTTGCGTTGGAAATTGTTATAACTTGTGTATATATAATACAATTACACATAATGAAAATTAGCATATAGGTAATACTTTATGGCTCCTTTACGCTCTGTTTGTTATATCGCTCTTGAATGTTTTTGCAACATTTTTTTAAGAAATTCGCTTTTGTTCATTTCTGTGAATGAATTAATACTGTTTATTAATGTTATACTAGTATTAATTATAGCTTTTATGGATTATTTAGTGATGTTTTCGTATATTGAACGTTGTTTATGAGTTTTCTTATAGTTGTTTACGTCAGTAAAATATTTATATTCAAAACAATTTTCTTTAAGAGTTTGTTTAAGAATTTATTTTATGTTAATTATAGGGTAATTCGCTTTACTAATGAACAACGTCACTTTCTATGTTTTTCCTTGCGTGTAAAAAATCTTGATTTTTTCTTCGAGTGAAACTTGACTCGCTTTCCCTTGTTAATCGAATATATTATATTTTCTTAGTAATTGCATTTCAGCTAAATAATTGTAAGCGAGATATTAGAATATTAAATAGTTAGCTTTATTGTGCATGCTTAAAGTATATAGTAAAATTCGATTTGTAATGTTTCTGAATGTGATTTTCTCTGGTCTTTCCCAGCCTGCCAGGAGACAGGTAAATAACTCATAACTCACATCTATACTTACTACTACCTTATATTGAAAAATATAGATTGCTTTAAAAATGTTACTTTGCTTTATCTACAATGTAATCTTTCTTTGAATTTAATTTACCTTACACATTAAGCTATTGAAAGAAATACATTTTAACAAATTAAAGAGATATTAAGGTTTTGTATTGTTTTCCCCTTAATTTTCTAGTTAGCTTACTAGTGTACTTTATTTAGATAACCTATAACTTAGTTTTATATATGCAGAGGGCCGTGAGTGTGTGAACTGCGGAGCGACGAGCACGCCGTTGTGGCGGCGCGACGGCACCGGCCATTACCTTTGTAACGCCTGTGGACTCTACTACAAGATGAACGGACAGAACCGACCACTCATCAAGCCCAAGCGGAGACTGGTGAGTGTAAGAATCCGACCAATTTCCTTTCAAATTCATTCAATAACATATAGAAATATCGATTCAGATATATATGAGCCTGAGAAAATACGAGAGCAACTAAATTACACATAAATAGTTTAGTCAAAAAATGTATATGAATTATGGATATGAAATGAAACGATGCGTTGATATTAAATGAGCAGCGAGTTCATCTCTATTATAATATGTAATACAAGTTCAAGAGACGGCCAGACCAAACCCAGAATGGGTGTTGTTTACAGTTAGGGGCAGTAATAAAAAGGCGGGGCATACATGCGAGCACGACAGCGCTCTCACAAATTGGGCTCTTAAGAAACCTGAGCGTTTCGACGAAAGATCTCTCCGTTCACGAAACTAGCCGCTCTATGACCGCCATAAATCTCCCAGTTAACGTTTAATCTAAGGTCGGGCACGCATAAAACTGAAACAATGCGACATGGCTGCTGAGATGTCACGTCGGACCAACTCGTCCGCGGCTAACGACTGGCCCGTGCCCACAATTGTACAATTTACCTTAATACCTTTCTCGCTGACATAAACTAGACGGACGACTACAAATATTTGCTATTATTCGCTAAATTACATAATGTCCAAACATTATGATGTAATCGTAAGGCTAGTACTAGACTTGGAGACTTGACGACTCGGTCTCGGTGCACGTATGTGGAAAAACTAAGCATCTGCGGCTTTACTACGTTTTGTTCATTTTTCTGTATATTAATTTCACTTACCTCGATGTTGTAAACATTTCCAGCTACGAGTAGCTCATTGAGTCATGGTTTTTAAACCCGGATGTAATGATACTCACGTAGTTTTAATATAATATAAAGTCAGTGTACTGTGTAGTGATACCGTTAATGCAGCTTGCTGGAGATTGAATTCTCACTTTTAATTTCGTTGTGGAAGTTTTAAGACAATGCCCGCTTTAAAACAGAACTAGCAACGGTTGGATGTTATCTTACAAAATACGAGACATTTCATTAATGTTAGTGTAATTATGGATTAAACACACTTTTTCACAGAATAACTTCATAACAATTCTAAGTGCTTTCGTCTAAATTTATTTGATTTTCGGTATAAAAGCTTATTTTTTAAATTGCATTACCTAGTCTTAGACATTGTTCTGCTTTCAAATCAAAATAAATAATACAAAAAACGAATAGTTTTAATATAGTACATATATGCAAATACAAGTAATTAATTTAAAAATATTATTGCCAAAGTTACGAATGTAACGTTATGAAACCTAACGTTTATGAAATGAAGACCTTGACGAAATCACGAATAATTTGACAACACAAGTCCGAAGCACACGAAAAAAATTAAATAGTTAGAACAATAATCATTATAAAATAGACTAATTACTTAAATGCACTTGACACGAATGGGAATAGAAGTGGGAATCTTTTGACAATACAAATTAGGGGCTTAACGCAAATGAGACAATGAAACTGTTGGACAATTTTATAATAAACAATTAATGGCCGTAATTGCTAATTAAGGAATTAAGATAACTCATTTTGTTCAATTTGTTGTGTAATAAAAAATATTTTGAGTATAAAGATTAAGTTGTTCGAATAGATAAGGCGTATTATATTTTTTTAAAGAATCGACATTCTTTTCACTTTACGATTGCAGCTTTGTATAGATATTACCTAAACATATTTAAGTAAATTTATAATGATTTATATTACTAGCTTATAGTTTTTTGTTTCATATTAGTCTGAAAAAGTGTTGTAGTATATTTTCAGTTTATAATTCATATAATTATATAAAGAAGTAAATATAAATGCAAATGCCATACAACTTCGTTTTCAGAAGCAAGCGATACGAACGCCACTTTTGTTTATAGCGGAGATGGGTGTGCGATAAGCTTTATTGTTCAGGTTTAAACGTACTTTAACGTTTGTTAAATGTGGTGTTTTTAATTTTAAAAATCAACATAATGTTTTTGTGCTCAAAATAGCATTCGGTTTAAAATAACACAACAAATACAAACAATTTACATATTATTTTTGATAATAGAAAAAAAAGAAAATTTAGCTTTTTTAAGTTTTTTGAATTCCGTAAATATGTGTATAATAATTCAAAAAATTTAAAACATGGTTTTAATAGGTATACTATAGCTGTGGAATGCAAGTACAATGTTCAGTTAAACATGCACGTCAAATATAATATGGTATTATTTTCTTACCATGCCCAGATTTCATTCACAATAAATTATGAATAAAAACAAAAAGTTAAAAAGTCGACTTACAAAACAGACGTTCTCGTGCTCCATATAGTATAACGAGTACGACCTACTGTATGTCGTGTTGTTAAAAATCATGAACTTTGCAATGAATGTTACAACTACTATTTTTAAATTCATTTAAAATTAGAATATTGAAATTTGAACATTGACCAGAAGAATTTAAGAATTAAGGAAAGTTAAAAAAAAAACAACAACGAAATTAACTTCTCCACTCTGATTCGTTATCAATATACAAAGAAGGACTTATAAAAGAAATTCCAGAAAAAATGTATTTACTTAAATCTATATTTGTATAAAACGCTTACGTTACTGAGTGACTGACAGACAACATACAGAATTACTGGCTATAGATAGCTAAAATTTGGCATGTAGCCTCCTTGGGAGTGTAGACATTAGGATGTCTCCAATCTCCTATGATGAAATGGAATTTATGACAAAATTTCCACGAAAACGTGATTTTAGGTTTTATAGTCCACACAAACAAAGTCGCAAGTACTACAATTATTATATACATGTTGGTAATTACATTAAAGTAGAATTTAAATTTCTTCTTAACTAATGTATTGTAAAATAACATGCCAAATTGCTAATGAATTCGAAATATTGACACCTAATATATCTAACAATGAATTTTTAAACGCATATGGTTGCGTTTTGATTAACTCTGCATAAGAATGATAATTTAGTAATTGAAAGCATCGACACTATTATAAACTCTTATTTCCTGTTTATCTGAATCTAAAAGCTCCCACGCTATCTAATCTGGCCAGATGGTTTGCAAATGCCTCAATTATTAGGTACTATATAGTATTATCACACACCTAAATCTCAACATCCTCGTAATATGCATGAACAATTCGAACCAAAGGCGGGCGGTCATAGAACTTGCCTATTTGGCATTCATAGCCCCAACAAGTGCCAAATAAATATTACAATAAGAATTCTATAGCTCCAAGCCTATGTATGAATCGGTCCCACACTGTCTGCCTTACGTGCCTGCCCATGACGTCATAAGAGGAATGTTCAAAAGAAATAACAGAACGATTGTTTTATTTAAATTTATGTTACGCGAAATATTTGCTTAGAAAATAAACCATGATTTAGATTAAGTTAGGTCTTTTTATATTTTTATATTGCATATGAAACGCGCTACCTAAGATCAAGTACCAATGAATATATTTAAACACATTGGGACTGTTATTTTATTGATCGATTCTATAAATAAATTATGCCATTAAACGTGCATGTCAATAGTTTATTAATTATATTTTGAGTAGGAGGTTTTATTGTCCATACGGTAGTGACCGTTGTCGGTGTCGCACGGGGCCGTTCGCCGCTCATCGATCACTGTGAGCCATCGAATAAATCTTGCTCCAGACTTCGGTGCAAGTCATAAGCGAAAATAAAATTATGATTATAATTGATTTTAAAACAAAAATTTAGTAAAAGCTGTGCTCTTTTTAAAGTTTATTTAAATACGAAATAAAACAGTACAACGTGGACCTAGTAGATAATGTACGTAAATCAGTATCTGTGATATGCTTTATGTTGAATTTGCATATATTAATATATTCAATATAATAAACAAAAAAATAAAAAATAAAAAAGAATCTATATTATGCTACAATTCAATTTATTTTTCAAACAAAAGTTTTAATTATAGGTGAAATTAATGAAAAAACATGCAAGGTGAATTAGTATCGTGATTCATTTGACTCACTCATGTGTAGCTGGGTCATTCACGTCTTGCGGTCAACAGATTTAAAGATTAAAGTTGTTTTACTTTGAAATTATAATTAGAAAGTATATATATGTATATATTATATGTTTATAAGTAGTTAAAATTTATTAATTGTAAAACAAAAAGTTATTATGAGACATGAGTCACGTATGAACAATATTTTAGATGTGGAGCATTAGTTTCTCTTGTAAATTGGTTAAATAACATTCATATCAGACATTTTAAAGATATCTGACTTAGCAGTAGGTACAATAGGTTCTCACGCATGCCCGGTGAGTGACACGGCCTCGCGGCGGGGGTGCACTCCGTTTTATCAATCTCACTCAAAGCTCAAAAGTCTTACCTGCGCAACCTGTAAGGCACCTGCTAACATACTTATTACAATAATATTCAAAAATGTTATTCGTTACTACTAAGAATGATTCTTAGTGTTTGAATAACCGATTGATATTTTGAAAAAAAAATTGTTACTCTTGTTACGCTCGAAAGTTTCATGTGAAATAATTTTGAAATTATGCTCTGAGAAACGTAATATGTTAAATATTCAATTCAACCCAAATCTTTGTATGTGGCTTTAAATAAGTATATATATTTAGCTAAGAAGGCAACTACTTTATAGATTGATAATTATGATTTCATAATCTATTTTTATTTTAAGATAATTCGGCTCTAAACAGGATTTTTTGTAATTAATTCAAGAATTTTTATATAGCCTAATTTAATTTTTTACATATAAATGAATAGATTTATATAAATATCATATGACGCTACACTATCCAAAGCGAGGTTGTGCCTCGGCAGTACTCGCGTCGCTTTTATTGCATTTCCATAAACACGGACCCTTTTTTCATCCCACGGCCCGAGCACGAGAAAAAAACTCCACTTTTGTCAACGCCTTGATTGATATGGCAACCTTCCCTTGTTTTAGCAATAACCCAAAGTCTTTAGTTTGTTTTTTCACCATCTCCCTGTACATTTTTATTTGCCACGTCGAACAGGTTTGACACATCACTAAATTTTGTAAGAAAAATTACAATTCTCAGGACCTTCCAGCGGTGGCCGGATAGCGGGAGGTGTTATAAATTTTAAATTTTTTAGTTACTGTTCATTGTTGGGAATTATACGTTTTTGTGTACTTCTATAGACTCTCTACCTGTAATAGGCGCCAGTGGTTGTTACATTTATGGGCAGGATATTTGAAATATATTAATGCCGATATTAATAATGAGGGACACTGTTTTTGGTGATAATAAATTTAAATAATACAGGTGGATGTTTTTTGTGTCGTATTGTTGTCAAAATACAGGTGATATTCTTTACCGTTTAATAGGCGTTCAATAGTATGGGTAGTTTATATAGAATATAGAAGGCTCGTGTAATCGAGTGATGCGGTTAAACGGATCGGTTTGGAGCGCGGTGTGAGCGATTTCACCCGTGAAGCGAGGAGAATCGATTGCCAGCTACATGTATGAGCTCAATTGAGAACCTGTGCCACTTTATGTCCTATTAATAAAATCTTATTGTTGACAAAATAAGTTATAGTGTGAATACTATTGGATTTAAAACCTCAAGAAAGTTACATTCATAATTTTAGCTGCTAGTAACATTGTATTGTTCCTTTTAGAAGATAATCACTATAGAGGCAGTGCTAAGAATACAGTACCGAGTGTAATAACTTAATAAGAGCAACATCTTTCGAAGTGAAAGATCCTCGTGTTACACAAATCGTTTCGCACAAAGTTATTTATCGGTAGCCGCTGTATGTCCGAGGACGCCTTTGATTTAGAGCCTTAAATTGCATGCTTCGGAGTTATGAGAGAATGCTTCTCGATGTTTAGCTCATGCTTAAGCACAGCCTATACCGTACTAAATATAAAAGTATTGAAATAATATTTATTATTTAAATATACAAAACATATTTGGAATTTTAGCTGCATCAAGTTATAAGAACGAAAGCAGTTTTTTGTTTCTCACGCGTTGTACGTCTTCAAAATGCCAATCATCATATTTCTTCATGTTGTTGCTTCAAAATAAGCAATTAAGAGCATTAGTCAATCGTTTGAATGACATCAAAGGCAAGCGAACTACCGTATTACGTTATAATCTGGCTTAGCTGCGTCCGATCTGACAGACTGTAAGTGCAGCTACCGATCGTGACGCGTACACCAAAGTCGATCTACTAAATAATTCGATGCGCAACTATGGACTTCCTAAGCAATTAAGTAGCAGGAAACCGCGGCTGTCATTAGAACGTCAGCGCCAACTGTTCAAAAAGTGCTCGAATCACGGCCTACGCTGTTATAATTAGGTACAACGTGCAGTAAATACAAATAAAGATCGATGCGATGGCAGCCCGCAATTTAGCGGTGCGTTCGGTGCGCTCAAATTGTTAGGTGCGTTGTCTCACTGACTAATGACGCGACTCCCGCACTAAAATAACGCGTTATGATAATAATTTATACAATACATTTGAATATTTTATAGCATAGATCTTTTTTTTCACAGTATTTTTAAATTTTTTGGTTAGAATTAACAATTTACAAAGTGAAGCAAAGGATAATGTACAATTCAACTTGAATATAATATTTTATTTAGGTAACTTAAATCTTACTAATGCATCGCAAAATGTTTGTTTAACTTTGTAAGGTTTTGTCAACTGTGCTGTAAGGACGACCCACGCACGCGCCGTACAAGCCACCACTTTGATTCCCAGTTTACTTCCGCGTTAAAACTTTATCTTTATATTTTATACAGAGTTTTGTTAAAATAATTTACTTGATACTTAAATCTTTACCTTGTTACCAAATGGCGTTGAGTTCCGCCACTCGACACGCAATGCCTCAATTCGGCGGAAAGTGGGGAATGGAATTGTTGAAAGAGAATGGAGTGTCTTACACTATGTTCTCAGGTTCCCTCTGCCTACCCTGCTATATGCGGGATACAGCGTGAAATTAAAAAAATATTTTAATCTTATATATATCACATCGTCTGATAAATTCATATAATACGTCGTTATTATACAATAAGTATTAAAATGTAAGACAAAATAACTATTAAACGGTTTTAAAATCAAAGGTTTACAATAAGGTTTATATCATTATAATAGATCTTGCTTTCGTTTCCAAAACTATGATTCTATAACAAAACTCTTTTACTTTTTCTACTTTCTTACAAAACAGGGGAAATAAATTTCTCTAATTTCTTCAAAATAAGAAATATACACACAATAATCATGAAAGTACAATCGAGACCAACGGGACCACAGTGATATCAACATTACTTCGGCACCTTTATGCTTAATATTCTATCAATTTAGATTCACTTTATATTTTCCACGTGCCATTTTCAAAACTCGTAGCGCTAGCATAAAGGAGAGGTAATTTCATATGCATTGAACTGGTTGTTCGCCAAATATGAAGGTCGGTGTATGCGATACATTTGTATGTATCTCGCGATCGCGGCAGATCAGTCGTAATTGACACAATCCGATATTATCCGCGATGCGAGATCACGCGTCGACGCGATAGCCTTACCGCGACAATATTCACGTTAAATGTTAAATGAGCCGCGTATTTACATAATTGCTTTTATTTGTTTAAGTAATCATGCATATTGTAACAGCCTTTGATTAATTGCACTATAAAAGAACGCAATGGAGTAATTACATTTACATTAAACGGTCGCTGGTTGACTTACGACTTTATTACTATTGAATAAATACATAAAATATATATTTAAGATACCATCGGTTAGGCACTTGTTTATCTATAATAAGAATATTATTTGGAAACCAATTTTAATATGAATGAAAGAAACAAAATAGGGATATGTATTTACTTCTTCTAAAGACGAACACTTGTTAGGTACCTTGTGTAAGTGATGTATCAACCTATTAAATTGTCATAAAAAATATATTTAAGCTGATTATTATGTATTAATGATTTCGTACATGTGGAAATGATTATATTTAAAATAAATTGTTTTCTCGGGTATTTCAAAGTGCCACCATAGGTTTAGGCCAACCAAAAGTCAATGTCTCTAAAATGGGAAGAATGTTAACACCTATGCTTATTTCTTTATATTTAAAACTTAATACTTAGCATAATAAGCTCAGATAAGAAGAAAATAAAGTTTACTGTAATAGCTTTTTCCAGTTCCCAGAAGAATAGTTACATATGTATAAAGTAATCACATTGTTTAAACGTGTTAAAGACCGGTTGGTTGCGAGTAACGAGCATTTGGTATACAATAGACCTTTTAGCGTCATCCCAACGCACGTCAATCGCGAGTCGGCCTCAACCAACGCTAGTGAGCGACAAGCTTTATTATTCCTCAGCGATACGGTTACCCGAGGCGATTCCTATGGCATAATTATTATAATTTTAATAATTGATCGGCGTTTATGGAAAGTGCTCTAATATGCAAAGGTTATGGAGTATAAAGTTGTCTTTTAAATTATTTATTTTGCAATTTTGATGATGTATAGTGGAAATTTACTTCTTCATTTTTGTCTTCCAATGTAATAATTGTGCATTGTATTTCGTTATGTAAAATATTTCTAACAAAATCTTCTTCAAATTAAGTATGTATGAGCTAAACCTTTTAAATGACATTCTGTTTATAAACTAGCTACTCATTTAATGCAGCCGGTTCCCACTGAATAAATAAAAAACACCTCCTTTGTTGAATTTGTCGTTTTAACTTATAATGGTGATAAAATAAAGGAAGCGATCGATAAACGGTTATAAAATTAATCGTATACGTGAGTCCGACATCTATGATAACAAAAAACGAGGCTAAAATAAAACGCATCCAAGAGACTGACGTGCGTCCGGCGTCACTTAGCAGCGCTGGAATGATGTGACAGCCTTTGCCGAACCGAATTCCTCTTTCAGATTTAAAATTAAAAACAAAACAAAAAGCAAACTTTCTGAATCTGTTCCATTGTGTTCACCTTTTGGAAAAATTTAAATGGTTTTTCAAGGATCAGAATGTTGGATTCGGCGTTTAAAAACATACAGTTTCGCGGTTTAGCGCCATGTTTTTTCCATTTTCTGCGCATTCCAATGAGTTGAATGTGAGGCATTGCGGTAGATTTTGTGCGATTAAATCCCGGAGTGTGATAGGAATGAGTTGTTAGTGTTAACGATTTGGATCTAACTAAGCTATAGGTATATTTGGTGTCGTCTCTTGCACTTAGCTTTTTAGCGTTGTTTTATTTATATACTTGCGTACATACGTATGTACTTGCCCGTAGTGACTTTCTTAACGCTGATCCGGTTCTTAGATGCCTTTTATCCGTATGCACTAACATATGTATACATTATCAATATGTTAAAACATTATATTTTGTATTTTTTATTCTACAGTACAAGAGCTATAGGCTTATTTGAGATATTTAGAGTGGCAATATGAATGTATTTATACCGCCAGGGCGGCCTCTTCCTAACAATGCTACGCTTGTCGCAGTCGTGGTACAGGGCTGGCTCCAATGTTTTCTTTCTGAAACGATCTGAGTTGCTATGAGACTTTAAAATAGCTATTATGTAATCCGTTAAAGTAGTCAGAAATTGTATTGTTTTTCTCAAAGGTCTTATTAACTTAAGTAGTATTTATATATTTAATTTAAAAAAAAATACAGAAATGAATTACAGCCTTTAAAAAAATAATATAATTTGATCTTCTGCCTGTATAAAGAGACGTAAGTCAAGAATAGAATAGTATGACTAGTAAATGTATTAATTAATTCGTTTTATTGCCAAGTTTAAGTACATTTTGCGAAAAGTACACCCCTAATAGCAGGGCCGTGAATCAGGGCTGACACAGCCGCCGGTGGTCCGCGCGTCAGCAGCGCGTGCGCGGTTCTGTTCAACCCTCCTGATTTACATAAACATTCAATATAGATAAAATACGCACATCATGAGTAAATTAATAAATTACAATATGAAACATTGCACAAATATACTTAGCTTTAGTCCTATTTCTACGATCGTTGTTTAAATATGAGAAATCACTTACCATTCGATTTAATATAGAAACCCAAAAATTGTTATATTTATGAAATGTGAAAATATTAATGCATATTCTAATATTCAATAATTCTATAACATATAATAAAATTTATTGAGCAAAAATAGTTAGTAAGTTGGGTTATATCTTAGCGAGGCCGGCGGCGAGAGTTCATTTTGATTCAGTCAGTTTTGTTCATTTTGCGCGGTTCCATTGTGTTTACCGCTTTTACCATTGTTCGTGGTCCATATAAATTCGATCGCGCTGTTTCACAGCGGTGACAGGTATATTTGAGTGGTCGATTTTGGCCGATAATTAATCCGTATTGTTATATGTAGGGCCACCCTTGCTCGGGAGAGGTTTCTTGAATTTCTCTTAATCCATGCCGATTGTCACCATTCAGTTATCTGATCGTGAGAAACATTGCTAATTAAATGTAATCTTAAGATTGCTTCTACAATATATATTAGATTGTTAAAAGAAAGTTATTAGTAAAATTACAATTTTAAGTTGTGAAATGAGATTTTGTAATACTAAGCTTTATAATCTAAACTTTCAAAGATTAAGTATTTTACAAACAAAAAAGTCAATGTAAATGTATTATTATGTCTGTGTTTGTTTTTCTATTGTGACGCCAAAGCCAGGCGTAGTAGATAAGAAAGAAGCAAATAGTCAGCTTATTACATATTCATAGACTTGGTTTACGGCGCATCAGTCACGTGTCTGCAAAAACTTCAAATGAGCAAATTGTTGCAGAAAAAGTTCCATGATTGCATACTATGAATGTCATTTCACGGTCGCTTAGGGCTTGCGAAGGCTAGCATTAATTATTGCAATAGCACACATTAGTCTCTGACATAATAAGCATTGAAATAAATACAATTTACACTTTAAAATACTTTTAACACTTCGTTACCGTAACCAGTAATTAAATATAAATTTACAAGACAATAAATTTATGAACGTGATTAATGCAATATAATAATTTTTCATCATTTATTCTGCATACTAAGTTTTATATATATATATATATATATATATATATATATATATATATATATATTATAAGTTTAGTGACCTCAAATATATATTTTTTAATTTGTGCTTAAAACATGGTTCGAGAAACTATTATACAGAAGACATAATTAAACCACCAGTAATATTAATAAAAATATATAATTCTTATCATTGTCATAAAAATAATAGCGTTCAATCTAAACTCTATTTTTTATTCAGTGAAAGCTTAAGCAGTTACTCATTAGTTTCGTTTCGACGCGGGTAGCCGTTACGAAGGAATTATTAAAGGCGCACCAATCAACTTTACGTCGCGGCAATGAAGAGCTGTCGGCTAAGTGACGCGTGGCTGACTACCGTCGTCCGTCTACTACCGTCCGACAGACGTGCGTTCGAGCAATCGCAGATGTTGAAAATATTTGACCCCACGAGTTAAACTTGATAGATTAGACATTCGTTGTATTATGGACAATTCTTGTAATCCAAAAAAACAAGTATTACATGCTTTAAACCTATAAAATAAGCGAGATATGTATGAAATTAACTTATAAATTGGCAACTCGTATTTACAGTCCACTGTTAACTACAGTCGTAATTGTAAAATGTATTTTATTACCATTCGCGGCAGCTGCCGACTGAAATAATAGAGGGACAACGCTTAGTACTAACACTTTATGTGATTGCTTTCGAAATGACAATAATTTAAAAGTATTTAGGTCACTATCATTTATGAGGGAATGAAAGAAACACTTCTGCGAAAACGTCTCTTAACTCACGTCCGAGGTAATATTTTGCCAATTAATTTGCAAGTACGCGAAGGCCGCGTACCGCAGTCGTTGCACGAAGCTTATCATTTCTCGTTAAAAATGATCCAATTAAGGGTCATGCGGGGCATCAATAAGTTACCGAAAGCCAGTTAAAATCTCTCGCACACCCATTGTAATAACGCTCTCAATATTAAAATTTAACAAGGTATTAATTAAAAAAACTAAAGCGAAATATGTTTAAATTTTCTCAGGGCGCGCAGAGGGCTCGTTGTTTTATTTTTAATTCATTTTATTCGGCGCTGGGTAAGCGGAGTGTCCCGCCCACCGGTGATTTAAAATTTTGATTTATCGACGCGCAGGCGCAGCGCGGGAGAGACCATGCGCGTGTGATGCGCTCGAGGTAATTATAAATATGACGCGGTGCTAAACTGTGCGAATTGACCCTGCGACCCGAACGAACCTCGTTCACACTACGCCCTTCGATTCGTAAATCTCTCCATATTGACCATCTAGGCAATGTTATCGATGTAACATCTTGTTTCAATGAATGCTATTTATTGACTTCGCTCAGGCTATGTTAGATATCCATTTTGTACAAATGTCTGTATATTCGTTATGTCTTCATTCACGTTCTTGTATTATTAAATTATTGTTACATTTCATTTATTTTAATTTACTATCGGGAAAAATTTAACAGTATTTAATTATAAATATCAACATACACCTTTGTGATAAATTTCTAAATCTGATGCCAATGTAGAAAAAAGTCAATTGAACTATGTGGAAGGGCAGCTGCCACTATTTACGACTTCCCCCGACTTTCCTCTGGGTCTCGACTTTTCTGTGCCAGTTGTTGAGCACCTGTTTATATTAATCACTATTCTTTTATATAGCGGTCTGGTTTAACACCTTAACGTATGTAGAAAGCTGCCTTTGTTTCAAAGTGTATTGTATGTTAATTGCCAAAAATGTTTTGGAAAGTAATGAAATATTATATAATATATTCCTATTATGACTTTAATTTAGTTGTATTGACGTGAGTAAATATAACTATTATACTTAGTTATGGAACCGGAATAATTTTCAATTAAATGGAGAGCGGATTATTCTCACATACTAAACAATACCTATAAGTATGTTAAAAATAATTAAAACTTTAGTAAAAAAGAGAAAACCGACTTCAGATAAAATGCATTAGATAATAAGATTATTACGAATAATTCAGAAATTATTCGTTAGATCTATATTTAAAATAAAATATATCAAGACTATCAAAATTAGTATACTCAGTAAAAAAAATATGCGGTAACATATGTAAAAAAAAAAACTACAATTGAATTGATACCCTTCTCGGGTTTGTTAAATCGGTTAAAAATTATATACACTTTAAGAAATAAAGAAATAAAATATAATTTTATAAAAATAATTCCAATATCATTATATCGAGGACTCAAAACCTAGAATATAAATAAAACATGAGCCATTTACCTAGAAACTAAGAACTATAAACGTGTAACGGCAAAAATTATTAATAGGTTACGTCGAGAGACCATAAATAAAAGCTTAAAGGCAACTGTAACTTATTATGTCATTGAAGTAAGTAACACAGGCTAACCCTTAACGCTGTGTTATAATAACAAGTATTGATTTTTCCATCAGGCCACAATATGGAGTCAGATTCTATAGTGCACCTGTAACGTTCACAACGTTGGGTTTAAAATATATAAATAATATTAACAAAATTGTATATGGAAAATATGTATAAAGAACCTAGTGTAGACACTCCGTAGTCCACTTTCGTCGTAACTCAACGCCGTCGCCTTAATAGAGTTAAAGAAAAATAATAATGCGATATTTCTGAGTAAGAATCGAACCTGCAATCATCGTGTGTACGGTCAAACACAGTCCCACTGCGTTACAATGGCTACAAATCACGAACTCTAAACAGGTAAAAATAATTTAATTTGAAATATGTAGCAAATAGCGAAAACCAAAGACTTAAAACTTACTCGTATATTGTAATCTACATCGTGTTCGAAACCATTAGAAGGATCCTATATAATTCTTAAGGAATAACAAACAGTGTAACTAGCGGCCTCGCCTTGTATCTAATTTGAAAACGCCCGCACTGTCCTTTACCATTCAATGCAAATTCACACGTTACAAGAAGCGATCCGACGCTGAATTACCAACGTTTAGTCGCCTCTGGAAAATTGTTTTGCGTCGTATGTCATTTATATCGAATAATGTTTTTTGACAACCTATTATTTATGCATTCTTAGAATCTATTTACATTGTTGATCCTCGCGGTTTGTATCGAAAATTATCGTGTAAATGCTATATTCAAAGTAAAAGTACATTTATTCCATGTTGTAGAACAGGCATGAGAACTTAGTGAATCTTTCTGCATGAAGTTCCAAACATCTCGTAAGACATTGATATTTAATACGGCGTTGAGTTAAGATTTGAGGGTGACAAACTTTTTTTAAAATAAAAGTTGGAAATTGAAAATGATTTTTCGTTGAGTGTAGAGTGAGAATCCACAACCTTTGCTTTTAAAGTCAAACAATGTGAAACTGTGCCACTATGGTCTCTAAATAAAAAAAAATAATTGATAATAAATGATTAATATTCTCTTTTAAAGCTTAACAAAGTACAATTATATTAAAATAGGATACTAATAATGTTATAAGCAATATAATGTTTGCATAACCTTTATTAAATGGTATATAGTCAATGTCGTTTCTTATCCAATAAGATAATCAGTATTTACGCACGCCGTATCAAGTTGAACGATATCAGTTTATCGTGGAGTTGAAAGTAATGTAAGTAATTCGTTTAGAAATCATTTAAGTAAAGATATTACTAAATATTTCTTTTTAATTCTTATATTATTTTGTATAGAAAATATGCACTAATAATATTTTTAAGTACCTTGTTTTATGTACTAGTGTCCCCTTTGACGCGTTAATGTCACTTTTTAGACATGGATGTCATACTCATGGTAGTGTGTGTTCTGTACATAAACTATAGGTATGCCAAATTTCATGCTCCTTCGTCCGCTTAATTTTCGTAAAAAGGGGTACAAAATTATTGCTTCACGTATTTATATATAGATAGTTCATATTATGTTGTAATAATGAATAACCAAAGTTTTACGCTTGGTTATTTGTATGCTTGCGGTAGTGCTATATTTACTGTATAGAAGACTAGTGGCGCTATCCATCAACGTCCGTCTGAATTAATTACTGTGAATTTTCTTTTTTAATCGTAATAAGCTTTACGAACTAATTGTTTCTCTATAAAGCCTGTCGTGGCGCAGAGGCACAACCGTGCGACTGTAAACGCGACAGGTTGTGGGTTCGATTCCCACTCCAGAAAATGGAATTTTTCATTTCCTGGGTTTGGTAAACAAGGCAAAGCGCGGGGTTGAGTTCTGCCACTCAGCACGCAATGCCTCAATTCGGCGGAAAGTGGGGAACGGAGTGTCTTAACACTAGGTTTCCTCTGCCTACCCTGCTATATGCGGGATACAGCGTGAAGCTATGTATGTATGTATGTTTCTCTATATAATGCTGACAGAAAATTGTTTTATTGTAAACTAATGTTGCTTGCATTGTGTTTTAGAATGTAAGCAACTAATTTATTAATTTTCTAATTTAATTGTTGCTATCTTGGCAAAAACTATCAATTCTACATTCTATCGATTATTTGTTGTTTAAAATAACAATGATATTACACAATTAATTATATAAAAAAAATATAAGTTGGATGACGCGGCAACGTGACGCAGGCGTCGATTACGATGTACGATGTAATCTTGTACGGGCGGCTTGATGTGTCAATCCGATGCGATACTATCGCGATAGCTCCTATTGGGCAACCGCTGCGCTTTGTTATCCTAACGGATTTATATTTATGAAATTCGGCCTATGCTCTTATCAAATACCAAGTGCCGACTCGCCTACTGTCATTTTTACTTGATATTGAGCAATCTAAGTGTTTTGTGGCGTAGGACAATAAAGTAAGCTTTTTCTAATACAAAATATTGATTTAACATTATAAATTATAACAAAATATAATTTTATGATATACTTTGCTTATAACTTACGACAAGATGTCGCTTGGCGTTTAAGCATACTGTCCAACATTTCAATAACTTCGTTTCTATATAGTAAGCTTACTCCATTTTCAATACATTTTAAGAAGTCGCTTCGTGTAAACCCACATAGGTTCCCCCAATACCTATCGAGCACACATGCAAAATAACCGCTGCATTATTATTGTTCAGCTGAAACTGACTCGGTGTGAGTGAACACGATGAAAATCTTTATTTTCACGCTCTATCTCTCTTTATCTAATCGCTCCGGTCTGATAAGGACGGAACGCCGGAAAAACTGGTGCGGGGCGAGGGGTAAAGGCTACAACATCGATTCCGCGCTTTCACTGCTAGGGGCCGTGTAAACCTTTAAAAACAGTGCTCCTGCTATGCGATTGTGATCTCTTAGCTTATTTATATAGCGGAGGAATTTCAGTAGTGAGAGCTCCTCGGTAAATGGATTGCCTCCCTCTTGGGGGTTCTCATCTAGATGACGTAGATATGCTGATACGCGGGTATGTGTGCACGTGTACCGGCATTGACTCCGTAGTGTAGTGTCTGTGTGTAGGCAACTAGGTTTGTGTTTTCCGGCTACCGAGTTATATGGATGTAATAGGGACGCTTCCGATGGGTTAAATTTTGCCAGTGTTTGCAAATATATGAGGGGTTGTAGGTAACCATCCCTTTTTGTAATATAATTTTATGTTTGAGTGTAGATAGGTGGATAGATTAAGGAAGACGGAGCCTGTGATTTGATTTGATTAGGAGGTGTTTGCGAGGGTCGGGAAGATAGGCTGATTGGATCGCGAGAGGCGGGGAGGGCAAGCTTTATAGAAATATGTTTTTAATGTGGGTAGCTTATTGAATTAGCTGACATTGAGTGAGTTGGAGTGAACCTAATCTGTTTGGGTGTCTGTTGGTAATAATTTAGCAAGTGTTTATTTAATCGCTTCATTTAATTACTTATTGACAATCGTTATGTGATTACGACAACATTTAGAGTATTTTTTTTATTTCTTTGGTGACGTAAAAGTAAAAAGAACAAATTTCTATATGAATTAGTAGTATGTTTAAATTGTCCATTTGTAAGGACAATATTATATCTTTTATCCGTAAATTTGGTCTAAAAATGATAACAATAGAACCGTTTTTGTTTACGTCACAATACAAAGGACGCCCTGATATTGTCATTGCGCTGGTTCCTTTGAGTTTACACTACACTGAAAATTAAAGTAGCATCATAACAATTGCGCTGAAGAGTGATGTAAGACTGTTTGTTGGTAGGAGCTTTTTATCTTTGTCGGTCTGTTTTATAGTTATTTTTGGAAGGCCGCGCGATATCGATCGCGGAGGAATGCTGTTGACAGTGAAATGGGTTTAACAATTAATAAAACTCTTCGGTGTCGGGAACAAGTGTCCGCATGCTTGAGATTTTATTCATCCCGCTCTGGAATGTCGATTTTACCTACGTTTAATTATGAAGCTTTCAATTGAGATTCGATGTAAATCGTAGATCTTAATACAAATATTTGTGTTGTATTGCCATGAGTTTGTATATTTTATTCCACTTTTGTTATTAAAAACGAAAGTCATTTGATAATAAAATCACGATAAACAGCCGGTTTTTCTAAGAAAATAAAGACACCCCCACGAACAGTTGACTTCTGTAATCGGCTTAACCGGTACCCCTCCGGCTTAGACACCCCTGGGACCAGAGCAATGCAGCGAGTGTTATGGCTTGATGAGAAAACCTTATCTACAGATTATAAAATTGGTTTCGCGTAATTGAGTCATAAAAGCTGAAGTTAATTTTTGCGCTGTTTATGTGAATCAACCTCGCTTTGCCTTTATAAATAAAAAGAAAAATTAAAATGTAAATATTGTTTGACGTTATATAAAATACGTGTGACTTAAATCCTTCTTCGATGGTCAAAAATTTCGGTTGTTGGTTAGCTAATATGGCGGGCTCGAATCTTATTCTGGCACAAAGGAGATGCCATGACGCGGCGAATATTGACACAAACCATTTAATATTTAGGTATTCCAAGCAGCCTTCGGTACTGACGTGTACACGATTTTAATAACTTAACTTTGTAATTGCTCACAATGTCAATGATAATTTATTTTATGAAATAATATTATTTAAACGGAATAAGCATGACATTTGCATTAGCCGATTGACATAAATATATTTGTGTAAACCGCAGAAATCTTGTATCTAATTTAAAGATCACGATTATTGTTTTATTAAGGTTTTATTCATTATAAGGATATTTATAGTTGTATACTCAATATTAAGAATAGTCTATGTATTGTAAACTTCGTTAAATTTTCGAGCTCAGCAGTACCTACTAAGAGAACGATACAGTCACTTACAATATTAAATCGGACAATACGCCGGTGCGGTCACGATAATCTTATGACTGTTTGATTCTAGTTACCGAGAATCGATCGAAGCCGACGTACCGAATAGTTTGTTCGTAATATTTTACGACCTCAATACTTTTTGTTCGATAAATGACATGACAAATTAATGGATTTATTATGAGTCGGATTGTGCGGTCCATTTTATTTTTGTGTCGGTTTAGGACGAATGCATTTTTAATTGAGTGAGGCACTTTTGTGGACTGTATAAATCGGCCCCCGCATGCCGTGGATATTTTTTGTTTGATTGACGGGTAGTAATGGGCAGGTGTGTAAGAGGGCCCAACGATAGCTACTCACTTTTTCTACTACAATTTCGAATACACTCTTTTTATGGGTTGAGACGTATTGCGATATTTTTTATCATATATTTGCTTTTAATTTAAATTTTGAAACTATCTATTCATATCAACTTTTTATAGGTTTTAACCCACTGAAGAGTAAAGTATCAATAATTATAATTTTCTATATTTATAGCTCGCTGAAGCGTAATAACTAACTTGAGGTTCCGATATAGTTTTTAATTAAGCTATTGATTATTATTGTAACGTAAAAAAACTATACTACCGTGAGAATCGTTTAAATCGATCAATAAGATAATAAGGAAAAAAGTAACATAAACAATAAATATTAACATGTTCCTTACAATTAACGGTATTTAACATATTTCCAGTCGCTACAGAGTGCGGCAAGGAGAGCTGGCACGTCTTGTGCGAATTGCAAGACGACGACGACGACGCTCTGGCGACGCAACCAGAACGGGGAACCTGTGTGCAACGCGTGTGGACTTTATTACAAACTTCATAATGTAAGTCATTTTATAATATCACATTATTTAATGTTTTTAAAATATTAATAACATTTTTAGGAGACGTATAAATATTTGAACGCAGCGGGACTTGAACCTTAGAAACCGTCCAAGCGCTCTAACTACTATTCTATTAGTACGTCAATAGATTTTTTTATATAATATTTTTGTTTATTTCTGGTTACATTTATTTAAAATGAAATACCAATACCTGCCTAAATTTATGATAGCCATAGCTATGTAATAACAAGCCACGATTACTTAAATCAAAGTCAAAGAAGAATATACTTATGTAATATTTTCTATGCCGCGACTACTATTGGCATAAGAAATAGCTATTTAACATAACTCAAATTCAGTTAATTTAAAAAGGTATTAACTGAACATTAACTCTATTACATATCTCAGGGGGCATAATCCCTCAGGATGATTTGCTGTATCTTCCTCGGGGTCCAGCCGCACCCTGCTGAGAGTAATGTGTCATAACACCCATACAATTGTGTCAGTTAAACCGATTGGCTTTAATCATGGGAATATTAAATTATACTATCAAAAACTTATATTATGTATGATATTTGTTATAAAACAATATATACATAGGTAGAGTGTCGTTTGGGTATTCAATAATTTATAAATGAAGGTATGAAAATAAATTTAGAGTTGAGATTATACAAAAAAAAAAGGAAAATATAAACTAAAACATTATATTATTTTTTTGCGTTTTATATTTTTTTTATAACGAAGTACGTAAGTAATATTATTATAACAGTAATTCTCACTTTTACTACAATTTACTTACTATCTTTTTATTAAGTTGAGATGCCTTTATTTAGTATGCTAAACCACCATATGCTATATTTTACAATTCTGCATACAATATTGTTTGTTTCGCCTCGCTTTTAATTATTTTTTTAAAACATAACTGAAAACAATTCTCACGACTCTCGCAACCCCGTAATGTAAAGCGCCCTTATACAGTCTCTACTATTTTAAAAAAGAACAAACGTAACGGAATGGAGTGATACAATGACAAGAATTAACAGTCAATGCGACCCTTGAATACTTGAGATTTTTTGTTGAAATGTATACTTTATTGCCGCTCGAAATATTCGAGCAACAATACTGTTTAGGCTAATTATTCGTAAGGAGCGACAAAGGAGGCAGCTACTTCAGAAGTTGAAGGCATAATGACAGCAGTACAATAAGAAATTGAACCAGTAGCGATGTCAAGATGTAGGGAACGCCTCCTTATACATATTTATAAAGGTCTGTAAACATTCCTGGCGTTGGCCTCTGGAGCGTTCATTTATCAATCATACATTAAATGTGAGAATCTAGCTTAAGGTATAAGAGTAATTCCACTACTGGATTATATTCTACAAGTTACCTATAAGGTTTTGAAATGTGTATTTATTTGTATTAAAATTACGGAGGATTATTTACATAGTAATTTACTGTTAACTGCATAATATTAATAATTGTAGGGTATTTTTTTTGTGAGATATCGACGATTTGAAAAAGAAAATGATTGTATTCTAAAGAGCGGCACTGTAAAGGGACATTTAGTAACAATGCGTAAATAAATACAGTATATTGTTAGACTCGGTCTCGTGATCGATTTCACTCAAAAAATGCAATTCATACAATAAAGCACGAGCCCATTGTGATGCACCAGTATCACCCGCCGCCTACACAGCAACGAGCTGCTCTTGATACATCATATTATAAATATCAGTATGAGAAATATTTAATAACTTTAAGTAGTATGATAATATGTATTTTTTACACTTATTTGCTTTATTATTTATCTTTTAGTGCTTCTCTCAATTTATAATATAAGCAAAGAGCAGATAAAAATAAGGCTCTATGTTCTCCATAAATACAAATTTTGAATTACAATTGACGCAATTATTATTTAATAGAGATTTACAAAAAATATATTATTTTCGTATAAAAAAATATTAAATAAATTTATAAATTTTTGCTAATATCAAAATTGTTTAGTAAACTATACCTCTTAGAGTACGAGTGTTTACTCTAACAGGGTTCTTGAGTCCCAATTGAAAAGTAAACCCCTACTAATATTATACTGTTTCAATAATAAATAATACCTTGTTACGATTGCACTAAACGACGTATTATTGTTTTTAATAAAAACATTTTATTGGCCTTTGTGATACATCTTGTGTTGTTTACTTGATTGATATGGGAACGATCTTATGAAATGAATGATGACTTCTAAGTACTAGCGGAGATTTTGTAAGACTTAAGTGAAATTTTAAATAATAATATTACGCAATTGTTTTAAATGAAAAAAATTAAAAAAAGTTTAATTTTTATTAATATAATAAGCATACAATACAATCTAAAGTTTCACGTTTCTAATTTTTTTTCTATTATATAATAAATGATTTTTTTTTACTTTATTTTAAGACAATTGTAAACTCTTACTTTATATAATTTTCTGGGAATTCAAAATTATTTTTAAATTTAAAATGAATAGTTTTTGTCAGTGTTTTCGCTATGAAACGCACTGGTTTTGCATTGAATGCAATCTAAAATAAATTATTTATTTGGGTAACCACAAAAGCCAGTTAATAGGATTATCGTAGGTGCGTGGATTCAATTCTCGTTAGTCAATGTGGTTAAATTGGTATTTTGAATGTTTAAATAAAAGTGAACCTTCACTGTTACAGATAAAAGTCAATTTTGTTTAATGAATACAAATAAGGCGCTTACTAACCACAATTTTTCTAACAAAAAGCTTACCCGCCTGTTTGTAGCTTTTTATAAATTTGTTTATTTAATTTATCACGCTCGTTTTAGTACTTCCGTATATCGAATGCAAGTGATTAATATTGTGTTTTTTAGTGACTATCCGTGGGTATATATCAGCAAAGTTTAGTGTAACCTACTGTTAATTAGTAATCTTAATTAGATGATGTTCAGAAACGTTAAAGTACCTATATTGTTTGCTAAAATTATTGTGAAACGTAACAATTATCTACGGTACAAACGAAGCTAGTTTTACTTGCAATCTTTACAACTACATTAAGCGTAATATACGGCAATTGAAATCCGTTGAACAAATTTCATAATAAATAACTGGTATCATTAACAAGCTTCGCAACAAACCCATCCTTATACATTTTGAGATAAAACATTAAACAAATTAAGTTCTAACAACACACATCAGCCGTTTCGTAACTAGATTGCAGCGTTAAGTGCCTTCCATACAAAAGTATTGGATTACCAGGTTGCATTGAAGCTAGAGAGCGCCCATAATAACAGCTCAAATGATACATTTGGAATACAATGGGGCGATCAATTCAATTTTTGAATTGAGAACGCTCTCCTAGTCTTTTTTTATTTAGTCTAAAGTGCTGTTTTGTTCAGCCAACATCCGAGGGAATCTGACAGTCACTGTTTTGTCTCCTGTTTTTCTTTTTTTTATATATATATTTAAATGGGCGGCTTATATTATTTTATATTTCATAGATAATATATTTTTTGGCATGATAAAAATTAAATGTTTTATATTAATAGGATAATTAACCAAATTTTGACTAGCGGCTCAGATAAAAAGGGTTTAATTTACTCATTACACATGCAACTGGCTGGTCGCCAAACGGCCAGTACGTTTGGGCGAATGTTATAATGACATCAATTTGAATATTCAACATCGAACAGCCAGCCCATTTACATAGATTCGACCGTTGAATTTTGTGGCAATGCAAAATGTCGTTCGTTTCCTAATTATGTCACTGTAATG
This sequence comes from Philaethria dido, assembly GCA_033558755.1. Classification (NCBI taxonomy): domain Eukaryota; kingdom Metazoa; phylum Arthropoda; class Insecta; order Lepidoptera; family Nymphalidae; genus Philaethria; species Philaethria dido. The sequence goes on from JAKGSA010000276.1 coordinate 254,993, forward strand.
TTTAATTCTGGCAGTTGTTAAAGTAATAAACATATTACTTTTTTTAATAACTTTTTTATTAAAATGTATTTAATGTAAACAGGTAATTTAAGTAGTCATATTTTGCCAAACGCATCGTTTTTGTGTAATAAAAAATAAAAATGGGCGTTTGTGCAGTAGGACGGAAAGATTTTATCTGTTGGCAATACAGAAAAAATGGCGCCCACCGGAAGTGTCCGAGCGCGGCGCGCGGCGCGTTACCATTTTTTTCTTTTTTTGTTTTAAATGGCTTTTTCCCGGCAGCGTTGGGCCGGAAATGCGTTTGCGTAGAACTGCCGTTCAAAGCTCAACGGTAATAGGTCTTATAAAGTTTATATGCAATTTTGGCACTTGACACCGTTTCTTAGAGTTAAGTTTCGAGCACCTGGCGTCAGAATAAAACCGTTTTATACAGGCTGAAAGGCACGGTGTGTAGCGCTAAATAGCATGTTTTTATTCATGAGGCTCCCATTCTGTTTAGCGAGCGATTCTCTGCTGATTTATTGTCTTTGTAATAAATTTGGGAAACTGAAGAACGTTTGTGTTCACAAGAAAGCTATGAATATATTCGTGCAAGGAAATGCTTCAAGTTTCTAGTAGATTAAAATAGTTCTTGCTTAAATGTACAGCTTAATCTTATGATGTGAAATTATTATTTGTTTTTCACTTTAAATTCTATAATTTCTAAAATAGGATTTAATGAGGCCATCGCGGGGCAGTATGACACTGTCTGAATATAAATAAACGCGATTGATGGTGGGTTCGATTCCCGCTTGGGGGAACTAACTGACTATTTACCCGTTAGAGTTAATCTAGTGTCAAAGCTATGCGGGATTAATTGGGAAGCAGCTATTTTCTATAATATACTAATTTTGTGTTTTACCGATTAGGCAGAAAAATCTTAGTGACACTAAGGCGTAGTGACTTAGTGACTGCACAATACATTAAGCTGTTTCTCTCGTTCTTCGTATATCGAGACTGTAGATTGGTTGACATTTATAATTTTTAATAAACACATTGTCCCTCAGAACTTACAAACATCACACGCAGTTTGACACTGCCTATTACGTATATAACAATATATAATATATAAATATAAAGTCAGTTTTGTCAGTAAAATATAATTTATTTTCATTAGACGTAAACTTTCATACAAAAAGAACTTAATGGCAGCTGCACGTTAGTTGATCGTTCGCGTGATATGACTGTCCTTACAAAACAATTACGCTGAGGTCACAGAGAGATTTGTGAAATGGCCGACGTCGCCTTTTGCCATTATAGTTTAGCTTCTATAAATATTTAATTAACGTTGTTTTTTTATTAACTCTATTTTTGCTATGAGAATATTAAAGAATAGATTATTCAGTTTTGAAAAATTCGAGGACGGAGGCATGAAACTTGGCACACTTATAGTTTATATAGAGAAGGAGTGCAGAATGCTAATATTTTTTTAAAATAATGCATAAAAAGTATATTAAACTAATAAAATAAATGTTACACACACTACCATGGCTTGACATCCATGTTTATATAAAGTGACATATACATACATTGCTAAAGACAACGCGTTGTTAACGCGTCAACGGGGACACTAGTAAATCTCTAAACTATTAAAATAATAACTAGTTTAGCTTTAAGTCAGTTTAATGCCTTAGTGGCACAATTAAGACTTGCCAAAAAATAATGGATATAGGTTCCAATTTCTCTTGGGGAAACATTTATTCTCATAATATTTTCATTTCTTTCATCTATTAGGTAAAGCTTACAGGTTGTTAAGCAATGTCTTGACGTCTAGTACGTTTTGGCGAAAAGTGGATAATCGAGTCTTACTCTAAATTCCTTTTACACAAAGCGAGAGAAACGTGAAAGTAAAATATTGTTGTGTTAATTACAAACCGATTTGTTATTGATCGAGAGATTTGTTTTCTTGCTTATCATATAAAAAAGTAATTAAGTTCGTTATTATTATATTATATTTCACAAATTTTGTTCAGATAAAACATCTACAGATGTTGTAATTAGGCGTAGAGACAGCAAGCCAGATGATCGCAGATCTGGCGATCGGCCGCGCTATCGGCGACATCTAGAGTGATCTACGGCGCGGAAATAACCTTGTATTGAGGCGACTCTAAAATATATTGCACTTTTAGATTTATTGTTAACTTTACATTAAATGTAAGGAATTTGAAAAGAATTATATAATTTAGATTTTTTTTAAAGATACCGAAGATGCCAATGCACAGAATTTGAATAGCCAATACATGTTAACTAATTAGATGCCAATCGTGGCACAGAGGCGTAAGCGAGCGACTGTAGACTTGACAGGGTGTGGGTTTGATTTCCACTTCAGGAAATGAAAATATTAAATATCTATAATAATTTTCTCGCTCTCGTAACAAGGCAAAGGCTTTAAGTTCCGCCCCTCAGAACGAAATGCCTCAATTCGGTGGAACATCATCATTCATTCAGTGGAACGGAAACCTAAGAGAACGGAGTGTGTCAACACTAGGTTCTTAAATTCCCTCGACCTACTCCGCTATAGCGTAAAGCTAAAAAAACATATTAACTATATCATGGCTGTTAAGAGCGTAGTCAGTGACTATTCTGTCTTAAAAATAAAAACATTTACCTATAAGAATTCGTTATCTTATGATATAAACTGCTAAATCTCTAAATCTAATGATTTTACTAATTTCTTTATCAATTACAGTGTTTTAACTGTAGATAATATACCGGATACGATTCAGATAAGCTGTTTGGGGAAAAAATATTATTTCATAACATTTAATATTATTGTATAAAAGATTCGACTTCGATGTCAAATATCTAAAAATATCTTTAAAAGTTGTATTATAGACGAACCCGTCTATTAAACGTTTGATATTCGTGTACGCCGCGTCGTCATAACTCACATACCAAACGTGGTTAGAGCACAGGTAATTAACTCGCATATCAACCATATTGGAGTACCGGTCGATTGCGTCCGCCAGAGATTCGGGCCGGTCCCCCTCCGGTACATCTGTAAACATCTTATAGATAAGCATCTGACGTTTGACACAAAGCGCGGTTGCGGGAGATAGTATCTAAGAACTATCCGAATACCCCTGCCTTCACTCCCCCTGCCCCCCAACTTCCTCTGCTCTCCGTCTAATTATTTATTTACGGCCGCTTATCATAGCATCGATGCGCTCGGCGGCAAAACTGCGTATTTTCATAAGCACAATTTTAGAACGGAGCCGTAACGTTATCATTTGGGTGATCTTAGCGACAGTACGTTCTAAAATCACTTCAATACTTTGCTATTCCATTTATGAGTGGGTTCTTTGATTTTTTTTTTACAAAAGCTTGTTTTGAAACTTTCTCTTTTAAAATAAAACATTAAAATTAAGTACTTTTTAATGTCAAGACATCTCCAATTGCGTTTTAACCTATTTCTTGTAATTATCACATATACATATTATTACCTGTTTAAGTAAAAAAATAAAACAATTATTCTAATTAGGTAAAGGTGTATGTAGTCAATCCGCCACCCCAGAAAATAAGTTGAAATAATAATTGTCGCACCGTTTTACACCGTTACCACGAAACCGTCGTACGTAATAAGGGAACAAAAAACTTTATGACATCTCATTCGTTCGAAGTGGTCAGGCCAAGGTGTAATTTGATTGAAAGCACCAAAAAAGCCTTATAATCATATAATAAGTGGTGGAATAATTACTGGGGTCTTAGAAGCAGGTGCTCCTCACAAGCGCACGCGCCGCCGGCCCATTTACAACCAAGAGAAACATGGTTATATTAAAGAAACAGTAAATTGTAGTAAAAATATTGCCTTCTGCCGAAAATGTCTAATGAATTACATTCTAGTAATAAATTTAATTACCGAATAATTTGACATAGCAGCTGATATTTTAATAACATAATATGTAACAAGTATTTGTATTTTCCCCAATCTATTTAAAATTTGTAAACTCGTACTGTGGAAAGAGAAACTTGCATATAAAATAAGTATTAAACGGAATAATTTATTGTATAAAGTAATAGTAAATTAAAAATGACATCTGTTAGCTTTTTGATATGTTAGGCATCGCAGGTAAATATAGGCGGTTTCGAGAGAGCACAATATAACTAGATTAGACAATTATACAAAGATAAATTGCTATGAAAAATTAAAATTCGCACGTATATTGCTTATACCTGAGTGGTAGATAATCAAGAAGCTGTTAAAGTTTGTGTCGATGTCGACAGTTACGATGGCTCGTCGGCGGCGGTGTATGAATTAGTGTAGCATGGTAGCCGTATGAGATTTACTGTGGACTCACTCGACATCTAATTGGACCAGGTTCCATGCCAGAGGCAGAACGAATATAAATTATTGTTTTCCATAATTGTTTTTCAAAGGTGAGCTTTATGTATCCACTAGCGCCATTTTCATTACGTCATTAGATTATTGGTTCATTAACAAATTCTCATCTTTATAAATAAATATAGGCTTTTAGAAGGGAATGTAGTGTAGGGAACGGAGTGTCTTAACACTACGTTCCCTACTAAAGGCTATTACATTCAATTATGCAGTTACAGATATAAAAAGTATTCGTGTAAAAGTACAATTTACTAGTAAAGCACTTGTTTCCGTATAAAAAGTCAATAATAATTTTACAGCCAACGTCCAACAAGTACGAGTATGTACGAGTATGTAGATTCACTGCATATTCGCGTCAAATTAACAACTTCCGCTTGTGTAATATCTATTATTTATTAACTAATGTTGTTATTACGGTTCGTTTGCATTAGAAAGGTTTGTTAAAATCGTTTTATGTTCGAAATTTTGATAAATGGAAAGAAACGTTCATAGGCAGGTGTGACAACGGATTATTATTCGTAACATCGTATTTCTATCGAATCATCGATTTCATAATGGCAATTTGATAATCGATTTATTTTTGGTATTGAATAATTTATTATTGCTAATGGTATAATACTACTGTCTTATTAATTAATTACTAAAATTAATTTCCAGTCGTGGAAAAAAAAATATATAATTTGTAATTGATTTGATTGTTACTCATATTAGGCATACAGAGATCTTTATGGTTTTCATTTTTTGCCTATTTTAGAAGCATTGCGTGTTGGATATCGTAACCTTTATTTAACTTTAACCAATTGGCCTAACCAGACTGGAAAAACGAAAAAAAATAATATTTGATGTTTTTTTCTTACTTTATTATAATGCGATTTATACACGTATATAAGTACATATGCAGTTCAATAACTAAGTCAAGGCACTATAAATCGGCGTTGTCGATAAATTTGGCGAGTGAATAAATCGTATTTTCAATTATCCCCGCGAGTAGCAGCTGTCTACTGGCAAGTATTTATTTTAATCACAAAGGAACATCAAACACTCGTTGGTGTTTCGTCGACATCTCTCGAGGCACATCCTTAATTATGAAATATTGCTTATTGCAATCACAGAACCAATTGTCAATTAACGATACTTGGTGGTCTTATTTTGATGGTAAATTTATTAAAATTGCATATCAATTAAAAGTTAATATTGTGGTAATATATTTCACTGAATTACTTGGTCGTAAACGTGACAGTAATGTAGGTATTAATGTATTTTTAGCACAAAAGTTTAGCCGCTTCACTTAAGATGTAAAGCTAAAACTATATTTCATCAGGTCTATACTTAATTACCCACAATTTTTAATGTTTTGTGTTTGATATATGAATATGGAAAAAACATTGGTCGTAAAATGTAAATAATTAAAAAATTGCTTAAACGCGTTCTTCTATAGAAGAACGAACGAACTCTTTAGATACGCTATATCGTATCTAAAGACTTCGTGGGTTCTGTGTCTCTTTAGATACGATATATCGTATCTAAAGAGACACAGATTCAAATTTTTCAGCAATTCTTTTATTAGATTACTTGAAATGACCCTTGCATAAGGAAATAAATTATAAGGTATAACATAACATAAATTGCGTGTGACAATAACGTATTTTAAAAAAGTTCAAGCATATTTTATTGTTAAACTATAAGCTACTGCTTCTAAACTACTAGTAATGTGTAACTTTATCTATACTCCATTAGTAAGTAAATTTTATAACTTATAAAATTTGTCATCGGCTCGCAGACCATTTATAGCTAATTCCCATGAAATTGCATTCGTGCAACTATTTAATAAATATATGACATCGTATTACCTTAAGTAAATGAAATAAATCATCAGTAAAGTATAAACGATAAACTTAATAATATACCTACTAAAAGCCCATTAAAGATAAAAGACATTAAATATAGATAAGTGATCATAATTTTTATCAATGTAGCGTCCTTAAATACAAGTGTGTTTATAATTATAGAATTCATCATCTTAAGAAGTATTTTTAAATAATACTAAAATAATAAGTATTTGTCAAACAACTTTTTAAAAAAATATAAGGTCTTTTTTAGTAGTTTGGTTCTCAGTCTCATCGCTCAACATGCGCAGGCGCCGGCAAGCGCAATTGCAATGTTAACAACGCGTAACATCGTACTGACAGCACTAAAACGACCGTGTCTTCGTTGACCCAAACTAATAATGCCATATGGTACTTTTTAGAAATATTTATAAATAGTATATTTTTTAAGATTTCTATTTTGAGTATTATTGAAGGGTTTAAGTAATTGGATAGCTAATTTAGAAGATAATTGCTTAATTTTCAACATAAACATTATACAGCTATATTTTACGGAATATGCCCATATTGCATACATATAAAATTATATGAGAAAGAATTAATTGGTGTACTTTTAAAAGATTAATTAAGTATTTAAATAATGCTAGGGAAATACATTGTCATAAGTTAAAATGTATCAGAGACCAATCCTTATTTATATTTTTAATAATATATATATTTTTATTCGTGTTGCAGATAAAATTAAATTAAAAATCCACCCTCAGAGGTTTCAGAACCCTTTCTAATAACAGTTGGATGGTTTTCATTCATGCGCCACTTTATCTCAGCTGAAACTCAACAGTGGCGCCAAACTTTTTTAATTGATACAAATAGAGCAGTAACTAAAATACCTTGGCCACATGAGTCTCTACCAGATAAAATAGTATTTTTTGTATAAAAAAAATTAAAAAGATAAACATCATATATCATGCAAACAACATGCATATCGCTTATGTTAAAGTGCAAATAACATTTATTTTTTCATCCAGGTGGGCAGAGGGAACCAGGAAACTTAGTGTTAAGACACTCTGTTCTCTTTTTAACATTTCCGTTTTCCAATTTTTATTCATTTCTCAACACCGCACTCTGCCTTGTTACCAGAGCGAGGAAATGAAAACACTAAATATTATTTAACAGTTTCATTTCCTGGAGTGGGATTTGAACCCGCAACCTGTCGCGTTTACAATCGCTTGCTTGTGCCTCTGCGCCACAACAGTACATAATAACATTTTAATTTCAAATTTATTCTAATTGAAGGTAAGGAGCCTGTAAGGAGCAATTTCTATCTAACCTTCAACATCTTTCTAGTTTATTGTCAGGATTAACGTCTTATTACTTAATAGCCTATATATTTCTTAACCCCACTCGTCTCCTTCGTAGAATATGTATCCTTTAATATCATTATATATGTTAAAATTGTAAAATTAAATACATTGTGAATACGATAATCGTTTTGTATATTTATAATATAAAACAGCTTAAAGTATGTTTTATTTTCGCCCGATTCCGCGTAACTTAGTTGCGTTAGGGCACTTCGCGGCCAATTGCTTAGCTCGTTTATTTGTCTTCCACGGCACATTTCTCTCGTCCTCGACTCGGTAATTTCGTCTTTAATTGCGACTTTCGACACTCTGCCGATTGGATCAGTACAGATACTTTTATTATTTATCTAAATTCGTTTCAATTCTGAGAACCGACCCTGGTCACTACTATATGTTGCTTCGGTGCTTGGTTTCAAAATTATTTGACAATTTATGAAGGTATATTTTCCTAATACCTAATGTTATAACTGAATTGTATTAAAAATTAGGTTTTGTTGTTCAAGTTATGAATATGATCCATACAAACCTAATATGTGTTCAAAGAAAATTAAGCAGTTCTGACCAAGCACGCAACTCTTAGGAAAATAATTGTATACCATGTACAATGAACACTATATACGGGTATAATATGAAATACAAGTAATATAATAATTTTATATCAGCTACTGTAATTAAACAAAAACGGCATAACTATTTAATAGAAACAATCTTGATATGTACCTACGTGATTTTCTCGCAACTTATGTGGAACGGTTTTTTAGCATTATTGCCGCTGATATAATAATTAAACGTATGAAGACAGTCATACGTGTAGCCGTGTGCGACTCTATTATGTTCTACGATTTATAAGGTGTTTGTGATTCACACGATTCATATCTATTGTAACTCGATCTAGTCATTTCTTCTACCGCTTGCTTAGAGTTGAAATATCTCTTAATAAAAAGAAACGCGCACGCGACGTTGTCGGTGAACTTACAAAGAATTAACTAGCTAGTTAAAGCACAGACTGAGAACAAAGATAAGCTAGCCAAGATATTTAAGCTGTTGTCACATCTCTAAATAAACAATAAATATCAAAGATTATAGATTCCGGAACTGTTAGATCTAAATTATTTTGTCCAAAAAATATAATTTTCTATATGACATAAAAGTGATAAAATATATATTTTTTTATGTCAAAAGATTTACAGTTTGAATTCGGATAGGATTTCTTACCAAACACTAGAAGGGTAAATAAACAAAAAAGTAAATAACTTTTTGCAAACAACATAAATTGGTTTTCCCAACAACCTTTTTAAATAAGCTATACTTTTAAATGATAGACTTGTAAGCGATGAAAACATAATTACAAATGGAATAAGCTACAATTTTTTTTTGCCATGCTCAGTATGTCTATTCTTGACAGTGAGCTACTACGATGATAATAAAAGTTCTCGTTTACAGGCAAATTGCAATCGTTATTTAGGTAAACATCGTCGTCAATAGGCTATTATGCGATAAAAACAAAAGTCGCACGTGACAGCGATCGGTTTCAATAAAGCCATTTAAGGCAGTTTTTGTTTGATAATGGGTGTACATTTTTTGTTGTGTAATTGGTTGCTAATTCTTAAGGTTTGTCGTGCAGCGGTACGCCTGTCTAATTTATCTGATCTTTATCGATTGATTTACAGCTAAGCGGAGTTTGTACAATTTCTCTCGCTCCGTGGCCGTTGCATTCCATTTTGTTCTGGTTTTGTTGCGACAATTGGAACATTTGGAACGGTACCGATATTCGTTTTATTCATTTTTTATATGCTATACAGAAATTAAGATCATTATGATTCACTCGAACATGTCCCTAACTCGATTGGACATCTTATTCAACAAAATCGATTTATTGGTACTAAGGTTAATATAATAATAAAATGACATATTATTCAAGCATCAATTATTTGCAATAAAATAATAAATAAACGAGCCTCATATAAACATGGCTCTATAGATTTTTCCGCACAATCGTAACGTAGTAAAATGTTTGTAATTTCGCTTTAATTACAGAGGAGTAAAAAGCTTTCTAGCTGTCGGAAAAATTATGCGCATCGGGGGCCGCGCATTTTCCATGGCATTGTATGTGAGCCTGTTATTTTCCCATTTGAGTGGTTTTATGGCGGCTGCTCCAGATGGGAGCAGATAGCACGTCCGCTAGAAACCTAATGTAATTATTCACACGCACTGCAAAACAAGGCCTAAAACATTTTTTATAATACGCAACTCCATATTTTATTTTAAAACGCAGGAGTTTGGTTCTGTTGAAATTTTATTTATTATTTAATTTTAAGTTATATTTATAATATAAGGAGGTTCTGCGAGTCTATTCACTCGTATACAAAAGTATGCTTTTGATTTGTGATTGTATTTGATGGCGGTTATTTGAAAAATATTTCAATATTTTTAGTATTCAATTTAATCATATTGATCTTTTTGAGCTTTAATTCAAAAATGAATTTAGGTTTTTATATTTCGATAATGTTAAATTTCAATAAATTTAATAATAATTACTGAAATGATAATATTAATATGAATTATTTTACAAAATACATATTGCCACTAAAATTAAAATACTCAATTAAAAAACTTTTAAATTAATATTTTACGATTAGCGATAAAAAAGGTCAATTAATTAGATTTTACAAAATGTCATTTTAGGAGTTAAATTTGTATGTCAATATATTAGTTTGAAGGAGGTCAATTTAAGCTGTTATCGCCACCATACACGTACTAAAGAAGTACAGTTGTATTTAAGGATTGAGTGCAAGGTTGGGAGTAGCATACAAGTAAATGTGAAATACACACGCGATACAGCCCTTATTCCATGACTCTGCTATACAATTGTTCAGATTTATGACTATGTGCATACCATGTAGGTATATCTATAAGGTATTATGTGTATGTAACACCTATGTAGGTTTAAGACTGTTTATCTACGTCAACAGTTGAATGTGAAAATATACTTGTTCTTAATTGCTTCATTTTCATGTCGCTCCATAGAGAGTATATGGAAAAACCTTAGTGACAACTTCTTCATGTATAAAAATGTTAAAGAATCGTTATTTTTTCTCTCTTGTAGTCTTTTAAGAATATGACAATATCGAATTATTACATAATATTAGTACTACCAATTATCATAAAGATTAAGAAAGATATTTACATCGATCCTTTATATTACGTGGTTGTTTTAATTATCAAATATCAACAACCAAATGTTTATAATTATACCTACAGGGTACTATTGGTCTTTGCGAATTATTTGAATATTTTATTTTATTACAATAATATAGGTATATCAATAAAAGATCCCTTTTTACTCGTACACAGAAGCTCTACCTGAGCCTTTTTAAGTGCATATATTTATGCAATGTCAAGTATTGCTCTGGTTATAACTTCTGTTGAACACGCAGATAAAGTTTCATTTTATCGCTGAGCTTCTGAATTAAATTAAAATTTACGTACTATCATCTTTTCATTCCAATAATATCTTTTATTGTAAAGATAATATTGTTTGATTATTTGTGGACAATTTTGTATATATGTATTTGAGCATCTTTCGCATCTTACCCGGTATAGAACCAGTTTCTGCTAATTTAATGGCTCATTTATTTCTTCTTGGGTAAATTGAGTGACGGAATCTAACCCAACATTATTTTAGTTCTTTAATTATGGTGTCTTTTATTATTTGGAAAATTTACTCAAAAATATGTAATGTTTATACCTAGTTAAACATTAATTGAGAACGTCATAGATATAAAAAAATCATTTATCAACAATTAAAATAATAATACCGTAAACTTGCACAATTTATCATTTATTTTATCATTTTATGAATTCACAATGGGCCTACATTACTGTCATGTACATATTATAAAGAACATCGTCTCAGTGGGAAGGCAACGTAATTAAATCGAAATAATGGTAAGTTATTAAGCAATTCTACTTCAACATGGAGGATCTCAAGATCTAGCTAACTGTACCTTATGCCTAGGTAGCCATTTTAGGTAGGTACGCCTTCCGCGGCACCAGTTATGGACTATAACCCTTAAAAGGCCCCAAGTTTCGCATGCAAACAACGTATGATGACGATTGTTAACGCGTACATTTTCCTCCTCGTTTCACTGTTTGTTTTTAATTTCTTGGTCGTGAGAAATTGTTTTGTTTGTATAATTTTGATATGAAATATACAAATGATTAAATATTGTGCAATTAATAGGTACATATGATACTATCTAATTCTAGGACAATATACAATTATAGTATTTGATTCACATATAAGTATTGTTTGGGTTTCATTTTTTAAAGGATGGAAGAAGAGTATGAAATTTTGTATAAGTGGCGAATGTTTATATGCAGAAAGTCAATACTTTTTATAGTAATAACTTTAGCAATACAATTAATAAACTTTATAACCATAACAATATGAGACTTTTCTTTTCACTCACAGTCTATTTATTCACACATAAAAAAACACACACAACATACACACAAACACACACGCACACACACACATACATACGCATACACATACATAACTAAATGCCTACGTAATTTATAAGTTCTTCTATGTTACTTTTAATATTTTAGTGTGGTCACCTTTTTATTTTATTTTGTTTTTTTTTTTTATATATATATAATTTTTGTCCATATTTTGTTGATATACTTTAGTACTGTAATTGCTATTAAAAACGCTTGTGAGGGGGGCGTTAGTAACCGCGACACAGTATTACACTACTGCGGTTATTATCGTGCAGTGTTTCTGATGTAGTTCATAATATATAGTAAATAAATAAATAAATAAATAAATAAATAAAATAAATTAATATAATAAATATTACACACACTACCATATATTTTACAGCTGGTACACTTTATATAGAGATTAAAGTGACATACTCGCGAAATTTAGGCGTGAACCAGGTTATTAGTATAATTTAATTCTACGTACTGCTTACAATACGTAGTAGATAGTACTAAGCACATTAGCGCCTGTTATAGACGGTAGCAGTTTCGCGATGCAGCGCTTGAAGGCTTCAAAATGACCTAATTACGGTGCACTAAATCTGCCGGCAGTGTTAATGTTAATGCATTTTATATTGGTTCAATTGCAAGTAGCGACGGCGCGGTATGCGAGCGACGTGATGTGTGGGCGATTCGTAGGAACGTATTAGGGACATTTGGAATTAGCACGCACAGTTTTACTGCACTTGTCGTTGTTTAAATGACCTTCCATTGTCGAAGATTAAAAGCGCTCTTGTACGTAGTTGGTACACATATTTTACAGTAATGTTACATTTCTCCGATACGCTAGTTTCACAGAGGACGCATAAAATAACGCACAAAATTTTGGAATGGTGTTACGCTTTTTAAGATTATTTATATATTGTTTCCACATTCTGTTTCCATTTCAGATAAATATAATTGATGATAGTACATACATACATAGCTTCACGCTGTATCCCGCATATAGCAGGGTAGGCAGAGGGAACCTAGTGCTAAGACACTCTGATCCCCATTTTCCGCCGAATTGAGGCATTGTGTGCGGAGTGGCGAAACTCAACGCTCCTCTTTGCCTTGTTATCAAACCCAGGAAATGTTAAATTCCATTTCCTGGAGTGGGAGTCGAACCCACAACCTGTCGCGTTTACAGACGCACGCTTGTGCCTTTGCGCCACGATAGGCCATAATTTATTAATGATAGTCACTTTGTTTTTTACTTTCTGCGGAATATGGTGTATATTTTACACCATATTAGATATAGCCATATTAGGATAGCGTATTAGAGTCATAAATATTTTTTATAAGAACACTTTAGTTAAAGATAAAATTCTGAGACTAACTACAACCTGTTGTAATTAAGATGAACAACTTTTACGTATATTTTGATAATCCCCACGTATCTTCATTACACCTAAAACCGTAAATAAGATCAGGTCATGCGCATGAGCTGGTGCCGACGGCAGGCGCGGGCGCAATGAAATCGTGCGTTTAGGCCACATGCCGCCGCCAAGTTCCATGGAAGGCGATGAATAACTCATTGTCCGTCCGTCCGTCCGTCGTGACGCACGCTTCTCAGAACCAGCGATGCACTGCAGAAAGTGACCGAGATACTTGACCCGCGAAATGCACAAATATGAAAGTGCATTTTCGCACGCCAAACAATAAAATGGCCCAGTATTTTCCACGGGGCCACTAGCTGTCTTCAAATGCGTTTAACTAGTAAATAATTATAGTGCAAATTGAAAGCTAAGGCAGGTGTCATTTTGTGGAATAAAGGATCATTTATATTATTTTTTTATTTAATCTTAAATTCATCCTTATTTTCATACAACTTTGTAGAGTTGTCGCTATATGCATACTCGTACATGTACGACTAAAGGACAATGAATATCTGTTTATATATTTACAAATAAAATATTGTTTTTGGAATATTTGACTAGGAAATGCCAATATATTCGATAGGAAGCCCATAACTGCAATTCTTGTCATTTCAATATGAATATAGTGACGTAACACAAGTTTCCCACCAAATGCGAACAAAGTGCATCGCTGCAGTGATTAGGATGCGTCGTAGGTCCACTTCACGCATGTCGGCTTCGGTCACCAAACAGCTAAATATTCGCACACAACCCATTGTGATACCATTTTATGGTCTCGGCTCGCCTTTATACTTCTTACTTAGCATTCCAAATTAGTTTGCAAACGTTTTTTATACAGCTTTAATGTCATGTCATAGCAATAAAGTGGGAACGCGTTGGCAAAACTGAGTCAGGCTGCTACGATTGTTAACCTCTTGTTAACATGCTGCAATGAGATATGTTTTACGTGCGACCTTATGTCCCGATTTAGTGCATAGCCATTTCCTTTTGTGGAATCTTAAAATTGTTAAATATCTTAATATAAGCACTACACAAGTTGTCAAGGTTCCGATATTAATATTTTTTTATTTGTCACAGGTAAATCGGCCGTTAACAATGAAGAAAGAAGGCATTCAAACGCGAAATCGTAAATTGAGTAGTAAAAGCAAGAAAAAGAAAGGAGGAATGGGAATGGGTGGCGGTGGAGCGTGCGCGCTCGCTCTCGGTGGCGTCATGGGAGACATGATCAAACCTCTAGGTGATGCTACCAAGGGATTTGGTGGTTCCGCTTTCCCCTCCGCTATGGATTTTGGTAAGGATAAATTTTGCTGTATTAAAATTATATTCAGATTTTAAGTATAAAACCGCAAGTATTGTTACGTAAAAATACAATTAAGAATACATAAATGTGTACATATTAGAAGGGCAACAATTAATATATTTTCCTTTAAATCTTAGCTCCATTTAACATAATGCTAAAAAAATATTTCAAATAAAATCTTCCTATTATGGCAGCGGTTGGCAAATTATAATTAATATTCATATATTTCTACAGGTCAACACCAAGTAGGCCTCGTGCACCCAGCAGCAGCGCACATGTCGCACTGGTACGGCGCCCCCCACCAGGGCTTCGCTCCCCCCCCTACTTCTCACAACCCCTATCACCACCACCATCTCGCGCAACTCAACTCTATGGTAAATATACCTACATTGATTTGTTAATAATCGTATAATCCATTTACAAAAAAACCAATTGATTTTACAAAAAATATAATAATTATTTTAAAAATACTCAAACATATATATGTTTAAAAGATTAAAATAGTGTAGAAAAACTTGATTTCGGGCATTAAATTATATAACGACGCCCCTGACATTTCTTACAAGCAGAAAACTAATTACTTTTTCCATTGCAGACGGGTTGGAGGAGCGAGTACACGTGATAAGTCAATGAGAACACAGGAAAAGGTGAAGATATAGGTACGTAACTACCGGAGCGACCTTGAAGCATCACAAATAGATACTGTGATTTCACTTTAGTATACTGATAGCGACACAATCGACACACCACATTAATGTATAAGACTGTGACAGAATTGATGTTTTAGTACTACCACATCAGTTAATCAACATATCTGACTAACCACCAAGTTTTCGCAAGAGTAAACGTCTTACTGTAACCTTAGAAAACGTTTTAGATCATAAAATTTATTCTATATCGTATATTTATTTGAGAACTGATGTATGGACTTGTCAGATTTATATTTAACAGCGACTGAAATACAAGAATGGCTAACAGTACTTTTCTATAGCCCTTCTTTAGATGTGACGTTATTTTACAGAACGTTTTAGTATTATATCTAGAGTCGCTTCACACTCAACTATTATGTCACTATAAAATTAAGTATTATATAGTTTGTTATGCTTTCAACTATTTCTTTGCTTGTTTCCGACTAATTTGTATGTAGAGTGGAGTTTTAGTGGTTCAGTGTGGTGCGGCTCTAAGATCTATTACAAGGTGAAGTAACTAGCGAAATTGTACAGTATTATAATATAAGGTAAGGTCGGTTACTATGTCCGCTTAGATGATTTATATAAATATATTAAGTAGATATCGTTCGTAAACAAATTGTGTATTTTGTACATATCTTAATTAAGTTATATTTCGTTCCTGTATAGATTGTTTTTATTTTGACTGTATTTAATTTGAACTGTTCGTTTCGCTATAGGAATTGTGATGTGTTCAGAAATTCCAGATGTTTCTTTTGTAAATTCAATTCGTAGTAGTTTATTAAAACGCAATAGTAATTTATATACTAGTTATAATTCGTACAAGTTGTAAATAGATTACAATGAATAATGTCAATATGAGGAGCCGTTACTTGTGGATATCATAAACTCCTATGATTAAATAACATCAGGTCACAGAATTGGGTTACAATTGTAAATGTACATTAATTTGTCATAAATATTACAAGAATATTTTGTATTGCTTTACTTTTATAAAAATAAGTATCGTGTGGCCATAAATTAATTACGGAACGACGTTTTTGCGGTGAATCACAATGAGAAACAATTTACTTAGTTGTCTTACAAATAACAAAACCTTGGATGATCCCTCGAAAACATCGTTTCAGATCCAAAAGAATGTGTAAATATAAAAAATGTAAATGACCTTAGAAAATAATACTATCGGAATATGAACATAAAATGTAAATTAGTGATCACAGCAGAGCAGCCTGTAACGATATCCCGTACCTAAAGTTTTTAGTTTTTAAAACAAACATTGTGAAGTTGTGTATTTTAAATAAAATTGCGAATAAATTATCAATACTTATTGATATTTCAAAAAAGGCTTTTTATTTACTCCAAGTGACATATTCACACTTATTAACTGTACACATGTTTATAAGTATAACTACACGCATATATATGCGTCTCCTATAAGTATCTGAGATGCGACAGTTGTAAATTTGTATTAGGGTCCGGTATCGACGATAGTACAATGTTTTCGTAGCATCAAACGTATGTCCTTACCAGGACTACCAGGGTAAAAAGACTTTTATGTAGAATAAAACATAAGATTGTACTGTTAAATTATAATTTCATATATTACATCAGAATTTAAGCTTAAAATTCTTATAAAATACACATACAGCATCTGTAAATACTGTCTCGTTATTCAACAACGACATTTAAATGACAATGAGGCAAACTAAGCTCGCCACATAAATTCTAACGCTAGCCACTTATCCAGTCCAATGGGCGATACATCCCATCGTATTTCCATTCACTGTATTAAATTAGATACCGCTTCAATTGACCGTCCGCGTCCTCTATCTTGCGTTCCATAAGTCACCGGATCAATTCCGCCATTCCGCAGAAAAAGGCCAAAACTTGCTTATCTCGCGGTAAATTGAAAATGCAGCCGGCCGTGTAATTGTGACGCAACGGGGCCGTTGCAAGCGACATATGGACCTATTCAATTTTAATCGCATTTCAGAAGAAAGGACACAGCATAATGCATTTATAAAACGCTTCCCGACCCGATTTGCCTTATTTAATATTTTGGTTTATTTGCGGCTTTGGGATTTTAAGAGTTCATTGTTGTTTACTATTACTGTTTGCGATTGGTCTTTTTAGAAACATTCTGATAGTTTGTAAGCGTTTTCGCTTCGATAATTGCGATTTTTGTAAGCTCAGCTGGGGACGTCTTATTATACTCTCTTCTTCAATTTATTTAGTTTATTTATTCGCACACAGATTAAGTTGGTATTTTTTTAATATACTTATATACATTTCAGATAAAGTGATAAATTAATTACTTGTTAAATACAAGGTAACAGCCATCTTGTCATTGGAATATAATTAGAAATCAAACAAACGATTACCATTCCCTAACGTTATAGTAAACGGAGGCAAAAAATATTAGGGACGAATAAAAAGTGAAATAAAGAAATAAATATGCCTTTCAAAAAATGTCGCGTTTTATTTTAAGCGGGACTTGAGACAACCGCATAAGTCACTACGTACCGGCCGGTGATATATGCGGCACTAGCGCGGGAAAAAATGTCGCGCAACAAAAAGCTCGCCATCACTCCCTGCGATTTATTGCGTGTGGCAACACCGCGGAATATTCGAGGCTTACAACACTGGGCGCATATTCTTACACCTAAGCGAGAACGCGTACCCCCCGATGTGACGGAACTTCGCACTTCGCTAAATTACGACTATAAAACTGCTGTATTTCCTTACAAACAAAGGTTTCTCCGTACTTTCGAACGTGTAACTCGAGTCTAAATTGAATTAAGATAATAAAATTGAAAAATACCAAGGATCAAATAAAGAATACTCAATAAGTTATATTACAAGAATAAAATAAACATTTCATCGCGCGCAATAAATGTGAGTTAGTTAAAGATTTCGTAAATCTGCCTGGTGCTTTATAAATCAGTAGTAGCCAATATCGTCTGATTCAAAAGTGTCGGGGAATGGCGTCACAAATCCCTTTAGGAGTCAGTCAGAACGAGCAGTGGGTCGTAAGTAAAGAATAGTCTACACCCCAGTGCCCGCGACTATCCTCTTGATCCCGGAATCAATCTTCGACTTATCCGGGCTTATCTCGCTGACCCCGCGCCACACGAGTGTCAAGACATATTTGACTTGCTCGTCAACTTTATTGCACATTTCTTTATAGTAATATCTTAAGAACTTATTATTTTGAATAATTTCTAGAAGTTTGATTTTATTATCGTTCTTTATCTTCTAATTTTTGACGTTTCGCAAAATGAATCTAGTGCAAAGTGAATAATTT
This sequence comes from Philaethria dido, assembly GCA_033558755.1. Taxonomy (NCBI): domain Eukaryota; kingdom Metazoa; phylum Arthropoda; class Insecta; order Lepidoptera; family Nymphalidae; genus Philaethria; species Philaethria dido. Next base: position 273,757 of record JAKGSA010000276.1, read on the forward strand.
TGGCCGTTTTAGAGGTATTGATGTTGGTTCCTCGTGCTACTCGCTAGTTAGAATTAACTAGCTAAACTGAATAAATGCATGATCAAACCAATATTTATTAATATTTTTACTTTTTTTTTTTTTTTTTTTTTTTGATAACG
>JAKGSA010000276.1:273998-392406 GCA_033558755.1 Philaethria dido
ATACTGATGGAAGGGGGGACAATGTAGTAGTCCACTATCAGAACCGCCACATTTTGGGGAAAGGATGGGTGGGAAAGGGGAAAATCTGGCTTACATGCCATCGAACCGGAACACATCATTAGATATTTGGCGGTTCGTCTTTGACATGATAGTGGTCGCGAGCCAGTCGGAGGACGAACCTCCTACCACCTAACAAAACACTTACTTATCTTTAGTGCATAAATACACTTTAAAAAAATATTTATTAAATTGAATTCTCCCTTGTCAAATGATTATTCATAAAATAATTTTCAAGAAACGGATTCGTTTTTGTAGCTCGAAGAGAATGTACAGCTTAATTGGCTAACGTAGACGGACTCTAACAGGCGCGGGTTCGAATCCTGCTACGTTCAATCTTTCTCGAAGTATGTGAATAACGCTTATAAAACATTAATATAACGTAACAAATCCCCCTTGTCTTGTCATAATTACCTAATTGCTCATTAATTTATACATCTCTCTATGTAATATTTATTATACCAATGAGGAGTTCTTTACCGTTGGTCCCATTATATTCTTAATGATATAATTTTTTAACCGATTTCTAAAAAAGGAAGAAGTCCTCAATTGGACTGCATTTTTTATGTATGTTATCGGATATTTTTTTACTGGGTGAACTAATTTTGACGGTTCTTTTTTTATATGCTAGCTAGAGATTTTGATGTGGCCCAGTTTAAATTTAGCTAAGATCTAGACGAATAGATTTTGATTTTCAAGAATTTCTTTTTTGTTAAGTTTTAAATTATTTAGTTTGTCTTTTTATTATTTCACCCTCATCCATTTTCCGCGATATTTCAAGGCGTAGAGAAACTACCAAAGAATTCTTTAGATCTCCATTTTATAGAATTTGGCATTAAATGGCAAGTCACAATAAAAGTTTTAACCTAAATGAGGTTGATATTAGATCTCACAACTACCTCATACCTCATACCGCTAAGCTGAGATATCGCAGATAGCTATATATACGAATATAGTTTAGCTAACGACATCAATAGCAACTATGTCTAATTCCAATTTCTAAACGGCTTCATCATACCATAATTGTAATGACTGTTTATGCTTTTATTTTATGCTATTCCAACACCAACTAAAATGCACTTAAAAGTGATCTATTACGAATAACTCGCAAATTACTCGTCAGGCCTAACTAAATTTTGAATGGGAAGGATCATATTAGAAATATTGGCTATCATCAAAATTGGTGCATACAGTAATAAGTTATGCGATAACACATATAAAAAAAAAGGTAAATTAAAAATATAAATTATCTACCATACCATCATACCTCAATTCGTGGAAAGTGGGGAACGGAATTGTTGAATGAGAATGGAGTGTCTTAACGCTAGGTTCTCTGGTTCCCTCTGCCTACCCTGCTATATGCGGGTTACAGCGTGAAGTTAAAAAAAAAAGTTTATTTTTAAACATAATAAAACGTGCAATTGGTAATCACATTTACTATTTATATATAGCCACAAAGTTATATCAAATTAGCATACATATAGGTAATGTTATTTATTGGAACACAAGTTGGCACTTAAAGCTTAAAGCTTAGTATTATATAAGTCTATGTGGCATTTAGATTTACTCGGTGCTGTAAGTTCAAGGTGTTGCATTTTAGATAACTTTATATAATGATGTATGAAATAATATCTTTTACAGTTATCAATTATATGCTATCAATTGTATGCAACGCCTGTCGTGGCGCAGAGGCACAAGCGTGCGACTGTAAACGCGACAGGTTGTGGGTTCGATTCCCACTCCAGGAAATGTAAAATTTAGTATTTTCATTTCTTGGGTTTGGTAACAAGGCAAAGCGCGGCGTTGAGTTTCGCCACTCAACACGCAATGCCTCAATTGGGTGGAAAGTGGGGAACGGAATGGTTGAAAGAGAATGGAATGTTTTAACACTAGGTTCTCTGGTTCCCTCTGCCTACCCCGCTACATGCGGGATACAGCGTGAAGTTGAAAAAAAAAATTGTATGACTATTTTGTATATTTTAAAGAATTTCATAGAATTACATTTGAAAAATAATATTTTTTTGATAAAGTTAACTACTCAATTAATAAATAAAGAGTCCGTATAAAGTTTTGATAGTATTTTTGGTTTATGGACTTCATTTATAATGTCACTCGCTTTCACATCAATATCACTTTATTTTCCACTCTGTTCAAACCAAGACACTGTGTGGTTATAGCAAACCAGACCGGAAATATTTTTCAAATATATTTACCCAAGTTATTTTTGAGTTCATAATCCTAGCACATAGTCTGAATTAGTTAAGACACTCCGTTCTCTTAAGATTTCCGTTCCCAACTTTCTGCCGAATAAAGGCATTGCGTGCTGAGTGGCGGAACTCAATATCGCGCTTTACCTTACCAGAGCGAGGAAATGCAAATACTAACTTGTTATAAATATTTAATATTTTCATTCTCTGGTGTGGGAATCGAACCCACAACCTGTTGCATTTACAGTCGCACGCTTCTACCTCAAATATAGTCTTAATTCTTCTTTTAGCCTAAAAACAAACATAAAAGTCAATTTAAATAAACAATCCAATAAAATATTATAAACTACACAAAAATTGCAAAATATCCATTGTCAATCTTCAATTTTATATGAATCAGTATAATACTGATAAATACTGATTTTATCTAATATTAATTCGTAATTTATAATTATTCCGTAATGTGACTCGTTTTAATCCCTCGACACGTAAAACCAGTGATAGGTTTTAATTACCGCAGTTATCTTTAAAGGGTTATTCGATATCAGCTGTAAAAATTATCGCCTCATAAAGTTGAAATTTACATCAAGTGTAACAACCACTATACTTAATATTATATACTTATATGTATTCGTGTATTTACATAACTAGTTACTTGTCCTGTCTTTGAACAAGTAAATACAGCTATTTCTTCATACACACAATACATAAATTTCAAAAATAGCCCTTTTGGCTTTTAAAACTCTTATAGGAAATTGTTCTTATGAGAAATGCTTTTACTTCTTTTATTTCTTTTATTTATTTAAAATTTTCTTCTTTTATATCGATTTGTTATTATTTTATTTCATCAATATTTATATGCGTGTTTTTATTTCGTTTCCACTTATCTCCCGGATTGCCCAAGTCAAGCAAAGGGAGTGATTCCGGTCTCTACAATTTTGTCATATAATTCAGTGGTATAACATTTTGGACTGCGGTATTCATCGCCACGGTTTGTCCTACCAGATTGAACTACTATAATTTTAATATAAATATATCCATGAGTGGGATTCAAATGCGTTAATACAATTGTCTACGATAGCCTCAATTACCTACAGGTAAACTCAGAATATTCAGTATATTTTGAGTTTGTTTGCTATTTTTTTAGATATAGGTAACTTAGCATTCTTAATTCCATAATAAGATGCAAACATAGAGCATAGATATATATTTATTTAAAAAGGTAACAGCAAACAGTATTAAATAAGCAAACTACAAAAAATAATACAAAATTTACAAAACTGAAATACATACGATGTCTTTATTACTTTATAGCGTAATATATCGTCATTACATTTCCGTTTACAAAGGGATAAAGTATAAAGCATCGAAAGCCGCCAAAAATCCCGTACACACGATACAGTTCATGACAACACAGTGTGTCAGTATTGAGTGTCCGTAACTTAATAGCTCGGAATACACCTGCCCTCCCTCACATTAATATTATAATATATACGAAGAAAACGACCCTTAATGCATTCGGCAGACGAACGCCTGTAATTATAATTTGGTGCAAACGTATTGAATTTTAAGTCATATATTGGGGTAAATATTTTTTTTGTTCAAGTAAAAGTATGCTAATTATGAGGCGGTAACGGACTTTCGGAGGTCCGGTCCGAGCAGGTGACCTGATAAAAACCCTCGGAATTCCTATACATATACAGGAACATGACAGTGTTATTAATTAATTGTCATTCGTATTACATTTTTGACGTTGAAATGTGTATGTACCTTTTTTTTTGAGTCGTTCACTGATTATTTATTGTATGTATCATTTAAATAAAAAATATATTTTGTAGTGAAAACATTTTTAGGGAACGTATAAAAATTTTAAACCCAGCGGGACTCGAACCTGCGCCTCTTGGAAACAGCCCAAACGTTGTGTTAAATTTTTTTATGCGTTTTCCAAATATGTTTTTCTTTTTCTAAATGTGTAATTAACATTTTAAAACAATAATAGTTATAAAAAAATATTATAATAATGACGATTATGGGTAGAGTTATTATTTGGAAAAACATCCAGATATAAAAAATATTGTACATTTCATGTTCTAGAAAAGCGCAGGTTGGATTCAGCGGGACATAAACGATAATAAGATTGATTGTAATTAAAGATGATGGATATTTTATAGTATATAGGCTGTCTATTATATGTACCTGCGGGAATATTTATGTATATTTATAAATATTTATATTACTGGATTTCTCTAAATACTAGTTTGTTTTAATATGAAATTGGAATGACAATGGAAATCTATGTGCCTATTTAACAAAATTCGTGATAAAAGTAAAAAAAAAAAAAAGATCAATAATAATCTTAGTTACATAATTATAATTATTTGTATAAAAAAATAAATAAATGGAACTTGACTGATATAGTACTTATTTTTCACAAAACATCTTAATATAAACAAATGGACAATTTAAATTGTTGACAACAAAATTGAGCTGTCACAAGCGTATGAGAATTTCGACGTACCTCGATAATAACGTATTATTTTTTTTACAAAAAGTATAAAACATTCTTAGAAAAGTACAACTTAGTTAGCTACAGCGCTTGGGCAGATATCAACCGGTGCGGGTTCGAAATCTTACTATATTCTTTCTATTTATAAATTTCTATAATATTTTTTTTAACTCATCTTATCTTAAGTGAGTGAATAATCATCTAAAATGAATAAAAATATTACAACAATTTGCTTTTCTTATTTGTTCGAATACAAAGACATTTCTTTACATTAAAAATACTTTTACATTAAAGGGGGATTATGTCCTCTATTTCCAATAGTTCAATCTTGCTTATTACCTATATAGCTTTAAAAAATCATATATTTATGATATTATATATTTGTAAAAATTTATATTTGTAATTCCTGTTATTTTTTTATCATTTGTATGAATGTGGTTTCTAAAAACTATTTAACGCATTCTAATGAATGTAAGGAGCTGTTTAAAGTATTGAAACTAATTGTTATAATATACGCACGGTAATTAAACTTTGCCCGAGTTAATGAGCTCTTTGATTTTCGCGATTATTACACATATTAAATGAAACTATTTTTACCGGATTAATCGCCTATATTTTTTTATCTACCTGTGACCACGGACTACTGTAAAGTGTTCGAAACCTCGGGTTTCCAAAATTGTATTTCAGAATATTAAAATATTCGCGATTGATCCGGTTAAAATAGTTTCATTTAATTTGCCCGAGTTACATTAAAAAAATAGCATGTATGTAATTGACGTTTTTGTAGCATCTACGTAAATAATAAAGTGAATAAGCAGAATCTACTGTGTAAAAACGATAAAAAATGCTGTAAACAGTAATATTGTTGAGGTAAATACATATAGACAGAAAATATTACATTGGTTAAAAAAAAAGAAAGTTTAATAATAATAATTTTAATAAATTTACACAACAAAAACAATACTTCCCTAATATTAATCCATGTTAATCACAAGTTAAAACCAGCAATTGCAAATTCCATATCTATTTTTTATTTGTATAAGATTATAAAGAACAAAAGCACCTGCTTCAGCCGAACCGCTGAACCAAACGGAAGTTTAGACGTACACCTTTTACAACGGGCACACTAATTACAATTCCTGTTCCCCGTATTGATTTGAGTTGACATTACTTCCTTTTTTTTGTATCTTCAAGTATCCTTAGTATTTTTTCGTCAAAAAAATAAGTGACACATAATCGTCAATGCTCTATTTTATATGCTTCTTTTGCCTTATGGTTGACGTAGTGACTTGACTCTATATTATCTATGACTATCCTGCTTTAAGGAATGACGCTTGAAGCTGTAAAAAAAGAGGCGAGGAACCAAACAAGATAAGTACTTATTAACATGCTTTGTTTTCTTCACCTTAATCTATTTATGAATCAAACTATATGAGACAATTTCTAACACTATTTTGGGAATTTGCACACGTGTCCGGACTGCATGTTAAGGCAATATTATCAGAAATGATTGACGTCCTTGCCAGGATAATCAGGATTAAGACAAAATAATTTTAAACATGTTACTTTTTTAATAAATTTGATATTTTTTTCGACATTTATCCGAGGAAAGTTTGATTCGACAATCTCCAGTTGTCACACATTCTTTTTTTTTATGGATAACGGATGGCAAACGAGCAGAAGGACCACCTGATGGTAAGTTATAGACTTCGCTTATAGACATCTACAACACAAGAGGTGTTGTAGATGCGTTGCCTACCTAGATATACAGATGGAAGGGGAGGACAATGTAGTAGTTCGCTATCGCAACCACCACATTCTGGGGAAAGGATGGGGGTGTGATAGGGGAAAAAACTACACCATAATGGCGTCATTTATTTACTTATTAGGAATAACAATCTAAATTTTCAGCTTATTATCATGAAATAAGAAACAAACATGATAATCAAGCCTTGTTTTCTATTTAATTTATTTAAAATAATTAAATAAAATCATACCGCTAAGCTGACACTGTTCTACTGCACCTTGTTAACCCTAATAAGAACTTTCTTTCCCCAAAATTGTAATCTACTGAATGACATTTGAAACTACAAACATTGTGCTTATTGTCGAACAAAAAAACATCAAAAATCAATGCAACTGGCACATTCGAAGCGCCATAACTAAAGAACTGAACTGAAAACCTCAATGCGCTATAATTTTCCTCGTGATTAAAAAAAAAGCCTCGGGTTTCTGCAAGATCTGAAGATATTTCCTTATAATAACTATGCATAATTTATATATGTACATAATAAAGGGTGTCCCAAAATTAACGCAAGATTTGACTTTGCCGCCATTTGCTATTATATTCATTATTCATTCGCTATAAAAGACTAAAAATGGCATTTTATATTTAATTCAAATCTTGCGTTAATTTTGGGACACCCTATATATCTAATAAAATATATTGTTTTGCGCGTTAAATAAAATTATTGCAATAAAAAAATGTTTTTATTTCAAAGTGTAATTCAATTGCATGATTAAAAGTAATTTACTCTAGTTATATAAAAATGAACAAACAGTTTTTTTAAGTGAAGGAATTACAGTTTCTAGTCGTAGATAGGAACAGTTGTAAGAACTCGAACATAAAAAATAACGTTTGTAGGCGAGAAAACAGATTTTTATAATTAAGCAAGTGTAAGTATCTCAATTGATATATAAATAAGTTTTCGATGCAATTACGCTATTTGAATGAAGAAAGGCCCCACTCACCTTGTAGTGATTTGACTGTAGTATTTGTGATAATAAATAAACTGCCATCGATATAGTGAGTTATGTGTCGATTTCTATTATAATTTGATAGCATTTTATGAAGTAAGTAAAGGCTACGTAGTACTTTCCCCAGTTTTTTGTATGTTAGAACCCATCCGAGATTAATTTTTTTCTAATCATAACATAAACTAGGTACACGTTTCAACAATATTTTTTTTACGATATTAGTTACAAATGTCAAGCAAGAAAGTTTTTATATTTAATTTTAGTAATACCAATGTATTGTAATTATGGTTTTAACAAAAGAAGAAAAAAATAAAAAAAGTAAAATTATTACGAATAAGTCAAAAACTATTCGCCAGATCATGACTGAATTTAAATGAAAATGTATATATAAAATCCTCCTTTTAAAAATCCGTTAAAAAAATTGAGATTCTTTTGGGAAATACTGCAGTCAAATGAGAAACATACGTACCTATATACCAAAGATTCACAGTAAATTAAGCTGACTGCCTTGTTCCGAAAACTAACCAGAAGAAAAAAGATCCTCTGTGTCAACTTTATAAGGACAGGACATAAATTATGCGCTAATTGCTAGCCTTATTTACGTTTGCATTAAGATGTCCAAAACAATCTATATTACATTAGTGGTTTTTGTATGGTTAAGATCATTATGCAAAATAAAATATTTATGTAAAATCAATATATAAAATGAAGAGGTTGATGACTGGGGACGATGTGAAACAAGTATACAGGGACCGTAGCGTTTGACGCTCCGTTCTCTTTGATAAAAATAAAGTACTATACAGGAAAAAACAAATATAAAAGATGAAGATAACACTTATACTATATTTACTTCTAAATATAACATTTTTTGTCTTATTAGACAAGTTTACATCTATACAATTATCAAAAATAGTAGATACCTTACTAACATAACTTCACGCTGTATCCCACATATAGTAGGCAGAGGGAACCTGAGAACCTAGTGTTAAGACACTCCATTCTCTTACAACAATTCCGTTCCCCACTTTCCGCCATATTGAGGCATAGCGAGTTGAGTGGCGAAACTCAACGCCGCGCTTTGCCTTGTTACCAAACCCAGGAAATGAAAATACTAACATTTCCTGGAGTGGGAATCGTATCCACAACCTGTCGTGTTTACAGTCGCACGCTTGTGCCTCTGCGCCACACAGGCAACTACTAACATAAAGAAAGAGTAATTCGGAAAATCGATAACTAGAATATTAATGACTTTATAGACTGGTCAGCTTATTTTTTTATATGCAAAGTATTGTGAAAGAAGGCGAAAAGATAAAAATATGCTATACAGTCCACTAAATTTCAATAAATGTAACAATAATCGTTTTAGTGTCAATTGATATCAGGCTTAACAGAATCTATTAATCAAGTTGCGGTTATATGAGACAAGCTTACAGGCACCTGCCTTCCCTTAAAATTGCTCAACTATTTATTATTTTAGTAGCTTAAACAATTTTAGTTTAGTAAAATTTAGTGTGGCCTGGATTGAATAAAAATACATATTTTAATAATTTATTTCTTTTAATATAATTATACTTAATATTATATTTTGGAGGCTATCATGGCGCAGAGGGCTGTTGTCTAGTTGTAAGCGCGATTGGTTGCGGGTTCGATTCCAACTCAGAATAAAATATGCATACTTCCCTGTGAGGGGACGGGGTTAGTATACAACGCCCCTCTGCCGCTGGGTACAGTCCCGTAGGAGGTGGGTATTCCAGTAGTTAGGTGGTAGGAGGTTCATCCTCCGATTGGCTCGCGACCACTATCATGTCAAAGACGAACCGCCAAATATCTAACGACGTGTTCCGGTTCAATGATATGTAATCCAGGTTTTCCCTATTTCCCCCCATACTTTCCTGCCTGCTACTCAGGAAATGCATAGAGCTGCTTATTTGCTTATTTTACTTTGGCTTATTCCATTGTACTTACTTTTAATTGAAATAAAGTACTAAGTACTTCATCATACTTTCATTATTCAAGTACATCTATACGTGAGGTCTAAGTGATATTTAATATTATTATAATCAATTGTCTACTCGTCATAAATGATCTGTCCCGCACACGACGTGGTGTAAATTGCGTACTGTTGTTTTGGTTACATATTCATGCTTCCAATGTAAATTGTAACGATTGTTATTCTATTAATATTATACATAAATACTAAATTTCGTGAAGATGGATGAATGTCGTTGAGTTCTGCCACTCAGCACGCAATGCCTCAATTCGGCGGAAAGTGGGGAACGGAGTGTCTTAACACTAGGTTCCCTCTGCCTACCCTGCTATATGTGGAATACAGCGTGAAGCTATGTATGTATGTTAAATGAAACTATTTTAACCGGATTAATCTGTAGACTACCACGGACTACTGTAAAGTGTTCGAAATGTTGGATTTCCAAAAATGTATTAACGAATACTAAAATACATATGCAATAATAGATATTTATATTATATCTATATAGATCTATATTAAATAGTAACATGGTTTCATACACATCAGAATAATATATAGGCTAGAAATTCAAAAATTTTAAGTAATTTGGCTATATTATAACAATAATTGTCAAGTAAGCCATAATAGACGAGTTATTACGAAATTAAATTTAAGTTTAGTTTAAATTTTAATAGGAAGAATATCCATAGGAAGAAGGCAAATTATCTATCATTTATAATACTATTAAAATATAAGGCACCGAAACGAGTTATTTTAACAAAATAGAACAATTAACATTTATTATGAATTTACGTGTTAAAATATTCTCGTAGATAAAATTTTAGTTCAATTATTGGGTATGTTCAACCATCGCGTACCATAATATGAATTTTTCATATCGAATGCAAAATTTAATACTTTACACCTACAAAATATTATTAAAAATAATATATAGCAACTAATTATTAACGCCTGTCGTGGCGCAGAGGCGGGTGCGACTGTAAACACGACAGGTTGTGGGTTCGATTCCCACTCCAGGAAATGTAAAATTTAATATTTTCATTTCTTGGGTTTGGTAACAAGGCAAAGCGCGGCGTTGAGTTCCGCCACTCAACACGCAATGCCTCAATTGGGCGGAAAGTGGGGAACGGAATTGTTAAAGGGAATGGAGTGTCTTAACACTAGGTTCTCTGGTTCCCTCTGCCTACCCTGCTATATGCGGGATACAGCGTGAAGTTAAAAAAAATATATATTAAAATGTATTGTTTTGTAGTCACGTTTTTCGTTTTATAATTTTAAAATTAATATAATAAGTTCATATAAAAAAATACAATTCAAGTTGGCTTGCAAAATAAAATATATATACATATCTCTGATTTTATAAGGTTCCAAGAAATGAACGGTGAGTCTGTCAGTTCATCTAAGGTTAACTGTCAAAGCGCTGCGCACGCGCCTCTGCACCTAACCAAAGTTATACAGGACGGTCTCTCTAAAGTATAAAATAAAAAATCGTTTATTTTACTTTACAATTAAAGTAAGGTAGAAGTTTTGTGTAGAACGGTTTTCCACATTTTCTATAATATTTATTTTAGAGACACTACATAGTAACGGTTTTATGTTACCAGAATGAAGTACATACATACATAACATCACACTGTATACCGCATATAGCAGGGTAGGCAGAGGGAACCTAGTGTTAAGGCACTCCTTTCCCCACTTTCCGCTGAATTGAGGCATTGCGTGCTGAGTGGCGGAACTCAACGCCGCGCTTTGCCTTGTTACCAAACCCAGTAAATGAAAAGTTCCATTTCCTGGAGTGGGAATTGAATCCATAACCAGCGACCTACAGATTTCAGCTTCACGATAGCATATTTCAATAAATTGTTAAATTTAATTTATTTCAATTTTGAAGAAATTTAAAAAATGTTTTCATTTCTGAAAAATTAAGTTCCTGTAGCTATATCCATACAAAATTGATCTACAAGGGACCAAACCTGGGACCTCCTGAAACCAGGAAAATCATTCATGAAGTATTTAGACATAGACAGATTATACTTACTTATAATAAGTTCGAAAAGATATAACGAATACGAATATTCTTACGCACGTATATTTTATAATAATTTACTATTAGTTAAATCGTGACCACTGGCACATTGATTAATATCAAAGAACTCATCATGACGTGACTCTCCAAATAGTGATTGCTTGTGACCTACAGGAGCCAGCCAGTAGGTTTGTGGTTACTGGCTACATATAAAAAATTATATATATATATATATATATATATATATATATATATATATTTATTTTTTTAAAGTACTGTAGTATAATAAGAGTATTTAAGTAAAAGTATAAAAAAATGTACGTAGCGGGACTCGTACCTCGTACCTGCGCCCTTCGGTAGCCGTCCAAGTTGTTTCTAAAAGGCGTGGGTTAGATTTCACCTATGATAAAACTGTTATAATATTTATTTAAAGCTATTTAATTATTCATAATAATTAATTTACTATGAATATATGACCAAATAAATTGACTCTATTGTGGTATATGTTACTTCTGGATATTTACTTAATATTAAAACATGATAGGCGTTGATTCAAATTCCGGTAAGATATCTTATCAATCTTTTGCTCTAACGGCTATGGCTGCGGTTTTATAACCCAACACGCAATAACTGTTTAGTTGAAAATGATAGAGCAGAATTAACTTTTCCTATGCGTAACTCGCATATTGCAAAAGGTTTGTAATCTGTTTCATACATACATCATCATGAGGACCCCCCGGAGGGCATGCATGAAGAGGTTAATGACTGAGGACGAGGCGAAAGAGGTATGCAGGGACCGTAGCGTTTGGCGCTCCGTTTTCTCTGACTACCCCGCTAGGGATAAAGCGTGAAGTTGAATAAGTAAGGAAGTTCATACATACATACATACATAGCTTCACGCTGTATCCCGCATTTGCAGGGTAGGCAGAGGGAACCTAGTGTTAAGACACTCTGTTCCCCACTTTCTACCGAATTAAGGCATTGCGTGCTGAGTGGCGGAACTCAACGTCGCGCTTTGCCGTGCTACCAAACCTACTCCAGGAAATGAAACATTCCATTTCCTGGAGTGGGAATTGAACCCACAACCTGTCGCGTTTACAGACGCACGCTTGTGCCTCTGCGACAGGCGTAATCTGTTTCCTGATATAATATCCTTGAAGCACTTGTAGCGCGGTGGGGCAGGATCTGATAGCAAACGCAACGACTGTCGGTTTGAGGATCAAACGCTCAGAGAATGATTATGTTATGATAGACCATAGCAGTGCAATAAAAAAAATTAAATCTGTAGTTGTAGTATGTTTCAATTATTAACTTCCTTAAATTCGAGCGAAAAGCAGGAGTTGAGTATCTTGAAATTAAGAAAAAACTTAAAGCAAAAATAACAGATTTTTGTTTCTTTAACTAATTCCTAAGATAATAAAGAGTCACGGTTATAATTTAGGTTTAGGTTTAGGTTTAAAGAACTTTATTATCGGCTAACACAATTGTCACTTATGCGATAACATGGCTAACTTAAATATCTAATACACAACAGTAATAAGATAGTTTTACAAAATTGTTACATTTGTGCGGAAACAATATTTAAAATGTTAAAATGAAATACAATAAAAAATAAAAAATAAAATATTTTTTTTTAAAATCATTATAATTATAACTAATAAACTCGTATGTTCCTATTGGTATCTATATTAGAGGCAATGTAAATTGAAATTGGCATATAAAAAAAATCACAGATAGCAGTAGGTTATGTTTTTGACATTGATAAATCATGCGATGTTATCACTTATCTTAATTTCTCTTATCGTCTTTCCGTGTAAAAGTTCAAACTGTTGAACCTAAAAACTTGAAATTGTTAAAGTACCTCGCTCGCCCTCGGGGCCTACTAAGAAATTTTCGAATAAAAACGGTATTTCAAATTCTATTAAGTATAATATCTCAAGCTCCACATACTAGGTATTGTTACTTGGTATCTGAGGCAAACTGCAACTGTGAACACGACAGGATGTGGATTCGATTCCCAGTCCAGGAAATGAAAATATTAATAATTAATATTTTAATATTTTAATTTTCTCGCTCTGGTAACAAGGCAAACCGCGGCGTTGCGTGCCACCACTCAAAACACTATGCCTCAATTCGCTGGTTAGTGGGGAACGGAAATGTTAGGAGAACGGAGTGTCTTAACGCTAGGTTTTGAGGTTCCCTCTGTCTGCCCTGCTAACACAGTATGAAGCTAAAAAAAATGTAGTTAATACTTTTTTATTACTTAAAAATATAATTGAATTTGTATATTTGTAACATTAAATTATTTTGAAACAAGCCGCACCTATTGAAAAAAGTGCAGAAAGAAAGATATTTTATCGATTAAAAATAATTTTATCTGCGTAATAACTGATAACAATTAATATAATTTAATCAAAGTCTTTCCGCTTTACTTCCAATAGATATCTACTTTTTAAATAGCAAACTATTGGATATAAATGGTTCTTTTATATCAAACTAGCTTTCCGCCCGCGGTTTCGCCCGCGTGTAATTCGGTTATATCGCGCGACATGATAAGGAGTACCCTAGGAGTAGTCTTTTCCAAGGTCTAGACTATTTGTCAAAATTGATTAAGTGGTTTAGGTGTGAAAGTTGTAAACAGTTGAACAATCTTACTTGATTTTATGTTTGACAATAAGGTTTCCATACAAACTTTCATCCCCTATTACAACCATTTCTACCATTTTTTTCGCAATAAAAAGTATCCTATGTCCTTTCTCAAGTTCGGTTCTATCTTCATACCGAAGTTCATCAAAATCGGTTCAGTGGTTTAGGCGTGAAAGCGTAACAGACAGACAGACAGACAGAGTTACTTTCGCATTTATAATATTAGTAAGGATAGTTGTATCTTAATAAAAGTAAAAAAATCATTAATATGACATTTAATATTACCAAGCTATATTTGTACTGTTGTTATTATTATTTACTAGGAAAAGCATATATTTATATAAAAAATTCTATATTAACTCTCATTTACATTTTGTAAAATTTAAAACTGTGGAAATATTATAACAAATAATAGTTCAATTAAAAAAGGTGAATTAAAAGGAAGCAACTTAAAATTAATTTCTCGTGTCATAGTCGTCCTGGAAAGAATAAGGTTTAAGCTATAAAAATATTGTATTGTTATATCTGGACACGTGTGCAATGTTTCAAGTCAAATATGAAAAAAATGGGTCAAAATACCATTATAATTTTTGATATTTGTGGGGAACGGAGTGTCATAACACTAAGTCCCTCTACCTACCCAGCAATATGAGGGATACAGCGTGAAGCTGAAAAAATAAATAAAAAAATTGTATAGGTTAATAGTCCGGCTATAGCGTCATAATTAAATTCATTTATATATTTTAAATCAAAATTATTACTTAAAAAAACATAAAACAAATAATTTAATTTAACCGTGTTAGACAATACAATTCGCACACACTACAATGGAATATTATTTTATAGTCCTTGAGTGAGCACCTTGTTAAGCAAATACACCTGAGCCTGCACCTTGCTCGGAGCGTGAGCTACACCTGTCTGTCATCCTTTTATTTTGTGGGCTATCTGCTCCCGATAGATTTTATAATATTACTTATTTTGTAACAGTATCTACCTATATTTTAAATTAATAAGTTATTATGATATTAAGTCGTTTATCAATTATATGAACAGTGTGTTAGCTAGTGCGTTTTACATATAAAAAAGCCATATAATACTTTATTAGTAGATCTTTTCAGCAGAACTGCCTTTCGAGCCGGTGGTAGCTTACGTTAGGACTGACACGACTGACACCTTTGTAAATTAACGTTTTGAAAGTGCTTGTAATAGCCTACTTGAATAAAGAATATTTTGATTTTGATGAAATCGCTAGAAATAAGACGGAGCAAACAAATCTTAGTTTATTGAAAGTAACTGTTACTACCAGAAACTCACTGTCTAATGGCTTTAACGAAACAAAGCTAATCTGCTATCATCCCCTAACCATTCTATCCTAACTAGATTCTGATTAGATTCCTATTTAGTACTTACTGGTAAAAGATAAAAACTCTACATATTTGAATCCGCATTTTGAGTTGTTTCACCTCATTACGTGCACGAATAGCTTTAGAAGTACAACTGATATATTAATATTTTGTAAGCAAAGCAAATTTTACTTTAGCGCCTAACGCTTAAAGATGGATTATCCTTAACGTGGTAGAATAGTTAGCGTTTCATTGGTCGTTACTTATTTGCAAATTTATACTTAAAGGATATCGTAGGAAAGTTGGGAATTGATTGTTATTTAAATGAGGTGATTTAAATACTGGCTGCATATGAAAATGTATCTAATACATAGGTAGTTAAGGAAGAAAGTATCGTATCTCGCAGTTGTACAAAGGTGTGAAGACACGCGCAGGCAGGCCGTTGTGAATGCGACAATTTCGCTCATTGAAATACTGGAACTGGACTAATGCCCACTATCCTTTATGTCTCCAATTAAAATTATTCTCAACATTTGTGAATACGTAAGTCGTATTACATTCTTTTGTCGCTTAAAATTTTGCTTATAATAATAAATTAGAACTCATAAGTAATGTATGTAACAAGCATTTAATGGAGTTCTTACTAAATTTCATGTAGTTTTAATTTAAATTAAAAAATAAAAGGGTTATTAATAACATAAAAAATAGATTATAATGTTATTGCAAAAAGTATACATTTTAATTCTTACGCAATCTTGTATTATAAGATAGATCATTTTACATTATGCTTCAATCTGGCGGAAAGTGGGGAATGGATTTGTTAAAGAGAACGGAGTACACTCGGAGTACGGAGTACACACGAACACTAGGTTCTTAGGTTCCCTCTGCCTACCCTGCTATATGCGGGATACAGCGTGAAGCGAAAATTTACATTAATAGCTAAACCAAGAGCGTAAATAATCCCGCCACAGAATGTCTTATTCAGAATTAAAGTTAAATAATATAGAAATAGCTGAAGTAACAAAGTAAAGTGGCTATCAGCCTTATGAAATCTGTAAACGTTACGTTTTAACGCGGCAGTCTGTCACCATCTTTAATTAATTGAGAGGTTTCAGTAGATGCGTGTAAAATTTGCATAAACAGTGCGTTCACTATCGCTAAACAAAAACAAGATTTTGAACTCGAGCTCATATGGGATAAATGAAATAAAAAATCGATTTTAAGCGTTCGATCTTCGCAGTGGATGCAATTAAAGAGTTCTGGGAAGCCAGGCGCCCGCGTCGGCCGGCACGGAGCCCGCACGAATATAAAAGCTACATTATTAGCTATGACTGAAAATGCAATTATCCTAATATATTATATACAAATGTAATATGTATTATTTTGTTATTATAATGGGTCTTCCGTGCTATATGAGATAAGAGTAACAAATATATTGAAGTCAAAGTCAAAGTCAAATAATTTTAAGAAGTTACATGCTTCATTTTTTGAACGTCAAATAATTTACCACATTAACATTCGTTCTAGTGGAAATCTACTTCTATCTAAACTTATCGCGTACAGTAAGTAACTTTGTAACTGTATCACACTAGAGCCAATAAGTAAATATTTTTAAAATAATATAGTATATACGTATAAATATACAAAAACGGTTATAAAATTTGCTCTAACAAAAATTAGTAACTTATTTTATTTAAATTACAAGACTTACAAATATTTTTATTTTACTAAACCAGACCTACAAATCAACATAATTGTATCATTATATACAATGATTTAAGACAAAGTTCGTTTGGTGGTCACAGTAACAGTGGACAGGCTTGCTACTGAAAGAACTGGTTAGTTTTATAGCTATCTTCACTAAATTCTCCTAAAAGGAGATAAATGTCGTAGTTTGCGAGCTACGGACCAGTAATCACGTTGTAGAAACATAGAATATCTAACGGTTTGTACTACATATAATATTGTATATGCACATAATATAATAATTAGTTAGGAAATAAAAATTTGAAATAATATTTAATATTTTCATTTCCTGCGTCTGGTAACAAGGCAAATCACGGCGTTGAGTTCCGTCACTCAGCACGCAATACCTCAAATCCACTGGAAAGTAGGGAACGGAAAGAGAACGGAGTGTCTTAACACTAGGTTCTCAAGTTCCCTCTGCCGGCCCTGCTATATGCGGGATACAGCGTGAATAATAATTAGTTTGGATTTGATATGTTTTAATAGAGTTCTATACTTTTATAAATGAAATAACTTTACCTGTTTTTTTTTATTTAATATGTATTTGCTAATATTATATACAGTAATATGAGTTTGTTTGTGGAATAGAGTCGGTAAAAAGATTTAGTATTTGCTGTACCTATTTATATATCCCATGCACATATTTTACATTCCTTTCTCACACAGGATTCGAATCTGCTATAGAGACATAGGTAGCAATGCCAGAAAAGACAAAGTAGTCATTGAAAAATCGGTATAAACTTACGACTGTAGATTAAGATCGCGCGAATGCTACGTAGCAATCGGGCCTCGCTTATTCTTTATGGTATGTTAAAGTACATTTTTTATTCCCCCAACGCAACAAGTATAAACTTTGCAATGTTGAAGTGATTAGGTTCCAGTTTTTTAAAACAGTACCGATAAGGAGTTAACAACAAACGTGTTATGTTAGATTAATCGAGTACTTGAGGTGTTAACAACGGCTACAACCAGCAGATTGGAATGCTCTTGACTAAATATAGATGATAATGTCATATTTCTTATTATGTTACTCATTATACAAACTATCTAAGAAGTGTTGTCGACACTTGTAGTTGCCAAGTTTAAACTGAAAGTACATTAAACAAGCTAACCACTAATCGTAGAATGTTATTGAATCTAATACATCGATTAAGACGGTGAGGACAATAGATGAATTTACCACTTGTAATATTTTGTAACATTATAATTTATTATTATTGTTTTCACAACATGGTTAAGCGGAATAGTAGGAGGAAGTGTAGATTATAACTATAGAACCAGTTCCAAAAGCTTTGTGTCAGGATCTCGTTAATTATTAATAATATCTTTATAGCTGTTACTCAAGCTTACGTTGACGACTTAACCCCTCATTCTAGTCCTAAGCTCTAGGCAGTCAAATACACCTACTTACTGTTTATATTTTAATAGATATATAGCACAAAGATACATAGAATATGATTCATTACAGTACAGTATTTATCAATGTTATCGAACAAAGCTCGCAGACGACTAAACAAGGTGTTTACGAAACCGATTCCGATCAAACAAAAAAAGCACACACACGAAATCCTTAGCGAATAAATTATAAGGAGAGAGTAGGGCCGTGTTGGTCCTTAATTGGGCCATGTCGCATGGACAACGGAAAAAACTGAACATTTGTTAGGTATTCCAAGAATTATACACTTGTTGCTTTCGGCCAGTTTTGTTTTCCATGCTTAGTGCACGTCTTTTGTATGTGGAACGAAATCTTTTAAAATTTGAATACTTTATTTGATTAACATTTATGATTAATAAAATTTAATTTATAATTGTTGTTGCAGCAATTTTTATTTTAGATATTATATAGATATGTATGTTTTGTATGTTTTCCTCATGTTAAGATCTTTTACTTTTTAGAAATTGTTGGCTAGTTTAAGAACCTTAGTGATATGAGTCTTCGCTCTACTTCTAGTTACTTAAGAAAATGTTCTTACCTCCAGCATTCAATGGAGTGCTGGAGGTACTCAACGCTGAGTTTATTCACAGCGCCAAATGTCTATGGAATATGAATTTGGGAATATAACACATAAGTGACATTTATGGTTGGGCTTATTAAATGGAACACAATGGGCGACAATCGTATCAGAATGCTATTTCATTTTTCGTATTACTTACATACAAAAATACACCTTAACTTTGGTGAGGATGATTTTTTTATAATTTACAACTTAAATAGAATGTGAAGTTCCATTATCATGGCAGTTTATAAGTTGGATTGTTTATGTCTACGTACAATTTATTACACTTTACAATCTTGAAGCGTCTTTTATTTAAGTGGCAAGTGTCTAGTACGTTTTTCATATTTTTTTTGTTTCCACATGATTAATAGAATATTATTTTAAGTCCTTTGTTAGTAAAATTACCTTAATAGTCGAACTGGTTATGACAGATAGGATATGAGTATAGCACTTTCATTTTATTTTTTTAACTTCACGCTGTATCCCGCACATAGCGGGGTAGGCAGGACTGAGAACCTAGTGTTAAAACACTCCGTTCTCTTAGGATTTCCATTTCCAGTGGCGACACTCAACGTTGTTTCTTTCATTTTATGACTAATATTATTTGGAATTACGACATTTTCAACTCTATCGTTTCAAACAAACCTTTGAAGTTTGTTCTAAGTACAAATTAATATAACATATGTGAAAATTTATGTTTGAGTATTAATTTTTTTTGGATTATTTTTTTTATTAATTTCTAACAATGTTGGGTCTTGGACAGTGACAATGTTTTGCTTTTGTTACTTCAAGATAATCAGCCACATTGTAAAGCTAACGTTACAGAAACTTGAGATTTCTCGTTCGTGTAAAAATCTGATGGCTAATATAAAGCGTAATGATGCGCGCGCGTGTCAGCGAACGTAAATTGTTTATTATTTTTTATGGTGTTTTCATGGGAGCGCGCGAAATCGTTAAGGATGCCACGGTACGTTCATTCCGAGCGTTTTCTTTATGAAGATCGTTATATCTTCTATCTAATGCGGCTAAGTAAGTATGTTTTCTTTTAGTAATGAACTTTTTCTATATATATTTTTAAACGATTTACAGTTTTGCCTCGATCAAACGATTTACAGGATACTTAGCTGAGGTTAAAAGATAATAGCTTATAGCAAGATTTAGAGATAGCTATACTAGTGTTATTATCGTCTTGACATTTCAATTCAATAATGTATAAATTGAATTCGTAGAGACTTTATAATTGTGGCTGTGTTGTGGCATTTTAAATCGATAAGTTTTTCTTATAATTTGGATGAATAATATCATCTTCTTTATGAATTTTATTTTTTCTCTACAAGAAATTTAGGTAAATAAATCTAAAATCAAGAGCGTATGTTACATTAAGCTTTATACAAGTATGTATTCAAGGTGAAATCGCTAAACGTTACTCTGTCAGGCATGAGCAACGACCGGATAGGTAGAAGTTACCCCTAAGTATGAAAATGGGTAAGGGTGAGGGGTAAGGGGTAAGGGTAGGTGTATTGTAAACTCAATTACCCTCCCACGGGGCAACAAATGGCGGCTAAACGACCCATTCGCTTGTGATTTGTTAGCAATATGCTTGAGCTATAGCTTCTTAAGATGTTTGAATATTTAAACCTTATGATTAATGTCAATATATTCTTTTTGTAGGTTTTTTAACTGTTTTTAACAAGTAAAATGTTTTTGTAGCAGGATTTATTTCGTATTTATTATTTTTTGAAAAATATAATATGAAAAACTTTATTATTATCCAAAAGTAGGAGGATAATGTTTGGGTAATCTAACAATTATGAAACTAAAATCTTTTATTGTTATGTAAGGACTAATGTGACGTCTGAGTTGTGTTTAAAAATAGTAAGTACTGCTGATTGCCATCATGTATGTCCAGAAAAGTTGAAAACTTAAGAAAATTTTAAAGTTTTGTTAAATATAGAAATTGAAATATTATTTGAATATAAGGCCTGTCGTGGCGCAGAGGCACAAGCTTTGCCTTGTATACAAGGCAAAGCGCGGCGTTGAGTTCCGCCACTCAACACGCAATGCCTCAATTTGGCGGAAAGTGGGGAACGGAAGTGTTGAAAGAGAATGGAGTGTCTTTACACTAGGTTCTCTAATTCCCTCTGCCTACCCCGCTATATGCGGGATACAGCGGAAGTTACAAAAAAATATATATATTACTTAATAAAAATATATGAAATAAAAAATTAAAAAATAACATTTAAAAATATACTTCTGCACACCTACATAATTACTGTCCACATAACAAAGTTGGCTGGTAGGGAATGCTGTTTAGCGTTAATCCCGCCTTTTATGTATAGTTGTTTTTAAAATATATGCAATAATATAAAAATAAATAAATAATATGAAGTTTCCAATGTACATTTAAATGGCACTGTAGACTTTTGAAACATCGGAAAGAGTTTATATCAGCACGCACTATTTTTTAATATAGTAGAACTTCAATTATCAAGAGGTCAATTATTTTTTATTATAAGATTTTTTTAAATATTTTTACACGATATATTCTATAGTTCATAATATTTATTTTGAATTACAATTAAATCATTATTCATGTATGTTCTTGAAAAAAAAAAGAAATAAAACACTGGATAGAAAACCACGGCGGGCTATATCATAAGTCTCCGGTAACTGCTAGTCCAATCCATTTTCTAGAAACAATTAAGTCAATAAAATGTTTTAATTCGATTATTCGGGTATTTCGATTATCCGTGAACCCCATCATTAACCCGGATAATGGAGGTTCTACTGTATTACCTATATTAGTGTACCTATCAAAATACAATGATAATTGTTGTTTAGTAAAAGCTAACAAAAAAAACATAGTATAAATAATTATTTCTTTTGCGACCTCATACATATTTTACACAGTTTTATATTAAGTTACTTATGTTTTGTTGTTATTTTTTTTTAAAGGAAACTGGCGGATTGACTAGAATAGATAAGAAAATATTGTTACTTTTCTTAAATTACATTAAAATTATAAATTAAATAAAAACTCTTTTTTTTTTTCAACTTCACGCTGTATCCCGCATGTAGCGGTGTAGGCAGAGGGAACCAGAGAACCTAGTGTTACACTCCATTCTCTTTCAACAATTCCGTTCCCCACTTTCATCCGAATTAAAGCATTACGTGTTGAGTGGCGGAACTCAACGCCGCGCTTTGCCTTGTTACCAAACCCAAGAAATGAAAATATTAAATTTTACATTTCCTGGAGTGGGAATCGAACTTAAAACCTGTCGCGTTTACAGTCGCACGCTTGTGCCTCTGCGCCACGACGGGCGATTATAAACTCAATATGTTTTAAATGCACAACGAAAACTAAAATACAATCTATATAGAGGCGATACAAATGCAGTTATTCAAATTGAAATTGATCGCGGAAGAGCTGTAACTCGTTAATCCGGGAGAGGCGCCTTGCGGGGGCGGGCCGCGGCCTCGCCGTAAACAGTTCATACAACATTTAATTATCCCTTTTATTAATGTACACTATCGCGATAGTGTACATCTACAGATACTGATCATGGGTGAAATATTCACACCTACTTACTATGTTTAAAAATTAAATGCTTCATTGTTACCATTGTTTTGTGCTAGAAAGTATTGGGAATATGAATTTGATTATCAACTGGTTATAGAGTGATGTAATAGTGTTCAACTATTTAACTATATATTTTTTTTTCATGGAAGAAAAGTTCAAATCATGCGATGTTAAAATTTTAATTCGTTTCATATTTTTCTATGTCCTATTTTTTTTTTGTGATTCCTGTCGTGGCCCAAAGGCACAAGCGTGTAACTGTAAACGCGACAGGTTGTGGGTTCGATTCCACGTCAGGTAATGAAAATTTTAATTAATATTTAGTATTTTCATTTTCCCCGGGCCGTCATAGTTTAATATTGCATATTAAATTGTATATAGAAAATGAATTAATATAGATCTATTGCCTCATATGGATTGGAACACCTACTCTATCCACTATCTTTTTTTTTTTAACTTCACGCTGTATCCCGCATATAGCGGGGTAGGCAGAGGGAATCTGAGAACCTAGTGTTAAGACACTCCATTATCTTATTCTCAATATTGCCATTCCCCACATTCCGCCAAATTGAGGCATTGCGTGTTGAGTGGCGGAAGTCAACGCCGCGTTTGGCCTTGTTACCAAACCCAAGAAATGAAAATACTAAATTTTACTACCTGTAGTGGGAATCGAACCCACAACCTGTCTCGTTTACAGTCGCATGCTTGTGCCTCTGCGCCACGACAGGCGTTATCCACCATCTATTTCAAAATAATTTTATTTATCTTCATACTTTACGCTGTGTGTGTTTTATATACATATGTAAGTAATTATATGTAAGAATAAAGTTACCTTGAAAAGGATTTACATTCTTGATTGCAATAATTGAAGTTTAGCATTACTTATCTAAACTGTAATACTATAATTATACTATAGGCACTGAAATCTGTAGATATCGTGCATCCACGTGAAACTGTTGGGTCGAGGTGTGCAAAGCGGAGCAAGTGCCGGCGGCGCGGGCGCATATCGCCGCCCTGCGCCCGTGGCGTGCACGACCACCACGCCTACTAGGTGCGGACTTAGGTATTGCTTTTACTTTAACATATTTTGCTTGAATGTTAAATATTATTTGATTGCTGACTCTCTCTACTCTATTTGTTTAAAATATCTAAGAGTATAATAATGTGGTGCTTATATCTTTTTTTCCTTGTTTCATTTTCCATGTCGAACAAATAATTAAAAAGGGGCACAAATAAGGACCCTTCTTTATTATTCTCTGAATATCAATTACCTAAATATACCCATATATTTATGTTCCCTATTAAACAGTCTATAAATCTTATCGAAAATTTACGATGAGACACAAAATTAATATTAAGGTGCTTTATGTTACAAAATATACTGTGATATATCACATCACATCAAAAGATTCGCGCAAGAAACTATCAAAACGTATGATAAAATCTTAACAGATACGAACACCGAAATACGAGGTGGTTCAAAATTGATCAAACATTTTTCATGTGGTATTACTACTTGGAAAAACATACGTAAAATATTTTCACTCGGTAATTATGTTAGATGCCTGTTCATTTGAATTCGAATATAATTGGGCTAATGATTATAACAGGAATTGATGTCGATCGTTACGCTTTTTAAGGATCTACAGATCATTTAGGATCGCATTCAATAAATTGAAGCGACGATTGTATATCTTTGCTGTTCGCTTTACAATTAAGAAATATTTGTACATTTATTATTTTCTCCGTAAAGTGGATCTTAATGTAGCATTTTCATATATTTTTGCATATTATGAAAGATATTATATTAAAATTAAACGTTATATTTTATCTAGCCTTATTTCAAAAATACCATTTTAGTTATAAAATAGAATATTCATAGTAATGTTTATTTGATTATCACATATTAAATAAAATTGAGAAAATATTTTTGATTCCAGACTTCGACTCTGTGTTCGCGCCCAATTCCTATATCTGAGGGAGCATGAAATATTGTAGACAATCTCCAGTTGAGCCGCCATTGTAATGAGATGTTATTTATTGAACCACCCCAAGACTTTAAACCGCAATTTTCGTTGTACATACTAAAAAATAAATGATATTATAATGGGTACATGGCATCAAAAGTTTCATGCTTCTCCGTCCACGTATTTTTCGTAAAAAGGTACCCCAAGTTTTTGCTTCACGTATTTATATATAGATTTCAAAATTAGATATGACTGCCATAAGTTACTGCCTATAGTAATCAGCAAACACCAAGTTCAACTTAAACTAAATTTTTAACAAAACAGAATACTCAAATAACATTAAATTATATTGTTGTAGCTATAAATATTAATATTTATAAAACGCGTTTGAACAGTGCTCGGCCGGTCATAACACATGCCTGCGCACGCCCACCTCAGATAGTGCTAACGAGAGTGGTTATCCGATCGACGCGGCCAGTTCCTCATCTCAGGGGATTATTCATATTTTCATACTTAGTCAAGTGCAATCGCACTACTGATCGACGTGGAAGCGTTATCTGTTATGTTTCATATAGAACATAGATTAAACTGTTAATATTAATTCTCTATGGATTGTATAGATTTTCCTTTTTTTTATATTGTTAAATTTGCATTACTAGTTGGAAGGAGAATTATAATATTGTATCTGAATTTAAAAGCCATGGTTTCCCTCAAGTTTATAGTCAGTGTTTAATATATGGTTGGCGCGATTGTCACGCCGGGCATCGGGTTTTGTCATCCACCATCTAATGAAAGAAATCTATATATAAATAATACGTGAAGCAAAAACTTTGGATCTCTTTTCACTAAAATTATGCGGACGGAGGAGCATGAAACTTGGCACACTTGTAGTTTATATAACGAAGGAGTGCGGAATGATAATATCTTTTTAATTTATGCATAAAAAGTACATTAAATTAATAAAAAATATGTTACACACACTGCCATGGTTTGACATCCATGTTTATATAAAGTGACATATATGTACATTGATAAAGTAAACGCGTTAACGCGTCAATGGGAACAGTAGTTTTAAGAATTACTTGATTTATCACTTGATTTTCTTTGCCTACCTCTTAGCGTAGCCCCTTGCGTGAGCGTGAGATAGAGAGAGTATGATGATATTTAAATTATTCTCATTTTTCTTGTTCTGGTAAAACAAAACAAAAGACAAAAATTGTCCTATTTAACATGTACAAGCTTGAATTGACGTTGCGACGCTAGGTTCCGTTTATGTTATGTCGGAAAATCTGTATGTAGCTATAAAAAAAATCTTAATGAGAGGAAAATTTTTAGCAAACACGCTTATGGTATAGAAGTTGACCATAAAAGAAACAAAGCCGCAGTTAAATTCCAAGTTTTTCAATATAAACAATAACTTATAATTATAGAATTCAAATAATGTATTTAATAGGTACATCATTTTCAACTTCATCTTGTATATTAATACGTTATTATAAAAATACTTGTTTATACCAAAATCTACTTTTTTTTTACAAACTACTACAATATTAGCAATATTTGTATCTTCTATCAATCGATATAAGAAATTCTTGTAACGAATGTTCTCTCACTTGTTGTTTATTTTGCTTGAAAATTAACATACGTGTCCAGATTCGATGACAATACAAAATTTTCATAGCATTAAACCTATATATGTATAACTTGTCCCTACCCAGATGACTAGAATTATAGGAGTGTTCCTTTAGTCTAATTTTTAAAGTACTTTAGCTATTTTTTTTATTTTTTTGTTATTGTATTACTTACTTACTAAGATATACACAAATTTAATGAGGCAATTAGTGATTTGATATGAAAAGACTGTTCAATTTATCTGTCTGCTATATAATTAATTGATTTTAACCTTTGCTTTTGTGCTGGCTTATCAGAAAAACACGTCACATGACAATGAACATTATATTATGAAAAAAATAATTATTAATACATAAAAAAAATTATCATGACAATTTTAATACTTATTTATTAAATTATTATAAATCAATGCCTGTCGTGGCGCAGAGGCACAAGCGTGCGACCGTAAAAGCGACAGGTTGTTGGTTCATTTCCACTCCAGGAAATGGAATTTTTCATTTCCTGGGTTTGGTAACAAGGCAAAGCGCGGCGTTGAGTTCCGCCACTCAGCACGCAATGCCTCAATTCGGCGGAAAGTGGGGAACGGAGTGTCTTAACACTAGGTTCTCTCTGCCTACCCTGCTATATGCGGGATACAGCGTGAAGCTATGTATGTATGTATTAAATTAGTCCTAATATCATAATGGTAATGTTTAAATACCATACGTGGCTTAATACACATTGCTGAAAATATTTTTCATAGGGCTGAAACTCTAAATGTAAAAATGTTTATATGGCCTGACCAAGACGGTGCGGTTCACTAGTATAATATAAACATAGCTAATGAATTATAATAGTTATTTATATAGCTTTATTGTAATAGGATCAGTGACTGAATGAATGAGTCAGCAATGTTACATTCTCACGATCTCGGCGTAGGTATATTTTTTCGTCCTATATCTAAATAAAAATAATATTTAACAATAGCTATGTATGTATATAATATTTCGATGATAGTCATGACACAGTTAATCATGTCATATTATGCCTTGGATTACAGAATTGACTACCGCAATGTACTAGTTCTAGTAGCAATCATGAGTCAAACAACTTGAGTTTGACTACATGCAAACTTTGAAAATCAATTAAGATTATCATTTTAAAACAGTTATGTTAGTAATGAAAAGTCCTTAAATTACACGTTTTCAGGTAGCCATATCATTTATGGCAAAAAATAGGCAGAAAAATTTGACGAATAACTAAAAAGATGTAATATATGTGTAATTTCATTTCAGATCTTACTGATGCCTAATTATTGAACATTATGGTTTCCGTCTATATCTTTGTCTATGAGGACTGTAATAATAAGAGAAAAAATAAAATTCGATAATAAGTGGGTTCGATTCCCACTCCAGGAAATGTAAAATTTAGTATTTTCATTTCTTGGGTTTGGTAACAAAGCAAAAAGCGCGGCTTTGAGTTCCGTCACTCAACACGCAATTTGGCGGAAAGTGAGGAACGGAAATGTTGAAAGAGAATGGAGTGTCTTACCACTAGATTCTCTGGTTGCCTCTGTCTACCCGCTATATGCGGGATACAGCGTGAAGTTAAAAAAAATAATAAAATAAATCGATATTGTTCATCGATATAAATAATAATAATAAGTCCAAATTATACGACTGTTCATTTTAGCAAAATCCACCGTTATTACGTAATTTGGTAATAATTCATAAACAAATGTTTTTTTTTTTTAAATTTCCTATTAATATTAAGTGGGACCTTGGTATTGTTGAACTTTAATTTACTATATCTTTGATATTTTTACAAATTTTACCATTGAGTGGTGTCAGCTGTACCTACGTGCAACTACGCTATTCGTCATACTTATATAAGCGTTGTATGAAATTGATTACTAATACTGATAACCTATTACTTATCAAAATAAATATTTTTACAAGAAATTCGTATCGGTATCGGAAAAAGAACATGTTTTAAGTTATCTTATCGAAGTTGTTTGTGATTTATCAAAAATCACAGTAAATAATTAAATTTCGGATATTGGTAGATATTGATGTGCAGGTGTTGTTGATATTATCTTGATTTAGATATAATTGCACACTTTGACTGACTGTTACGCTGTCTTTATATATTTTATTTTTAAAGGTAAGAGAAAGGACTATGGTGTCATAGAAATTACAAGGTACTAGGTAGATATGTAAGATTTTATTATGGAAGATTTAGAAAATTCGATTTGCTTACTTACTGGCAAAATTGATTTGCTTACAACTACGTCTTTGAAAAATTCAAAATTTATCTATCTAAAGATTATATATACTGGTGTCCCTAAAAAAATATTTTTTACATAATGCTTAAAAAGTACTTATATTAAATTAATAAAATAAATATTACACACACTAAAGTGGTTTGGCAATCACGTTTATATACAGTGACATATATATACATAGCTCAAGACAACGCGTTGTTAACGCGTTATCGGGGCACTAGTTTTTAATTTAATATATTTTTGATGCATTATTTTAAAAAGATATTATCATTATGCACTCCTTCCCTATATGAACTATTAGTATGCCAAGTTTCATGCGACCTTGTAATGTTCGTAAAAAGGGATACAATTGTTTTGATCAACGATTATTATAATATATAGATAAACTAGCCTTCCGCCCGCGGCTTCGCCCGCGTGGAATTCGGCTATATCGCGCGACTTGGTAAGGAGTAGCCTATAGCCTAGTCGGTCTAGGCTATTTGACAATTTTTTTTTTTCGCGATAAAAAGTATCTTATATCCTTTCCCAACTTCAGTTCTACCTTCATACCGAACTTCATCAAAATCGGTTGAGTGGCTTAGGCGTGAAAGCGTAACAGACAGACAGACAGACAGAGTTACTTTCGCATTTATAATATTAGTAAGGATTATTACATTTATTAACCACATGTACTTTATTATTATTAGGAAATATTCCTATTATTCTCAAAGATATAATCAATCAAACAACATAATGTCGATAAGCTATACACTCATACATACCTGTCGCGTAATTAACCGAATAATGATTATATTTACATGAAAATTATATTTACTACTTTAGTAGAGACCTACGAAATAGATTGCTTATCCATGTTTGTGATACATTATAATTACATATATTATAATCAATAAAATCAAAATATTTTTTTTATTCAAATAAGTTATTTATTACAAGCGCTTTCAAATCCTCAGTTAATATAAAAATGTTAGCATTGCAGGAAGCTATCATGGGCTTGTATGTTTTGCTGACAAGTACCGACGAAAAACTCAACAGTCGATTTATTAAAAAAATATAATCAAATTTTATCAATATATTAATTTCTACAAATAGAAATTGTTTTCTTACATGAAGAAGTTAATACACAAAATTCCAAAGTTACTTGCAAAATTTGGTTAGCCTGTCCAATGTCCATACACCACTCATATTCCCATGCTGTCTTACCATCAAAAACAACAAACATAGAGGGTATACCCATTCACAAAACCTATTATGTTAATTTAAAACACATCAGAGGCTCGATAACATCAGGCTCGTTCACACCACACCTCCCGAAACAATAGTTAATAAGATGATTTATATCGATCTGAGATAGTGCGTTCGACACGTCTAACATCGCTTTAGCATAATCTCGATTTCGAATCGAGTGCTATATCGATTTGTACAGATGTTCCTTCCAACGTCCGGTATAGGTGATGGTATAGCTAATAAGTTTTTAACCGGCAACAAGAAGAATGGACATATTTTTTTTATTTTTGATATCACAAACTGTGAAATAGAATTTATCAAAACAATAATAAAATATTTTTAAGAACAATTTAAATAGGTGTATGTAATCATACACACTCATTTCATGTATCTACCAAAAATTTATCATATTGATAACACAATAATAAAAATTATCGGTACATCACAGAAA
The DNA here is from genome assembly GCA_033558755.1 of Philaethria dido. NCBI lineage: Eukaryota > Metazoa > Arthropoda > Insecta > Lepidoptera > Nymphalidae > Philaethria > Philaethria dido. The sequence goes on from JAKGSA010000276.1 coordinate 304,388, forward strand.
ATATGACAGGAAACTGATTTGAAGTATTTGAAAAAAGATTCGTTTTACAAAACATTTTATCGGCAGCCTACCGAGCGATGATCGAACAAGATCTAGCTACAATCTCCTACGGTACAATGACAATAATTCATTAATTACGATTATATCACGAATTCGGGTTGCAGAAAGCATTGCCGGAGTGACGTTACCGCCCAGAACGTGGCAATTAATTTGGTAAGAGTTAGTTATTCCGCAGCATGACATAGAAGTTTCTCGCCCTCTATCAGAGTTATTATAGAATAATGAAAGGTGCGCCGCCCGCTGCGAGCTACAATTGGTCTGCTTAGTGGCGGGGAAGCCCGTTTAGCTATTTTAATTTTTAGTTTGTCTAGTAACGGAGTTTCGTAAGTATCTGGCAATCAGATCCCCGTACAGCTGTTTAATTGTTGATTGCTGTTGGTTGATTTGATTTAGGGATGGGATGATGTGTCAGATCGCTTGTTTCATATCTTTTGGAAAGTTGTAATGCTTTCATTATAAAATATAGAAAGTTTCAGTATTTTTCTCATTAAATCACGAGTAACGTTTTTTTATACTTAGAATTTACTCGTTGGCCATACCTAACTAGATTGGTATATATTTTTATTCACTGAACTAAGCATGTTTTTTTATGACTTTCGTCTAACATTGTTGTTGCCTGGTATTAATTATTTTTACTCAATTTTTTATAAGAAATTAAATAGAAAAATTAATAATTATATTATTTATATCTACAAATATTGCCATTGACGTCGTGGCACAGAGGCGCAGAGGGGGGACTGTAAACGCGACAGGTTGTGGGTTCGATTCCCATGCCAATAAATGAAAAATTCTAAATAATATTTAGTATATTCATTTTCTGGGTTTGGTAACAAGGCAAAGCGAGGCGTTGAGTACCACCACTCAGCACGCAATGCCTCAATCCGGTGGGAAGGAAGGGAACCAAATTGTTGAAAGAGAACGGAGTGTCTCAACACTAGGTTCCCTATGCCTACCCTGCACATATGCGTGAGACAGCGTGAATCTGAAAAAACAAAAAAAAAAGAAAATATTGCCCTATGTATCCTTTCTTTTCTGTATAATATGTCATAACAATGACGTCGACATCCAATTGGTACTTTTAAAAATTAAAAATAAATTAAATAAATTAATTATGACAATGGTAATTTCTAATATAATTAAATAACAATATCCCCACTTCCTTCACAGGAGCAACAAACCAAACTAATTGCCTTATTGGAGTAATGGATGGAAAGTGAGTTAAAAAATCCATTTGCAATCAGCAAAATAATCAGTGCGCATACGCAGGCGTCATGTGGCGGGGCGGTTGGCTATCGCGGCATCTTCACGCGTCGCCGACTGTACCCCTTGCTACGATTAGTGTCCAAACGAATAACTTGATAGAGAATTAAAGATAATGTTTTTAATTTTTTATAGAATTAGAATATCTGGGGTAAATTATAGTTGAATACTGGCCACTGTTAAAACAGGTGGGCTTTGAAATTTATGTATTAGGTAGCTACATACAAATTTATGCTAAATATTTGGGTTGCCAATGAACATATATTATATTAGGAGGAAATTATTAAACAACTTTGAGTTTTTAAATGAGTTTAATTGTTAGGTCTGCTATTTATTACATAAATTAAGGTGAAAAGTGCAGAATGGAACGATCTCTAACTAGAGTCTCTGCTTTCCTTGGGAACCACGAAAGATGACTGATAACAAACAAAATAAAGATGTTGTAAATTTATAAAAAATAGCAAAAAAGTACAAATAGCTTTTTTTATTTTAACTCAAACCAATCTCTTCACCTAAGCATAGGTACTATAGTCTCACTTATTCTTCGTATACATTTCTAAATAGTAAAATTATACAAGACATGAATACATACTTAATACGTGTCTAAAAAGTATGCATACTTCAATTATCTTAAACCAAATAACAAAGATAATCAAACAAATTGTTAGCAAATTGTACGAGACCTGACAAAAGTGACCGTAAAATCGTCTGATGTTAGATGAATAAAATATTAATAAACCCTGTAACCGAGCATAAAATTCTATACGTCGCAATCGACATGGAACACTTAAGCAATTTTACGAATAGGAAACGTAAACGCGTCGATCGAGGCAAACTTTAATCAATGAAGTTATGTCGGCCTCTTTGGGACTTAACTAACCGAGGCGACCCTCGAGCTACTATCTAATGGACGTGTTACCTAGTGAAAAGCTCAATTAAAAACATTTTATAATATATATTTATAATATAATATGAAATTATAGTTATTTTGTTATATTTTTTAAAAATTTCCAATTTTTTATGGTTACCAGTACGTGGAAATAATTCGAGGTAATTATAAATTCGTCTAGCGTTCTACGAAAAAACGTTTACCATTTGAAATTATTTTCGTTAATTGCAAATTATGAGTTTGTACGCGTTAATAAAATGGCAGATGTTTTTTAGAATTAGAACAATAATTCTATATACGAGTACAACTAGGTATTTCATGCTCCTAGAACATAGGCATAATTAGCTTTTTACAATATCAAAAGTCGTTATTCAAAGATTATATATGCGGTCATATGTCAGCTGTTTCATTATCATAGTATTAGGTACCTTAAAATAATTTGCCATGATGGCAGGTGGTCAGGTTTGCTAAACAATTATAATAGTTAAATAATAAAATATGCTGCTGATTATGGGTGTAAACTTGCGTACTGTAATAATTCTGTGAGCTGTATATTGATTTTTTTTATTTCGGTCAATATATGTTTAATTAAGGCCTGTTTTGTTGAAATATACAAATACAAGCCTTTTTGAATATATATTTTAAAAGTATGAAAATTTGAATTCTGTATTACATTAAAAAATCCTTTCCTTCATTGTGGAACACAATTATTCAGTATCAAAGAAAACATATTAAAAAATCTTTAAATATTTACTTTACTATAGTATTTACTTACTTATATTCATTTAGAATAAAAATAATTTATTTCATCACTGCACCGTTTTTTACACAAATGTATCTCTTTTATCTAGAAAATTAATAGTTTACGACAAATATATTAAAATGTTATCACTTTAATTATATCACGTTTCTACAGCTCTTTAATTAATCTTCACCGCATCTTAAATACGAATCGAACGAAACAAATAAATAAAAAATCAATATTTTTATGAATATCAAAATCGAATTGAGGCTATCGTGGCGCAGTGGGACACCTGTAAACGTTTAACTGTAAACGTGATTGGCGGTGGGTTCAATATCCACTTGGGGGGAATAATCTTTAGTTTCATTTCTCCGCTCTCGTAAGGCAAAGTTAATTAAGTTGTGTCACTTTAAAAGAAATTCGAAATTGGGCGGCAAGTCAAAAACGTAGTGTCTATACACTTATTCTATTTTTTTTGAATGCACAGCTTTATGTTTTTAATGTCACAATTATACAATCATATAAATGAGCAATCAGGAAATACATAGCGGAATATTCGTAGATCGTTGTATCACAAGTCATGTCCCACCAGTTTAGTGCTGAGTCAGCAACTCCTCTTTAACTCTTTCCAGCGATTGTTCTGTCCGGCATTGTCATGTCAATGCCTCCCCCGCCGGTTAATTACTTTTCATTAGACAATCAACGTACGTTGTTTGGTATTGTGAAACAACATATCACAGTCTCGACGAATATTTCGCATATATCATTCCATGTATTCAAATGCAGCTTTCGATAGTATTCATGTCTAAATTTCTGTTTGACCGCCTAGGATGTATTGGCCTTATAACCTAGTAGCTATATTATATGCCTGCTATTAATTCTTAATTAAAAATTCATTTGTATGAAGCGGTTGGAATGTGCTTGCCATCAGTCGTGTGCCGCCAATTGTACACGGTTGTAGGCTCAAATGGCAAGATAATGTTTTAATTGAATATTCAAAGGCTTTCTTCTATCTAGATACATAAAAAATAATTTAGCCACAATATATTAATAAAACTGTAAGGAGAATGATGTTTTACTGAACTATTTGTACCTGAGCAAGCTAATATATAATAAGCACAAGGTTTCCTACAATAATTGGAAGCGACAGTCAAATAACTTAATAAGCGAAGTTCCAATTCGCGACAAGCGCGGAGATGCAATAGCTCACCGTATCTAAACGATAAATCCTTTACGCCATTTATATTTGACTGTCAGAGCGTAAAATATTACCAACATACATGGCTCTGTCGTATTGAGTAATTACCTCGCCTACATATTAGTTAGGTTATGCGCTATGCGAACTTATGACAAATGTTCTATTTCGGACATTATTAAAGCTTTTGGTAACAAATGCGTATGGCATCATAATTAATAGATATATAGAAGATTTTGAATATTTTATACGTCCAAAAGTCGTCATTACAGAGACGCTTTAATCCTACAGAAACTGGAGTGGGAAATGGATGAAAATTGTAGAATTCACAGTCTTAGCACTGGATTAACACTGCTTGATTGCTGTATGCGGGGAAACGCGTGAGGTTTTTAAAAAAAATACTAGTTTTTGTTACTAGGTCATATGTATAATATGTACAATAAAAATCTCCTCTTGTATTCATAATTATTCTCTCTAAAATGACGGAAAACATAAACAGGCCTAAACGCTAAAATTATAAACCACAGCCACATATGGTTAGCAAACTTTAGATACAATCAAATATACGTATTTATATATAAAATAACCATGCTCACATACTCGTATGTACAACGGTAGGGAACAATAGCTACGCAACGAGTGTCGTGCCAGCAGGACGTTGAGCGCTTATTTACATAGTAATCGTAGGACCGACGGCTTTTAATTGCACTCACAAACTTTACTATGAGGGAATTCGTATTCCCCGTACCAAACATGTTTTATTGCGTATATTGAACCATGTTCAAGGCACCTTATCTAAATGAGTTACATAATCATGTTTCAGCTTAATCGTTTTAAGTTATTTTGTTATTTTATATTTAGATTTCATGTAACTTCCTGTAAGTGTTATAGAATGCTTGTTGCGTTGAGGATTACAAATATGATATTAAAAATTTTTGTTGTCTTTATTTCTTTATTAAATGTAAAATCTTAGTGAAGAGGATATAGTATTAATACAATTGAATTAAGATAACAGATAAAAAATAAGTAAATAAGCTCTGTCATTAATTTATCTGAATCTACTTAAATTACTTTTTTATGGACTCTATTTTCATTGTTTATTGAAATTCAACTATGTAGGCCCTGGGATATATAATAATTTACTCTAACTGAACAATTCATTCATATTCCTTGACAAAACAACTATAACAATTTAAAAATAGTCATCATAATTAAATCCTAATCACGTCCAAATAACAACAAAATAATAAGAACCATACAATGAACATAGAGCGGCTATTGCCAGTTTATGACACCACCGATTCATGCCTAGTCGCCGTTGAAACCGTCTTGACCCTCGCCGTAACAATTAATTAAAATACAATGTAACTTGCAGTATTGCTACCACAACCTACCCGTCAAAATGTCAGGATAGAGAAAAATATAGGCGTCCAAATGGGGTGAAACCACACTAAGTTGGAAAATGCAAATAGGTTCCTATATTTTGTCACTGAAACTCTGGCTTTATTCGGGGTATTTTATAACGTTTGCTAATATATGTATGTATGAAGAACTACGGTCTTTTGATGAAATTAATGGTATGCTCGTGTTGCTTTTTGTATATGCAAAGTATAATTTAATATATATTTAAAAAAAAATCTTTTTCTTAAATGAATTTTATCTCAAAATCTAGTTTTTGTTCTAGATCTAATTATTATTATGTTTTTGTATTATCTATACAAAAATAAGATTCAATCTATGGATGTCGTATCCAAATTTTTGCTATCACACATTACCGTTTACCATTTTCTGTAACTTTACGTACATCTCGATTTTTTCATAAAGAGATATTTTGCATATCAAGTAATATCAACAAATGATTATTCAAATTTGACTAGAATCATATTTCATAAAAAATACTTATTACCAAAAAATGTATAATGTCAGTATGAATATTATTTATTTGTTATTATCAGTTTTTCTTATATACCTACAATGAAATAAACAATCACAATCACCATAAAAAATTATATTGAAAAAAAAAAGTTTTACAAAATTTGACAAAATTGGATACGCACCGTGATGTTGGCGTAACCAAGTATTTTGTTCACTAACGCTATTCTGTTCAGTCAAATCTAATACGGATTTTTGACATATCTTTTATAAACTTTCAGTAATTATAGAAAAAAAAATTGTTTTTCAAAGAGCCAAAATTGGGAAATAAAAAAGAAACTCTTTTATACGGTAGGTACATCGACTTGCTTATGATTTTGAAGAAGTAACATCCAATTAAATAAAAATAGATACATATTTATTACTTTTATTATTTAAAAAAAGTATTAGTTTTTATATTTCTCTAAAAAATTATACAAATAGGTACATAAAAACAGATGCGACTTTCAAAAAGGGTTGTTCAATTGAATACATCCATCGCGGTGTAAACAAGTGATAACTTGACAACTGAAAATGCATGCATTGCTATTGGCAGCCTCGCGGAGACCACAGTATATTTGAATGCAAATAAAAATATTTTATTTTATATATTTTAATTTAATATTCTTTCGAATATTCGGCAATGAGTTATGCCACTCAGCACGCAATGCTTCAATTCGGCGGAAAGTGGGGAACGGAATTGTTGAAAGAGAATGGAGTGTCTTAACACTAGGTTCTCTGGTTCCCTCTGCCTATCCTGCTATATTAAAACTTCCATTACTTCCATTATTGTAGATCTCTTAAAAATATTGAACAACTAAATTTTAAAGTTAATAAATTAAAGATGTTTACATACGAGTACATTTTTATACTACTTTAATATTTTAACAACTGATTTTTTAATTATAAAAAAAATTGATTCTTTTTCTTCTACCGCCTAGTGCAGTCTAGTGATAAGACACTCTGTTTTCCACTTTCCTCTTGATTTGATGAAGATGTTGCGTATTGAATGATGGCACTAACAGTCGCTCTCTGTCTAACTAAAGCGAAGAAATGAAAATAATAATAAATATTTTTCACAATACGGATCAAATCCACAGCTATCGCGCTAACATTTAGACACTGTCCCAGCATATTATAAGTATATTGAATTATATAAGTGATAATTAAAAGAAAAATTACACAGCATCTAGTCACACGCTGTCTTAAATATATGTTTATTTATAAGTGTAAATGCTTTGAGATGGCTAACTCCCACAATAAAACCTCCGCATCTTGTTATCGGCAATATGATTGTTTGAAATTAGATGATGGCGTATGATAAGTAAAAATGGCACAAATAAGATGTATATGTAATAATATATATAGTTTAACCATTTTGCAACAACTAATAACCAACTTTCTGCTAAAGAAAAAAATATAAAAAAAATAAAAAATAAATAAATTTGACACAAAACAGACAAATTTCATCAAATCTATATTGAAAATACCGACATAACAAGAGATAGCGATCGCAAACATTTGACAATACACTTAAAAAACCTTTTCGTAGTCTCATTCGCGTTCGACAGTATAAAGGACTTTATTAATTTCCCACTTTTCCTCGTCTATAATAATTTCACGAGCAATGGCGCAACGGAGTCCGCATCGCTGAATGCCGTTATCTGGCACAACAATGAGTTTCTGACTGGCTGGCCATCTTCAAACGTAATTCGCATTTTTCACGGCTAGGGCTACGGTGGGAGGCTCCCTCAGTGTCGGCTTTACCCGCCATTCGTATAAATGGAATCAAATATGTTTATTTGGAATTCTGCTTTTTCTTTTGTTAGGAAGTTAATTAATTTGCTATATGTTTTTTTTTTAATTTACACCCATCGTGCAAAAGTGGGACGGTGTCTGGTTGTAAGCACGATGGTTGTTGGGTTCAATCTCCACTTGGGTTGTGATTATATATAAAATATTTTCATTACCCAGCTCTAGTTCCACAATGTACGGCGTAGAGTTCCATCAGTCAACACGCTATATTTTGTATTCGAGTATAAAGCGGAGAACAGAGAGTCTTGACACTCGGTTCACTTTGCCTACCCTGCTGTATATCATCCACAGTCACACGGTGTTTTAATTTTGTAGAAAACAGTGTGTAGCTGAAAAACAATTATTATGGTATTATCTAATAACCTATTAGAGGGCGATTTGAGAAATTTAATTGTGTTTTAAAGTGAATTTCCTTCATAGCTTCATATATAAAAAAAAATTGAGACCAATTTCATTTGCAAAATATTTATAATAAATTGCATAAAACATCTGTAGACTAAGGAATACACTCTAAGAACCACAAAAGAATATGCATCATATACTGTGTTAATGGTAGCTCCGGTTCCACGTGCCCGACCGGCTGTTAATTGACTTTTGGCTCCAAGTGTTTCGGCCAGTCATCGTTCTAGTTTTATATTTTGGCGCCTATTTCCAACCTAACAGCCCTCTATATTTTTTACATGGCAGATCAATTATGATTTCGAATTGGTTTGATGAATCTGAATAAAATTCCATTGCTGTTGTTTAATTGCCTCGTTGGCTATTTGAAATATAGTTTAATCAATACAATAGACGAGGGTTTTGTTGTTAACTTAGTCACAATGGAGAGTTGTTTCGTTTCGTGTCAATTACAACTCTGTGAATGTTATTGTTATAAGATAATTCTAAGGTTTATATTAGTTATTATTATTATATTTTGAGCCAGCTTATTAACAAGCTCGTCACGGTTTTCATAATGTTTAACTTACCTTAAGAATGGGCTTTATATTTTTATGACGAGGAAATATTTCAGTACAGCGGTCGTAAAACGCCAATTAGACATGCGTTACGAGCATGCGTGCACGCATTCGTCTGCATCATAAAAAAAATAATTTCGATGCAAATAATGAAAATTACGCGAAATTCGGTTTCGCGATTGGATCTACTAATTGTCTCATATTTGTAATTATAAATATAAGTTTACTTAAATATGTGGCAAAAAGCTAGCGTTGCATCCCGGTGCGTGGGCCTATCGGGAAAGGGGCGAAATGTGATGCGATTGATAAGTATTAGGTAGGTAGTAGGTACGTACGGCAACGAGCGGCGAGAAACTTACAAGGCTTGCAGCGAATGCGGGCTGGTCACGCGATACGTCGCTGGTACAGTGATGAACGGGGCCTCATTTTACAAAGTAAAGCAGTTAAAATTAATTTCAGTTGGCCAAGAAAATATAGATATCCGTAATCAGTAACCGCTCAATGCTCATTTATAATGAAAATTGGCGGCGTTCTACTAAGTGTGAGGTAATAAAATGCAAAAACTTGTTACATAAATTATTCAAAAGTTACGCTTTCATTCAAGAAAGTCTTAAGAAATGCTACCTGACATTACGTAGGGTTGTTTTTATGCGACACGGCTATTGAATATACCGTCAAAGTTATCTATTTACGATATCAGAGCTAGGTATGAGCTTTGTGTATTTAATTTTCCCATAATTAGGAGGGCAGTATGAGGCGGAATGAAGTAACATGCGAATTCATTAGCGTACGAGTGTACAGAGGAACGTCGCAGGGGCGCGAGGCAGACGATGCAATCGCTCAAACGTATGGACAACCAAATAATTTATTGATTATTAAGTCATTTAAATAACATCACGTTTCTGAAGTTGTTGTTTAATTTAAATTTAAACTTTATTTGTGGATACATTTTATAAATAGAATTACAACTAATTATTATTTTGTTCTCATTAAATATTGTTAAGTGATATTGCCACTTGGGTCATTTACATTTATGTTGTATTTTGACATACATACATATTGCGGTGTAGTTCATATCCTCTTGTACATTGTTACATACAATTCGAATCCCGTGTGGTGGAAAATTCATATTTATTATATAAATCGATGTTTCTTAATATGGCTTAGTGGAGGCACAAGGTTGGAAATAACGATAAAAAATGAGAGAACAAGATTTTTTTAACTTTTACTGCTTACCTGTGGAAAAAAAAGTTTCATGAAAATTAATAAAGTACTATGCTAAGAATAATTCGCTACTAACTCTTGTTATTAAAGATGAAAATTTAAATATTTATTTATAAAAACGTAATATATTATATTATAAATATATAATATGTATACTTTTGAAAGTTTAAAGCAAAAAATTAAAAGTTTTTTTTTTTTTTTTTTATGGATACCGGATGGCAAACGAGCAGAAGGACCGCCTGATGGTAAGTGGTTACCTTAGCCCATGAACATATACAACACAAGAGATGTACTAGATGCGTTGCCAACCTAGAGGATACAGAAGGAAAGGGAGGATAATGTAGTAGTCCGCTATCGGAACCACCACATTTTAGGGAAAGGATGGGTGGGAAAAGGGAAAACCTGGCTTACATGCCATCGAACCGGAACACATCATAAGATGGCGGTTCGTCTTTAACATGATAGTGGTCGCGAGCCAGACGGAGGACGAACCTCCTACCACCAAACATGTATGTATCTGTCAACATAAATTAACATATGGATGTATGATACATACAAACATATCTATACATATATTTCTTCTACATATATGAGTTCTTATTAAATAACTATCACTTTTTTTGCAAACAGTACACATATGTAACAAAAACGTTGGCAGGTTTCGATGCTATCACGCGCACACGTAGCTTTGTTCATGATTAATTAAAAACAATAAATATAATTAAATATATATATATACATTGTCATTCTCTCATGTCATCTATATCTTAATAAATGACTATCATTACTAACATTTTCTATTAAGTACTGATAAAAAAACCATAGATAAAAAAAACATACTTTACGTTGAATTTTTTATTTTTTTGTAAAAAAAATATAAATATAGATAAATAAATATTACTATTGTGCGGCATTAGAATGTGTAACACAACTCATAATATATCAATTTTGGAGGGAAATTGAAAAAAAGGATAGGTATCTTTTTGTTATAACCTATCTGATTTTATTCAATGGTTGTGGCAAAAACTATTCGAAACTCTGCGTGTGTGTTATAATTACAATATTTTCACTTCTCATGTCTGGTCTACTCATTGTGACTCTATTATGTTAGAATATCGACAACAGAGCTTTTTTTTTCTATTTTTTCTTTATATTATAAAAAATATTAACTAGAAAATTATTTCATATTTTCTTGTAAAGTTCCTAGACATGTGTAATTGAAACATTAGTTGCATGGCGCTTTCCATGAATGCCAAACATCTTGGCCAGTACATAACATGTCCATGTCATAATTATCATCATTAACCCTATCCAAAAAGTAAATTCGTGACTAATAACTGTCTATCCAAACATATAGCAATTGTACAGACATAAATGTAGTACATAAAATAACAGAAACAGCTGTTGTCACCCCTTTTTTCCTATAAATAACATAACATTAATTTATGTATATAATTTTACAACGTGTTGCCATTTTTAGAATAATTTTAAAATTGTGTGTAATCTATTAATGAATACGCGTTAACAAACACGTACTCGTAACTGGCCTATTTTCATATGAAATTATTAAACCAATTAGCGTTTTAAGACAGCCAGCTGAATAAGTTTTATGGTCCGCAGGTACAACTTTTATTAGATATTTAAGTATTACTAGGGTGCTTTTAAAATATCTATAAATTTAAAATCATGCTTTTATAGCACTCTCGTAACTAACATATATAGGTTTTTTTTTTTCAAATTAGGTAATTGAATATTTGTTGTGGTTTATATGATCTGGATATTAAAGTTATGAACTAGACTTAAATATATAAATACAGTAGAATCTCCAATATCCGGGGTAATGATGGCTATAGGGATACAGGGATAGCCGTAAACCCCCTATAATTAAATTACAATATTATATTGACCTATTTCTAGAAAATGTATTGGACTAGCAGTTACCGGAAACTTATGATACCGCACACCGTGTTTTTCTATCCAGTATTTTATTTCATTATATTTACGAAAATGTTACAAAAATAATCTCATGTAATATTTTTTTTATAAATTAAATATTATAATCTATTAAATAAATCGGGTAAAAATTTAAATAAATTTTATAAAAAAATAATTGGCCCCTCGATACTCCGTTAAATCAAACACCGGATAATCCAGGTTCTACTGTGTTTCATAGAAAATTTCATTTTTAATATATAAGTTTTATGGTTAGGTAGAGAGAGGAGTGCGGACAGTGGAGGTTGAACGTTAATGCGCATTTTAAAGGTCCTTCAAAAACTTACACTTGGGTCGTAAGTCCCAAACACTCTCTAAATTCCTTCCAAATCATTTGAATGGGAAATAATTTGACTTTACAATTAATATTTTAGTTGTAACGGATATCAAAATACAGAAAGGCTTGATCAAAATTGTAAAATGCTGAAATAATAATTTATCGAATAAGTTTTACAAATTATAATAAATTAGTAGATTATAAGTTATATTGTTTAAAAAAACTGTATAATTAAAACTGTTAATAACTAAGAACTAGAATAATTAAGAATAAAATATAGCTAGAATAAATGCAAATGTAATAAATGTATAATAGAAAATAAGAATTAGTCTATAAAATTAGGTACATAAGAAAACTATTTGTATGTGTTAAAAAAATGTATTTCCCGCTAATTAAAATAACAAGATACATAAAACCTCTGGTTCCGCCGGAAGTTTATTCCTTTTTTATCCAGAGGATTATTCTATAGTTATATTTCTTTTGTATTCTATAATTATATATACATATATTATTCTATAATTATATTTCTAATATCGTGTCCTAACGTCTGTCGTGGCGCAGAGGCACATGCGTGCGACTGTAAACGCGACAGGTTGTGGGTTCGATTCCCACCCAAGGAAATGGAATTTTCATTTACTGGGTTCGGTAACAATGCAAAGCGCGGCGTTCAGTTCCGCCACTCAGCACGCAATGCCTCAATTCGGCGGAAAGTAGGGAACGGAGTGTCTTAACACTAAGTTCCCTCTGTCTACCCTACTATATGCGGGATACAGCGTGAAGCAATGAATGAATGAATGAATAATATCGTATTCTATTCGTCGTATTTTAGTGATAAGTTTCTCCGTTCTTTTTCCGTAGGAACTTAGGGACACTAAGTTGAACGGCAAAAACTCAGGCAGACGCCAACTACGCGATAATGGTGTTATTTTTTTTAATTGCTGTCACAAAATATTACATATCAAAGTAGTTTAATAATAACTTGAGCTCGGGCTGTAAACCACAAAACCGCAGAAAGGCAGGGCATTTACTGTATGATATATTATATACGGGAGATTTATGCATCACGAATTACCTGTAAAATAACTTTTTATAACCAAGAGGCATGAATTCCGAAGAAAATTAAGAAATTTGACAAAACTTTTATTATCTAGGTTAAATTTTACTTTTGTTATAGATTTACTTTATGTTAATACACACATTAAGTTCATTCAATTATTTTAGCATGTTAAGAATATTTATCAATCAACGTTTTTTTATAAAGAGAATATAATGTATGTAGTATATACCATAATCAGCAGCGATTTAAATCATAAACAATGAAAAGTTCATATATGTCATATGATGTAATTCAAATCCCATCTGAAAATACAAATAGCGGCGTTGGGTTACACTACTCAACTACGGTAACTGTAAAAATTCAGAAGAAAGTGGATAACGAAGTGTCTAAGTTCTCTCTGTCTGACTGCAATATACCGGAAATGTGTGTTAAAAAGTTTAAGCTTCGCTTGCGTGGACTTTATGACCCTTGCCATACTTTTTTCATTTAACACCTGTCGTTATCAAAAATTGGGTTCAAAATTATACCACCTTTATATTTATAACATGGAAATACTCCCATTTTATTTTATTATGTACGTACATTCCAATGTTAAAAAAAAATCTATCACGCTAAATAACCTTACTAAGATAGCAATTTTTGCCTCGACATCAGATGTCCCAAAAATTTTTTTATTTGTCATAGAAAACTGCCCCTCTTTCTCATCAAAATCAGTTATATTTAAGTCAAGTAGAATGAACAAATTAGAGCTTGAAAAAAAAGTATTTCATTTACATTGAAAAGATATTAAAAAAAAAATTAAGGGGGAAAATTAATAAATTTATATAAATAATAAAAAAAATGTTTTCTAAGTATTTTTTAGAAAAAATATAATTTTTTATAGTTCAATAGTATTGAAAAAGAAATTTGAAATAAAAATGAAAATATAATTTGTTAATAAGTACATTTAAGTTATTGTATCTTGTGTACAAAAATAGTTAATTTATAGGAAATTAGCATGCAGAACCAACAAACTAACAGATAGACAGACGGACAAAAATTTTTTTCATGTCTAAAAGTTCCTCCGTAAATACATTCAATGTACAGACAAACTTCTTAACTGTTTTATGATAATATCGATGGATAGAAGATAATATGTTAAATTAAATGGCGAGAGATTGACAGTCACGCATCGTCAGTTATAAAAATATAAATTGGTTTTTAAATTAAATAAATAAGCCATTTAAGTCAACACGTGGTGATGTAAAAAGCAGGTTGTTGATCTTCAAATTGTCCTAAACCACAAAAACGGTAGTTTGCGTGCAACACTTCTGCGGTTCTGTGTTTGTAATAAGAAATACTATTCGTTTCGACAGAAGATGAAACGTAATAGATATTTATTTTTTGCTAATTTTAGTTTGAGAAAACATATTTTTTTGCTCTTAACTTAGTTTTTTTTACAGTTATAAAAATATTTTTTTAGTGAATATCATACATCTCTATTTTTCATTAAATGGTGATCTAAGCGTTTGTCATATATATTATGTGTAAGTATATACATACATTTATGATTCATGCGAGTTCCCGTTTCGGATTTAACCTCCAAGGATTTTATACATCATGAAAATTATTTTAGTTTTGCTATGAGCTCAACATTAACAGCGCTTTATTTCCTGTTAAAACTTTAAATATTATCTATTGGTTATATTGGTTGGTATTAATTGGTTATCATTTTCTAATCGGGTCTAGTAAATTAAAGGCAATATGGCGAAAAGTGGAGAGGGGAGATTAACAACTAGATTTAGGAAAACCATAGAACTCTATGAAGCTTAAAGCTAAGCTTAGAAAAAATAATAATATTTTTTTAACACAAAAAGAAAACCGACTTTAAATGAAACGCCTAAAAAGTAAAATTTAATAAATGAATAGCTCAAGAACTACCCCTCAGACATTCGTTAATATTAATTATTTTATATTGATTTCGTAAACTTAAGAAAACTTTCGTTAAAATCTGAGAAAAAGAAATGAAATGACCAAATCAATGGTCCATCGGATTTGTTTCACCCAGAAAAAAGTTAAAGCGGTAGAAACGCGTACAGCGTTAAAACACACACACACAAAAATATAGTCAAATCGGTAACTTACTATAGTAATAATATTTAATCAACTGGTAATTCAATAAAAGGCATACATATGTAGCATATCATCAAAAAGAAACGCGAAGTTTTCTCTGTATACCCATGCATGTAGTTAGAGGGATGAGATACCTCAATAGTTAAGAAATTCTTTAATATTATAATTTAAATTTCCATAGTCAGTCTGTCATAGTATATCTGTACTATTCTATAACTGAGTTAACTCTGGAGCAGTTGCAAACTTTATTGTAGTCGAAGTTACTGCACAAGTTGCTAAACAATAAATCACAAACCGTCAGAAGATGTGGCATTGTTAGTTGCAGTGCTATGAACATGGTATCCGCAGAT
Source organism: Philaethria dido (assembly GCA_033558755.1). Lineage (NCBI taxonomy): Eukaryota > Metazoa > Arthropoda > Insecta > Lepidoptera > Nymphalidae > Philaethria > Philaethria dido. Next base: position 320,228 of record JAKGSA010000276.1, read on the forward strand.
TTACTTACTGCTATATTATCGGAGATAGGCTAAATTAAATTATTGTTACTAAGTAAATGGATTTTTTTTAACTTCACGCTGTATCCCGCATATATCCCGCATAGCAGGGCAGGCAGATGGAACCTGAGAACGTAGTGATAACACACTCCGTTCTCTTTCAACAAATCCGTTCCCCGCATTAATGCATTACGTGTTGAGTGGCGGAACCGCGCTTTGCTTTGTTACCAAACCCAGAAAATGAAAATACTTCATTTCCTGGAGTGGGAATCAAACCCACAACCTGTCGCTTTACAGTCGCACACTTGTGCCTCTGCGCCACGACAGGTGTAAATGGAAATTTTGAATATTTTTTTGGAAAATGCCCTTTTTGCGTGATGCAACTGCAATTTTAGTTTTATTAATAGAAGAAAAATTATCTCCTCTTGATAGTTTTTTTTTAGGATTTGAATTGATATTTTTCTTGTATGCAGACAACGATGATATGTAGCTATATGACTTAGAAGGTAAAACTTACAGTGGTTTCTAAAATTATTTTTCAAAATAAACTGTTTATATCAAATATAGTTAGTTTTAAATTTTGTTATAATAATTTTAATTTGCTATAGTAATCTGAATACACATGTGATTGGACAAAAATCTGAGGCTTAGATAATAAGTCGCGTATGTTTAGATTTTCCAAATAATTTAAAACTATAATTTTTGAATACCTTTTTCATATGGTTTCTACACTTTGAAGAATATCGAAGTAAAATTTGAAGCCACACATCGAACTACAAATACTTCCATTTATTTAATTACATTAAAAGACAAAGTAAAAATAGTATTTAAAATTAAATTCTTAAGCAATTTATTCATCAACATTTCTTAGAGGACATAAATAAAATTCTGCAAGACTAACTAACTATTTTGATAACGTAGTAAATTTAAATTTATGCCCATGGAATGCATTTAAAACGTGTAAAAAGTTTGCAACAAAAAGCGTAGACGCGTATCTCACGTGATCTTGGTTCCTCGTTTCTCAAACATCTGGTGACGAATTTCTGCATTTTTATGTTCATATTAGAAATTGTATTTACAACGAAAAGTATAAGAAAATGCGAAAAAACTTGTGTTTTACCTAATTAAGTAGTGAAAAAAGCGTGAGGATGTGAACTGCTTTTGCAAAAAGATTTCATCTACTGTCGCGAAAAACATTGCACTGAAAAGTGTAATTTAGGGAAATTCGTTCATATAAATTTTTGTACTTACAGCATGAATTAATGTTCTTCACAGACTACTACAACACTAATAAGCAAACAATCCAAATATGAACATTTGTATTATTAAAAGGACTCGCCTATTTATAATGAAATGGCAATGAAACTAAACTTTTCCAAATACATTTATTTATACAAATATAAGATTATCGATTACCATGAACAAAGTTTATGATTTATAGGTGGTATTTCGTACTTAATATTCTCATAAAACATACAGCCTACTGTTGGGGACAGCTGAGCCAGTAGTACTTTAATGCATACCATTCATTATCGGCGAGATCCCGATCTCTGTGCTCTGATGACGAGACATGCGACAAATATGATGCATTGGGACGATGGCCGATACCCGGACACTATAGGAAAAGTATAACGTATAACCATTTTAAACTTCACAAACAAACAAATAGCCCCTTATGTATGTCGACATAGAGACGGGAAATTTTGGATGAAACGACAGCCGGTGTACAACGTAACTTGGTCGTCGTTTATCGCAATTATTAGTGCAGGAGAATCAATGAGACCTCATTTGGTGGATTACCTGTCTACTCATGAAATGAGTGATCGCGCCTCTCGCGTTGAGATACTGTTGAAAATTTTGCTTAAAATAATGGAAATGGACGTATTGTATACGGGACGGGGGAAATCAATCTGTAAATGGGAGTATATTCGTTAGATTGAAGTTTTATCTTTTCAATCATTGCGTTGGCTTCTAACTATACTAATATCACTAAAATACTAATGCACCTATTTACATTTCTATATAAGGCTATATCACGTATTTTAATTACTAAACTGAGGCATATTTTACTTATAATAGGTATTTGATAGGTCCAAGATAGGAGATTGAAACAAATTTTTATTAGATTTTAGATTGGCATGGTATTTAAATATTTTAATACATTATAATAAAATGAATATGTGTATAGTTTTTCTTGGCGTCTATTTAAGCATTTCTCCTCACATGAGTTAGACATTTTAAAACAAGTTCTGATATTGCATCACGGTCACAACTCGTTCCTAGCTCGTTTAGTAATTTCATTAGTCGGACTATTCATGGATACGCCAGTATTATGAGCAGCAAGTTTAAGAGGAAATGAGACCACACATAGGCGCGGGTAATTAAAATCGTAGGCAAGTGACGTATTCTAATCGGTCAGTGGCATTGTGGCGATGGTGTGATAAGGTGTGTCACAGGCGGGGTATAAACGAGCGATTGTGGCCCGCACACGGCGCTCGCGCGCTTTGCATAACAAAAGGGCGCAATTTGGAGGAAAAATGGGCGCAATCTCGAATCATCTCGGGCGCTCGGGCGCTCGGGCGCTCAGGCGCTCGGCCGAGCTCGCCGGTTATCGGATGCTCTCGCGCGTACTAATCAGCCTCCTCTTGTCATGGTTTTACACTAAAATGAAATGTTTGTGAATGTTAACTAATGCTTGTTAAATAGTTACATAGAAGTGCTCCTCGCTTCGGGAAGATGTTTGCAAATTTAAATCTCATACATGAGTAAGTGTTGCTTTATACATATGTCAACGAATTCACAAGAAACCATTTAGTTTTAACTGTTACTTTCTTCATTCTTTAAATAATTAGTACTTTGACATTAGGAACGCTTCAATTTGACACGTTTGTTTTTTTTTTACGTAACGAATTGTAGTAACAGTAACACAACAAAAGTGTAGTAATCATATATTTTGTAAAGCTCTTCCATAATTCATTGCCGTTAATTAAAAATTAAATTGAAATTATTTTAACAACATAAAAACTAAAAATATTAGTTCGACATCATAACGTTTTCTTTAATATTTAACATTTCCTTAATGTCAAATATTATGTCTGCGCTGCAGATAGGCGGATAGGGATCTATGTAGCTATTTGTGCCCGGCCGCGGTCGCACGACTCGCATTTCACCTAATGAATATTTTAAAAGATGAATGTCGAAACATTAAATGTCAGAACTAGAATTTAATGAAACCCCGGAACAAAATAGCATGGTGACTCATTGGACTTGTTTGTATTAGGATTAGTTGTGTACAGAAGCTGTTATACTTAGATGTACTCGTAGAGAAGTAGAGTAAGGTCAGAATATTATTAGGTGTTATTTTGTCCACTTATCTTTAGTTTAAAAACCAATTGGTAACAAGTAATTATTTTACATTTTCTTGCTAATAAAGTAAATATAAACTTTTTTTTGTTGTTTCTGTTATTAATGTTTCAAATATATTTCTAACTTAAGTACTTACTTATTATAAAATTGATTGATGTTCTACACGTCTTATAAACTAATTACTATTTGCAACAGATATTCAATATATGACAGTAAATAAGTAGAAGTATTGTCAAATGTGACAATAGTCAGAGCTAGCTTTAAGGAGACTATTAAAATGTTATTACATTTAAATACAATGGCGTAGAGTGATAGTTAAAAAGATATTAAGTTAAGAACTCAAAGAATGAATTAAAATAAACGTCTAAATTGCTTATTGTTAGAATAAAATATGTATGTAGCGAGCGGCACCGTGTTAAGTATCAAATGTTAATTAACAATGGGTAGATAATTTCGCAGCGAGTCGCTTCCTGCGCCTGCGGAGTTGCGACACGCGGTGCGTGCTCGTTTACACAACAATCGCTAGTTTTTAGTGAATATACGATTTACATGCGACCCTCTGAACAATGAACCGACTCGTTAATATCACTGGGAATTAACCGGGAGTGGATTGTCGTACTCCGGCATACACACAATAAACAATACAAAACGGTGCTGAGCAAAAACAAACTATACAAACGTCGCACAACAAGAAGAATAGGAAAATTGCTTTTGTTTAAAAAAAATCTATTTGTTCGTTTCTCGAGATGAGCGCGCCTATGGTGCGTCTGCGTCGGGCCAATAGCGCGCCACGCGCTCCCCGCCCCCTGCGCGCCGGCCAATGGCCGCGCGGCACAGACGCAAGAGCAGTTTCCTTTTTTAAAAGTTTCGCCCTCGACTTCCATCCGATTTCCCGCCTCGACTTAAGTTATGGACGATGAAAAAAAATCATTGATTTATTTATTAAGACACCAGTTTTTACAACGTTTAAATTATGATGTCGACCGAGGCGGTAACGTACTTGCAGTTTTTACGGACGACGAGGCTCGGTTGTATGACGTATTACATTTTCAATGATATTTTGGCAAGAGGCGCCTGCGATGTACTTGTGATTTGGACATACAGGACACTATGTCTCCACGTCGGTCAGACATATCTAAGTAATTTGCCACTTTGTTGGGCACGTTCCCACGATAACGAGCGGTCATCGGCAGTCGGCGCACACGCCGGGCCGCGCCACTCCGCCAACTGCCAAGTGCCAACCAATAATTTGCGTCCTTCAGCTGCGCACTGAATGCAATCAACGCATTCATTTATAATGGATAACACTTGCGAATAATTAAATGCAGTTAACTACTTTATAAGTCTAATTTAAGCTTCAATTGACTATACGTTTCCATATATTAAAGATTTGGAATTTAGTGTAGTTTGAACGTGTCTGCTACAGGTAGGGACTATTATTTGTTTAAATCTCAACTCAGGATAGTTAAAGAAATACACTTACGTAGAAAATTAAGAGCAAAAATATATTTCATGGTCGATCTACAGTCTGGTCGGAGTTGCCGTAAGACGCTTGCTGCGGTAAACGTTTCCTACGTTACAATCTTCACTGAGATCCTTATGGGGACGCCTATGGGCTATGTCCAGCTGTGGACGTCGTTATTTCATTATCTATTTATCCAATATTTTTGTAAATTATTAAAAAACTTAAAGAAAGAATAGCAAAGAATTACTTATATATATTTACAATAGGTACTATAATATCCAACATGGGGATTTGAACCCACAGAATTTGTAGAATTCTAGTGGATTACCTATCCTAATTCGAAAATAGTAGTACTTCTACTACTTTTATAAAAAAACATAATAACAAGAATGTTCCATGTAAAAACATAACCAACTCTACATTCTTTTATTACAATTACAACATATCGAACTAATTAATTTTAAAATATTTAACTTTTTCTCTTTCTCTAAGCATTTAACTTTTAATTGAACTAGTTGAGTGTATGGACGTAAGTGCCTATTTCATATGGGCACTTCTAATTGTAATATTGAATTCCAAAAGATCAAGTTCTTTAACAAGGTTAATATCAATTATTTGTACAAATAACTATACCTATATATGGTTGTTGCTATGTATACATTTTAACCCTTTTTGAAATTGTAAATTAGTGTAATTAATACACAAGTGGCACGACATTGAAACGCGTAGCGTATAGTTTTTTTAGCAATGAGTCTTTATTTTTAATTATAATATGTATTTACACAACCAACTTGACATATTGTTAATTTTTCTATTATAGTTACGTTAAATATCGATAATAAATTATGATATTTATAAAGAGCTATGAGGTATCGTCATAACCTCAAGACTTTAGTAGTCAAGAATTAGCTTCACGCTGTATCCCGCATATAGCAGGGTAGGCAGAGGGAATCTAGTGTTAAAACACTCAGTTTCCCACTTTCCGCCGAATTTAGGCATTGCGTGCTGAGGTGGCGAAACTCAACGCCGAGATTTGCCTTGTTACCAAACCCAGGAAATGAAAAATTCCATTTCCTGGAGTGGGAATCGAACCCACAACCTGTCGCGTTTATAGTTGCAAGCTTGTGCGTCTGTGCCACGACAGGCGTTTTTCAGATTTTGGTATACTTATTATAAATATTTATTTATGCTTTTATTTCACTTTTTAACCAAGTTCAATAAAGGTGGAGGTTCTCAATTCGCCTGTATTTTTTTATGTTCCCTAACACATAGTTTTTTACTGGATGAACCAATTTCGATGATTCTTTTCTTATATTATGGCTAGTGCTTCCGATTTAGTCAAATTAATATTTAGTTAAGATCTGAGGAGCAGTTTTTGATTTATTCAAAATAATGTTACTTTTTAGAGCATTTTATTTGAAGTTGATTTTCTTTTTAGTCAAAATCTTATTTGTTATATTCTAGATAGGTATATTATTACTGTAAATTTTTAAACCAAGAAGAAAAAATCAATGTAGCTAAAGCAATGTAGCTAGACAAGCTTTGTCGTCTAACATCACCTACTTGCTAAGGTAAAATATTTTTGACACATTTAAGTAACATTATAGAGATCCATTTATCTTCTAAAAGACTTGATAAAACAACAAATATTATAAATAGACATGATTTTTTTTTATTTATTTGCCCAAAGAGTTTTTAGTTATTGTAATGCCAACCTACTATATTTTTGTAAATTATAAGAGTATCTATATCAAAATGTTAAAGATTATCAAAATTATGAACTAATTAAAAATTTACAGTTATGTTAAAGTTGATTATTCTTGTATTTTTGTATGGGTAATGGATGGCAAACGAGCAGAAGGACTACCTGATGGTAAGTGGTACCTTCACCCTTGAACATCTACGACACCAGAGATGTTGTAGATGCGTTGCCAACCTAGAGGATATAGATGGAAGGGGAGGACAATGTATGTAGTCCGCTATCAGAACCACCACATTTTTAGGAAAGGATGGGTTGGAAAGGGGAAAACCTGGCTTACATGCCATCGAACCGGAACACATCTTAAGATATTTGGCGGTTCGTCTTTGACATGATAGTGGTCGCGAGCCAGACGGAGGACGAACCTCCTACCACCAAACAAAAATCTTGTTTGTGAAATTAATGCATTTTATATAAGAATATGAAGCCAACGGACTAAGATAGCTACAAGGCATTAAAGTAGCTTTTCTACCAAGAACGTACAGCTCAATATGTAATAGATACATAATAAATATTTCTAGACTTATCATGCTATGTTATTCTTAGCAACTTCGCCTAATAAAACCTTTTTAATAACTCTATAACCAAAAACAACATATAAGTTAATGCTCCCTAATATTTCTATAATATATCTAAGTGGATATTATTTTTAACATTTTCAATAATAGTAGATAAATTTATTATATATATTTTTTATTTTTTTAACAGACAGAACCTATATATTTATATTATCTTTTCTTTTCGCTGGAATTCGAGACACTATGTATTTAGCGGCGGTACTCAACATCCAGCTTAGACCAGAGCAAAGAAACTATTTTCGTTTCCCTACTTTATGAAACTACTAATACTAATTTTAATATAATTCCCCCGGACAGAAATTAAACTCACAACCAACTGTTTAAAGTCACACATTCCTAAAAATGGTCTCCAATAACAATAATTTAAAATTGTTGAATAAAAATGATATTTTTAAGTTTTAAATAAATTCTAGCATTTATATCTATTATCTTAACATGGATTTGCATAAAAGTCTATAAATTGAAGATTTATTTTATATATTGCAAATAAAAAGTTAGTGATAGGAATACTCGTATATTTTATTATGTTGTAGGTAATAGTGAAATGTTGTAATATCCAGCTCATCTTTCAAAATAAAATAAAAATATTTTTAAGTTTTATACAAACATGTAGTATGATAATAAGCGAAATCAATAAATATATATTTAGTATACAAAACTTGTACTTGGCTGTACTTCAGTGAGTACGGAGGGACTCTATATAACGCACAGCCAAAACAAATAATCATAAAAAGCTAAAATTTGGTATATAGGTTCTTTTGAAAATCTAAAAAAGCACTAAGTATCCGAAAATCGTATGGAAACGGTAAATCACATTTATTACGTAATAGTATATCAAGTTTTTCTCTGTGAGGGGATGGGGTTAGAATACAATTCCCCTACGCCGCTACCAATAGCGTCCCATAAGAGGTGCGTATCCCTGTAGTTTGGTGGTAGGAGGATCGTCCTCCGGTGTGTTCCGGTTCGATGACACGTAAGCCAGGTTTTCCTCTTTCCCATCCATCCTTTCCCCAAAATGTGGTGGTTCCGATAGCGGACTACTACATTGTCCTCCCCTTCCATCTGTATCCTCTAGGTTGGCAACGCGTCTACAACGTCTCTGGTGTTGTAGATGTTCATGGGCGAAGGTAACCACTTACCATCAGGTGGCCCTTCAGCTCGTATGTCATCCGTTATCCATAAAAAAAGCATCATAAGAGTCCTGGGGAATATAAAATATTTAAATAAAAACTACTATCATAATCGCTTCGTGCCTGTATGTATAAGTTAGCTTTTAACACTTCAGTAAATAGTATGTGTAATTGCATTAATTAAGCTAACATACTGTAATGTTATTTTCTACACCTATACTAATGACTGTAACATTGTATTTTACTAGGTAACCTCCTGCTAATATTATCTTGGCGGTAATAATGTTTTGATTCAAGTTGGTTGTTGAATTTTTGCAGCCTACAATGATTTACTTAAATTAATAGATAGTAACATAAAAGAAAAAAAATGTCGAACTAAAATTCTTTACCATTTATTTTATTTTGACAGCTTGAACTATCCTAATCATAGATATATTGTAAATTGTACTTAACTTCAAACATGAAATTCTAAGCTAAAATATTTTTTAAAAATACAATAGTATATTTCTTTATGACACATCTCAAGGTTTAAAATTTAAATAATCATACATCACAGATAAGAAAATAAGAAATCAATTAGAAAAAAGTGTATCTATCATAAATCGTTGTTTGTCCAAAAGCACATATCATTTGCCTAATTAGATTGGGCGTTAAATCGCCAAACAACCATTTATAATGTGTGCGTTTAAAAATAATGTCGAATAAAAAACTCGTCAAAGATATTGTCAGGAGATACGGCGAGTCTGTTCGCGGGCTTCGTTCGGAAAAAACTTCAAAAAAAAAACTCTCGAGGCGATCCGTGACTCCTATTTTTTTGTTTTATTATTTTTAATTCATATTATCGTACGGCTATCCCCTTTAATTTTGTTTTTAAGTATGGCCCTCGGTATGCTGGCAGCTACGTTTATGGATATTCAGAATTCCGTGGCGTATCGTCCGGGGCAATTTGGTTTTATGTAAATGGGGACCAGTGCAGGTGCCTGGTGGTGTATAATCATTGTGACAGATGTAAATCGTATCTAGCGGTATACTAAATAAGTGAAGTACAGTTTGTTAATTAAGTTGTGACATTTAAACGATCTGTTTAAATCCCAGCAAGGCAAAGCAGCATTTTTATCTTTATTCCACGAATCAAACTTCTCAATATTCAATTAAATCTTGAAACGTGGAATCTAGTCATTCGCCATACGCTTTTTAATGGTCTTTTTATATAAATACAAGCTCATGAAATTTTTATATCTTTCTTTCTAGTTATTTTCTGTGTAGTACCTGTTTATTACAATTACAAACATAGTACCTATATCTAGTGTAAAGCAGCAACACCTTAGTGGATCGCCAATAAAAAATTGTATACTGTACAATAAATGTATTAAAGGATTCTTTAGGAAAATTAATAAAATAAGTAAAAATATTATTGAAAATTTTAATGATTGATATTAATTATTTGAAGTAGTAATTACGCTGGAACGATACGTTTTAAGATATCTTTATTATTATTTCTCTATAATTCCATTTTTTGTAACATTAAACCAACAGAGCTTTTATCTTTATATTTAAAATCAGATCTAAAGATTAAAGATTTGATCAAGAAATTAATCGGATTTTATATTCAATTTTCTTAATACATTGACTCAAGTTTTACAAATAAATTATTGTCTTGTAATTTTGCATAATTTAGATATAACAGCTAGTTAACGTAATGAATTAAAAAGTAACTAAAAACCCAATGTCTCTAATGAGATCAATATTTGCCCTTCAATGATTGAAAACGACCTTAAACTTTAAATTCATTAACAAAATAAGAGCAAGTAGGATAAAATTAACCAAAAAAGTGAATTTATATACAGCAAAGATAATAATAAATTGTAACTATAACCTTAATTAAATCGTCTCAAAATCCTAATATATTATGAAAAATTATCGAATCGGAGAAAGCGAATTAGCTGTCGATTCATAATCGATTTCAACGTTAAGACAAATAGATGTCTTGAAATATTGTATGATTTATCATAGGCACTATCCGAGGAAATCTCGAATATTATCAACTCCGCCCACCGTGGCCAAGTAAGGGCGGCGCGGCGCACAGTTTTTGTGCGATCTTATTGCACTTTGAGTTATGAAGTGGGAACATTATACCGTGTTTGCGAATACATGCACTTGTAATGTAAATTATGTTTTGCTTATTTACTATGGGCACATTTAACACCTATTATAAAAAAGTATTCAATATTTATTTATTAAAACAGGCATGCAATAATTATTTATATTCACGGACCTCCTGTGTATTGAAGTTTGATAGTGTGAAGTAAAAAATTCGGCCATTTTCCGCTAAACTAAAGTCATACTTTTTAATATCATATTAAGGCACTATGAGGGGACACAAAAATGTTTTTTTAATATTCCTCTGACGGACATAGGCGAGACTACAATCAGATAATTCCCAGCTGTCAGGTACTGTTGACAGATATTTTTTTATTTGTACATATAGACAAAACAAGATTTTAAAAATATTTTGTAGGCAAAAGCTTAAATTATTAAAAAGCTTTAGTTAACATATAATAAAATTTCAAATTAGTATGGATAAATTTCTACCTTGAACGTGTTTGAATGCCACTGCATCTCTGATGTTGCCAAACAAATTACACATATGTAATAACTCAATCAACTTCTCTTTAACAATGCGAGAAGAAATAGTTGGTAGCACAAAGTAAGGTCTAATTATTTTATACTTTTATATTATAATAAAATATTATATATTTAATAATAATTTTAAATAAACATCCATGCGTTCCATAGAAGGAATTTCATTTTATGGTGGACAGTATCTAATTATAAACGCGATGGTAGTGGATTCGGTTCCCACTTAGGAATGTTTGTACATAAATTATCTTTATCATTTATAGCTTAGGAAAAGCAAGCAATGCGAAGTCGAGTTTTGCCATAATGTCTCGAACTTGGTTAAAAAGTAAAAAAAAACAGAGGATCTTGACTTCAGATTCTCTCTATCTACTCAGTTATTTAAGAAAAAGTATGAAGGTGCACATAATCCTGAAAAATAATATGGAATGTTGAGATACCTTAGAAATATATATTGTTATGCTAATAAGCCCTTATAATATACAAATACGAAATAACAAAGCAACAAACGATATAAAGTAATATTGCTATAATGTTAACAAGAGTATATGGAGGAACAATATTTTGCATTAATAAGGTCTACATGGCCGTCGGCGAGATGGCACGATACGACTTTTCGATCGGGACTCGTTGAGTATGAAATTATTGGGAAACCCTTCGTGCACGATGCATCTGCTAATATTACTGCAAACGATTCGAGAAAGAGCTACGTTGAAGATTTATCTCAAGATAGTTGCTTAGTAAGCTCAACGAATATTACAATTTGCGAACAAATTTTCTTATATCGCATGTATTATTTCCTATAAATAATTCTATTTATTATGTATATTTTCATTATTTATTTAGTTCAATTAATATCTGGCCAGCTCTACCTGTTTTGTAGTTTAGTATGTAGGTACATACACAAATAAGAGTAGGTACGTCTTTAGAAATAATTAAATTATAATGGTTATATCGGTGCATTCGTATACGACGCAATTGTTAAAGTTAGTTGCAAGGATAGTACAAGCTGTAAGTTTTAAGATTAATCTTAGATAACAAGTTAGCGAGCTCGACGCATTACGCTAGAAAGTTTTGCCATCTAGAATAGTTCGCATTTGAATTTTTTAATTAAATATCCTCATCCCGACGGGAAATAAAGAATTATAATAAAAATATCTGAATATTATGCAAATATCTACCTACATACGTATGTATATATTTATAAAATAAGCTTGTGTAGCGTTCTTTGTGATTTATTATGTACTGATATAAGAGGCACCGAAGCTAACGTAACATACATTTAAAGTAGTCAATTGCGTTCAAAGTGTAGTTAAAGAAAAATATTTCATCACATAAAGAGGTAGATATATAGACCAATAGTAGTCAATTTAAGGACAATGAAAATATATTGAACTAATCATTGAAATTTTAACGAATTACCCGTCAGAAATTACCTACTAAATTTAAATGGGATCATGACAGTAACAGTTACTATCATATAAAAAAAGAATCACCAAAATGTTTCACACACTAAAAAGGTATGCGGTACACACTTAAAAAAATACAGTAGACCTGATGTTCTCCTTTTTTTGAAAATGGTTGAAAGGGTGTTCACCCTTTTTAACGTCACAACTCACAAGCTACAAGATAATTTTTATTAAGGGCATTTTCTGTTAAGTGATCCTTCTATATTACGCGATTATAGCGAAATCATTAAGACCCAATAGATAGTGCGTACAATATTCATTGCGTCTTACATTTCGTACGTTGCATATACATTTCGTACATATTATTAACAAATAACCTTAAAATTTGGAAAGTTCAACAACCTCAACTACAAAATCAAATAATATGATTGTCCATAAATTTATAAGTTTTAAATGTTGCGTATCTACCACGTAGCAAGTGTTGGGGCCCGGGGCCGGGGCGGGTCCAGCCACCTGTACGATTTGAATATTCCAAATCGATATTTTATGTGATCACCTCTGTAATTAAGCAAGAATTAATCATCGTTCCTTAGGATCGAATGTTCACGCCTAGGCGTTATGATCGACACTGCGTGCCTTTTATTTTATTAGGACTTTAGTTAGTGTTATATCACATTTAAATTGCCTTATAACGAAAGTAATAGTAACAACATGTACGTTTGTGACTACTATAGAAAACAAATAAAATGGTATTTCTTTTCTCTTGCATTTTTTTTGCATAAATATCACATGTAAGTATTTCAGTAACTTTTAATTTATTCCGAAAACTCTGAATATTTTATCATCATAAGTAAGTTGGAGTAGGTATGTTACCATGCCACACTCATCGAGTACTACAAGATATTAATTGTGAAGGCAGTATCGGATCTTCATGTTCAACAATTCTATACGAATATGCGTTTACGATCCTCGTATCGCTCATAAATAAATAAATAAGGCCGAATTTAATAACAAGCCCGCGCTTAAGTAATGGCTGCCAGAAGGCAGTGTTACATATATTAAAAGCCCCATCGATTTTATAATTTTTACGTACAATTTTAGCGTAATATTAAAAGTTTTAAACACTATAATTTTATGGCTCCGGTTGTCGACTTTGTTTTAGAGTAAACCTGAATGTCATGCCCATACATTCTGGATATCTTATGATAATATTGTATTGAAGATGATTATTACGAAAAAAATTAAAACCTTCATATGTCGACGTATCTGCTTCAATTTATCGCTTCTGTATTACCAAAAGAATCGAAAATATCAATACTGCATGCCCCGCTGTTACTGTTATTGATTACTAAAATGTTATATATATAGGTAATTGCGTATCTTTTACACAAATATCATAATTTAATAATTTGGGTATCAAAATTTCTTTATTCATTGTTTCGCTTCAATTTTGTTATAGTGGACGTTTACCAATAGCATTATTATGGAGTATATTGTCAATTGATGACGACTAAACAGGTAGCTATATAAATCATCGCTCGTTAATTATAATTGGCGATGTTACGAGACAATTAATGCCAATATAATTTCATATTTATCGGTTTTCACGTCTAAAAACTAAGGAATTCATAAAGCAGTAAGCACTCGCTATTAACGTACGTAGAAGTGGTGAAATTAGCACTCGTCGGTGCCAAAACTTATGCCTAAAAAAATCATAATAGCATTCCAATAAAGCAAATTGGGCTTATTTATTTTCTTGTCTGGCCCTTCGTTGTAGATTTTTGACAGCACGTCGAACATCCGTTCACCACCGATGGAGGTCTTTTTATAGGTGATTGAGTTCGAGAATGTCAATGAGAGAATATAAGTAATGTGAGTCAGCTGGCAACGAGATAGAATAAATCAATCGCGTAAAAAGATCGAATGAGCCCTGAATAGCAATACAATTCGCGGCATGAAAAAAAGGGTAACGAAGTTTCTCACTCGCTCTAGGATGCCAACACGAGCGGCGGTGGTGAGGTACGCTCAAAGGGATTGTGCGGGTGCTTGCGTCGGCGCGTTGAAGTCTTTATCCTCGGAGGGCAAGTGTTAGCGTCCCGCGATCTAGATGAGCGGCGCCGGCGACCGGCGACCGGCGGCGCGATGCTATCGTTAAGAGTGTCCGCGCGACAATTGCTAACAGCGGCGCGGCGCCGACGAACACCGCGAATTATTCAAACACATCCAGCTTGTACCTTTGCGTTTCTACAATCCTTGACATACCAATTTCCCATGGTTATTTGCAAGTGCGTACAATAAATACATACGTGACTGTCATTACTAGATATTTTCATTGTTTTGTTTGTTGTTTTATAGATGCTTTACGATACTGAGGAGGACTCTCAGCACGCACATTAGTTTATCATTTAAAAAAATATGTCGGTACATTGAATACCTTGTAAGTAGGTACATAACAACAAGGGAAATTTAATTTAAAATTCTCTGATGTCAACTATGTATTTATTTCTAATACTGTAATGTTTATGGAGTCTGCTGAGATGACTGCGTGATATTGTAAGTAGCTTAAGTAAAGATTTTGATTGAAGAATAACAAAAAGAGAGAGATAATTAGTTATTCTAGTTCTGTATTATACCTCTTTACCTTTAGTCTCTTTAATATAATAAAAATAATAACAATATTCTTAGTAAGCAATCTTCAATAACATGAAAACAAACAAATCTAATAGCTACTTCAAATCGCCATATTTCGAACATTTCTGATATGAATAATTAGTTTATTTATTTTGTTCATCTTATTTGCTTTGGTGCATTGCATGAAAATGAATTTATCGAGAAGATTTTAAAAACTTAAGTACAACAAGTTCTTACAGAATTACTCAACAAAATAAATTCTTTAACTACTTGCATGCTAATTTGCAATCAGATGTATTTTGTATAATTTTAACGTAAATAGTTAGTGAGTTTTAGATCGGATGACTTAATTTTAATGAATTCTAGAAGAAAAATATTTAATACATAACTTTTTACTATGTGGCCTTTTCCCTAAGCCAACTAAGACACCGTAATACAGAGAAGGCAGCGAGAGAACGACCTATCTACTAGATAAATCCATCGCTACGCACGTCTGTGCTTGTAACGCGTCTGACGTGACGGCCTCGTTATGGCCTTTTCTGCGAAGATAGAAAAGTTTTGATTCTGTTATTGTACCAAGAGGTACCTTACTGATGGCGTTCTTCTCTAATACAATTATAATTTAGGGATAAACATTTTCTATTTAAGATAAGCGGCGAGATGAGGTCATCTACTAGATTTTCAAAATAAATAATATTTTCATTGTTCAATTTTGATTTCTAGTCGTACCTAGAAATATAAAATATTACGATCATCACTGAACTTACGAAATAGAGGCACCATTTCAGGCTTGACTCAGGTCCTGAAATATATCAGAGATAAAGTCAACATGATCCCAGTGTTTAATTCGCGGGAGGCGTGGGGCGGGGCGGGATGCCGTCACGTGCGCGCGCATCTGATACCATGCAGACGAGGTATGCGCAAGCGCACCGACACGCAAACGACTCGCCGTGCCCATTAAAATCTAATGCGATGGAGTATTACGGTTAAAAGATTAGCGAAAGGCTAAGATTAAATGTCAAGGTTTCGTTTCATTTCATTAATATGTGGAATAAATGGCGAGATGCTTTCACGACATCGCGCGTGATAAGCCATCAAAGCTGTAGGCACCGGGTGCCTGCACCGACACCGTCAGCCGTGAATACCAATTCGAGTTTCCAATGCAATGCGGCGTTGAAGTTTCGATTTTGCCAATACGTACCTACATACATTGTAAAGAAAAGCCGCTATCAGCGGACTATTGTGAATATCATTAATTATAATAAATTTACATCTTATGATATTTTAATTCAGTAATTAAATTATACGGATGCTCGAAATGAGAAAGTAATAATTTCTGTACCTAAGCTAATATAATTTTATGGTATACGTATATAAAAAAAAGATTGTAAGCTCAAGCGTGTCGGTATATATACATAATATTATTTTAGCTATCCATTTACCTCTTATTTTTTTTCAATTGATAATTATTTCATATTTTCATTTTCTGGAGTGGGAATCAAACCGATAACCTGTCTTGTTTACAGTCGCACGCTTATACCTCTGCACCACAACTGGCCCCTTTAGATTATTATAATGTAAGATATGCAACTTAAGCAGGGTTTTTTTATTGATTGATGATTAATCTATGATTATTGTTTAACTTCACGCTTTATCCCATACAATAGGGTAGGCAGGGAGAACTTCCACTGCGTCATGACAGCCACAACTGCTATTTACTGTTAATAATTATACTGCGATATTTTTAATATTTATAATTTTTAATCACTCACTTAGTGATACAAAAATATTTTTTGAAACTATATATTATAAAAAAATTAACGTAGCAGGACTCGAATCCGCGCCCCTTGCGTCCTAGCACTCTAAACGCTAAACCCTATATGCTTTTTCAGTCACAAGTTTGTTATAATTTATTTTTGTTGTTACCATCTCTGTAGAGAGTTTTTTTTTATTTAAAAATAATCGAAGGACAATAGTTTGGCAAGAGAGAATGCTATTTTTTTATATTTTTAAGTGCTTATCAGTCAGCAGGCGCGTGTTCCACTAAGCTTATTTTTTTTCTTATTTAGCATTGTTACTATTTTTTGTCCAATATTAAATTATATTCGAAAATCGGTATCGGCTTTTTAATATTTTTATTGTTTTACTTTTTTAATTTTTATTGCTGTTTTTTTTTCCTATTGGAGCATTTATTTTATAGCCCCTTATGATTAAATGATTTTTTCTTATTTTATCGTCTCAATATCTAAGCATCCTAACTTTCACATTAATAAAAGTATTTCTTCCATAGAAAAGAACTAAATCTATTCCATTAAATCAAAATTTCTATTACCCTCACCATATTTTATCATGTTGCCAACTTTTACTTAAATTATAATTCCATTGTATAAGAAATAAGATATTTTTTATTAGCAACAATTTTTTTTAAATAATTTTGAAAATATAGGAAACAAAAATAAAATTATAACATTACTTATTACGTGTTCAGTACTTTATGGATCGATGAAATATATTTAAAACTTATTATATGATTCTTATGAAACAAACGTATATCTATTGCTCTCTTTTCATACTTTTTTTTCTAATTACATTACTTATTGAGATGAGTAAGAAATTTTGCGAGTAATTAACATAATTTGACGGTAGTAGTATTTATTTTTCCTACGAAAACTACATCGATTATTAAAACAAAAGTCCTATAAGTTGCTCCAGGTTCTAAGCTATTGCCATACAAAAAATCCCTTATTTCTGTCTAGTAGTTATCGATATATAAAACAATTTTCAATTTCAGTTTATTATCTTTTTCATTGAAACTGCATCGAATAATAGGATAAACTATCTTAGATGTATCTCCAGACCTACCTAAGCTATTACCAGGCCAAAATTCATTCATTACCGACAGACAGACAGGCAGAAAAAAAATCTAGTGAGTGGTTTATTAGCTTCTGTTAACCATATATTAACGTACACAATTGATGTTTTTCTCAATTTTTTCACGTATAGAATTGACTTTTCTACCCTTTTATTACATATGTGGATATGCATATTATGCTTCTAGCATAAAAATCTTTCTGAGATTTGTTCCAATTCGTTCAAAAATTTATTAGCACACTAAACGTACTGAATATAACACATATCTAGAGGAGATACATATAGATACGTATGTATGTTACATATATGACAGATTTATAATTTGCAAAAACCACCCAGGGACATGGAATGTAGCTACGAAATCCATTATAGATGCTGCGAAACAAAAACGTTGCCTACATCAAATATCTATCAAAATATCATTATGAAAATTTGGTGGCACGAAAAAGCGCCAGGAGGACCGACCGCCGGCGCGCTGCGTGGCGAGCATTCCCGCCTTTTTGCCAGACCGACGTATTTATTGGCAACACTGATGCATTACTCGAAGATACCCTCGCGATACCAGATCCGATGCACCGCACTTTGATACCAGACCATTGTATATGCTAGCGTTTTTGCCTAATGCTATTGATATTCCTGTACCAAAATATCATTTCGACTGGAAGCTTTCATAAATTTCTCTTAGTGTTTAGTTTGTCTTTGGTATATTTATAGAGTTTAGTTTTGTAAAAAAAATGTAGAATAAATTGGATAATAAGTAAATCCATATTAATATTTTTAATATAATCATGTGATATTTATCCTTCTATCACGTCGCAAAGAGTCTCAGTGGAGGTAATTAGATGGCTGGAGAGTAACATAAGCTGCTTCTAGCTGCGGTAAGACATCTCATTCTCATGAGAAGATTCATAATAATGCGAATTCTCATTGATCAAGCGAGTGAAGTTGCGGGTGACAGCTAATACTATATATTTATTGCAGTTAATTGTAATTTCTGAGTGATTAAATGTTATTAGATTCTCATATTTTTTGCAAGTAAAAGATAGATTTGTTCTTTACTTTGTATTTAAGAAATGTTACATCCATATTACACTAGACACGCGTATTTCATTCGGTAGTACAATATACTATCAGTTAATTCAAGTTACTGCATGTCTCTACAAATGATCATTAATAATATTTTGAAAATATCAAATGCAGCAGTATTTTGATAGCTACGCCGGCGGCATCAGAAGGAATATGAATAAATTGTATAAATATTTATCGGCACGCATTATGCCACCGCTCCAACCGGCGTCTAGAGGCAAAACGAACACGACACAAATACAAGATTCTGGACCGACATAATTGTTTTTGCAGATACCCGGGAATCTTATCGACTGAGGCGCACACCGCTAGTGCCAGTTTTGAGAGCGAATGATTTATTCAGCCACAACTCCTGTGTGCTACTTTTTAGGCGAAGTCGTCAATAAAGGATGTTTTATGCTTCCAAAGCAAAGTGAACCAGGTAGGTGAGAGATGCCAGTCGTGGCTTATTGGTATGCTGCTTCAGTATACGATTATAAGTGCCGGAGGCGGACAAATGGTCATTGCAGGGTTCAAGTCGATTTGTTACAAATAAAATGTATCTGTTTTTTACTCCCAATATATATCAACGTGACTGTATATATTAACGTGATTGAGCGAATGAATGTACCGAAAATGGTGGCTACAAGCTCCATCGCACGGTCACACGGCCAATTCTTGAGATATCTTCAGAATTCAGTCCATCATTTGTAAGCTCGATGTAATTAGTCTATATTTGAAAGTTTTGGAAAAAGTTGATGTTTTTAACGAGTCCAGTTTTTAGCGACTTCTGTTTATGCTTTTAAGTAATGTCTTATTGAAAAACAAAACTTGTAAATAAGTATACATTGTTGTAACTTATTCATTATACCCTGTACAATTTAGCTTGATCTTTTTGATAGATTTAAATTTTTCTGATCGACATATCTTTGCAATGACGAACATATTATTTTATTATTATTTTTTTAATTTAATGATTTTAAAAATTATAAAAATATTTAAAAAATACATATGATACAAAAGTCCCTAAATATTCAAGCGTTATCCGAAAATCTTAACACTTTTATTGCTTCAAAGTAAAATTTAAATAGAAACACTGAAAATAATAGACGCTTGTACAATGTTACATCGGTCGGGCGGATGGGACGCAAATAACAGTATCGATATTTTGTGTTACCCATCACCAACCCGTCTGTCAAAAAGATCAAGCTAACTTGTACAGGGTATAGTAAAGTTATAAAATTTGGAAGAAAATGAATTAAATGTTTCATTTTGTGTATTTCGTTTTATTTAAACTATAAAGTTGGCATATATTCAAGTATAATCTAAATTGCGTATAACTGTAGCATAAAATGCTAAAAGATTTTATTCTTTATATTTCCATACAAGCCAACGTTTTCCAATAGCATCCGCGGCCGTTTCGAACATGATCTTCGTGGTAACAATTTCTGCGATCCCGCGAATCGTAACCGAATGCAAACATGAGGCATTGTCAGTCGCATCGTAATAAATCAAACCGTTGCTCTATCCGTCGCTTCAGTCGTCCCGGCGTCCTGCTGTTTTACCGCACAAATTTACGAGCACCTCTGAACATTTCCCCGGCCCGTACACCGCGAGATGCTGATCAATTCCTTCGCGTTATTTCAAAATATCGTGATTTATACTAAAGTGTACAGTTCTGTGACGTCGCAACTTGTACCTTATACCTTACGCTATAAATCGTAGAATAAGTCAAGAGCAAGGACGGCTACAATACTAGAATACGTTGACTCGATGCAATTGTAATATTCCGTAAAATAAGAAGTACCTTATATGAGATTCGCTATGCCCTGTAGCCAAAGTGAGTCTCTATTAAATACAAATATTCTATTATGTAAGGACCATATTTTTGTATTACTTTAGTAAATATTTTTATAACGATTGAAAATTTATTTGGTTTTCAAAATGTTAATCCATTATCCCATAATGTCAGTGGGGCCATGGTGATCTAAGGAAAGAACATGATAAGTTCTCCGATTTCACTTTATGTTCTGACAAAATACAGAGATATGGTAAACGCAAGTATGTGAGAATATTCACAATACGTATCCAAATCTTTTGATTTCACGACGTGAACACGAATAAATATTTCTTTTATTCCAATTTGTCAGCTAAGCCACTCTCAGCGGCGACTTATCTCCTTATTCAACGGTAAGCTCCCGCCAAAACAATACGGCAGTATCGTTAAAAAACGTGCTCGAATACAGCATTTATCATCGTTGATTAAATACCATTGTTTTGTATCGGCCTGAGTCGGGAACTCCGCATCTCTTCTTCCTTTTGCATCTCCCAACGTCTCGCATTATGCGCGGAGACAATAAGTCTGTTAAATTGGCCTTCTCTATATAATGTCCGTTTGTGTATTTATGTCTGTGCCAGACGCGTGTTCGCTTGCTCGCCTTCGCCTTGTAAATTCTTTTGTCGATGGAAATTTGTTTTCGATGCTACGTGACTTATGATCGGTTACGCAAATTCTTCTCAATAATATCTAGTCGATTTTCATGATTTCATGGTATACTCGTATGTTACCACAAGTTTCCAAGTGTACTTACAGCTTCAAAGCTGTAAGTTTTGAAGTAAGTAATTAAACATGGAAACTAAATTACCAGTTTCAGAAAAGAATTTATATCGATCGCGAACTTTTTCCACTCTTAAAAATCAAATAATCGTGCTTATACTCGTACCTACATATATAGTATCTACGGCCCAAATTGATACATTTTAAATATAATGCAGAAATTCGAGCTTAACTTATTTACGACAGCTAAGATGTTTTTATTAGAACAACAGTAACACGTACCGCAATCCTATATCTAGATTGAAAAATGAATGAGCAGTATTCTCAAAACCGAGGTTTATTTCGAGAATATGCTGTACCGAGGTAACTACGTGACGACTCCGTTTTGTCGGCGACTTCAATCAACACGTGGGCCATAGTGTCCTGTGATTACATCTTATAAAATATTTCATACACCATATTATGTTTACTGATTAGACCAGTGATTCGTAAAAATTTAACATTTCGATTTTTTTAGAAATTCACTTTCATAGTAAATGTAAGCTGTAATTAGGCTCTTGAACTCTTGAAATTAGTAACAGTAAGAATCTACTGTTTTTTTTATCTTCACAGCGTAGCGTGAAGAGAACTATTGTTAATACATTCTCCTGTACGGTTACTACTCATTTCAGATATTTTGCGTGTTGGGTTAGATAAGGCAGATTGCTTTCGATTGTTAATTACAAGAGAAAAAAGAATAATATTTTTTACATATAAAGATTATTTAGAGTCGGGATCCAACTCGCGACCATTGTGTGTATCGACTATTGACATTTCCCAATTGCTTTTGCAACTTTTTATAGAGAATGACATCGGTGAAATTTAAGCCGACGATAATAGTCTGCAACTATTTAATAACTACTAGTGTCCCCGGTGACGCGTTAACAACGCGTTGTGTTTAGCAATATATGTATGTGTTTATGCAGTATATGTATATGTCAATTCATTGCATGTAGCAATAAGACCGCCTTTGCATACAGGCATTTATATTGTCGTTTCCTCTTTATTTTTGTTTCTATTTTCTGTTCTGGTCTGTTCTGTTTTGTTCTCTTCTGTTCTATTCTGTTCTATTCTGTTCTGTTCTGTCTGTTCTCTTCGGTTATGTTCTATTCTGTTCTGTTCTGTTCTGTTCTGTTCTGGTCTGGTCTGGTCTGGTCTGTTCAGTTCTGTTCTGTTCTGTTCTGTTCTGTTCTGTTCTGTTCTATTTATGTAAATATGGCTGTCAAACCATGGTAGTGAGTGTAACATTTATTTTATTAATTTAATGTGTGTAACTGTGTACTTTCTATTCATTAATTTAAAAAGATATTATCATTCTGCACTCCTTCGTTATATAAATTATAAGTGTGCCAAGTTTAATGCTCTTCCGTCCGCGTATTTTACGTAAAAAGGGATCTAATTTTTTTGATTCACGTATTGATATATATATACATGTCACTACTTTTACATAACAGTCACACAAAAGAAAATTTCTAAAAATTGTCATTAATCCCTTTACCTTATCTCATAATCGAGATGCAAGTAGATTAACTATCTGGGGTTTATTTCTTAGGCGCCGTTTCATATTCATATAAATATTGATAATTATTAGAATATTGATAATAATCAATAACCGGTACACTAGACCATAACTGTGAAATCATATTTACCATAACTGGGATATCATTTTTAGACCGAAGTACCTACTAATTAGAAACGAGTGGAACTAATTAGGTAATCGAAATCTACATCTCCAGCATAATTGTATTAAATTATACTCTTATATTGACAACTTCAATCATAAAGATCTGGTTTAAACGTTTGAGTAAGTTATTGCTTATTAATTCCATAATTCGCTGGCATCGTTTTTAATTAATCATTATATTAGCCGACGCAAACACACACAAGAAACGATTGGTGTAATTCATTCAATAATTGCACCGACAAAGGTACAAGCGGGTACAACAAAACACAACGTGTACGTTCCACGTTTATGAAGCAGCGAGAGCAAATAAGAAAAATATGACATAAATTATTATAATGAAATACACCATCGTTTTAATTATTATAATATGAATGAGCAACATAACATGTTCCCAATTAGGAGTTCGTCGCGATGCTTGTTACGATTTTAATAAATTAATTACAAAATATGAACGCGCGGTCGATGCGTTGCCATTTGCAGGCCACCTTGTAAAAAGGGGAATGCTGCGGCTGCAACTAAAAATATAGCTCAAATAAAAACTCACTCGGCTATAGAAAAACTAGAATTGCTCATGCGTCGTATAAACATGGTTAATTAATTTATTAATTAGCATCAATTAATCGTAATACGGCGGCGCAAAGGGACCCTTCGATGCGCTTCAATAGGCTTTCTGAAGAAAATGTTTTTTGACGACGGTAAGTCCGACATTCAAACGTTATTAGAAGCGATTACCTTCTATCTGCGGGCATATTCGTTTGAGAAAATCTTATTACACACGATCGATTCTTACTGTAAAAATTATTGCTTTCAATAATCGATACAACAGATTCTAATTAGCGAGTAAACAATGTGCATGAGTCTTTTATGGGATAATTCTTGAAAATATAAGGCAGGAATGCTTGGATACGCAGAGCTTCGTACGGGTCTTACGACTTTCTTATGTAAATTCAAATATTTGCTGATGATGGTCGGACGTACGGTGGACATTGATAAATAAACAGCTGTCAGTAGGCTGTCCGAGCGGCGGCGAAATTCGAAAATGGTTCGTGTTCATTAATAACCGGAATGGATAGTGTGTCGCGCGCGAGATGCTGCGATACGCTACCTGTGTTCGTGATTAGCCCGCGAGCGCTGCGCGACCGGCCGCTGTTCTACGAAATTATATCTAATAGAATACCTAGTCTATTTTAAATGGCACAAAACCAGTATCTCTGGATATTTTTAGTTTTTACCAGTATATCACTTCACACGTAGTCGTCTTCTTTTTTTCTCACTCGTAGCTCTTTAAATGGAGATACTATACATGGTGTACCTAATAAGTATCTATATGTTTTATTCACTTAGTATATAGTATTATCTACAAAATCAATCTATATTACCAATTCAGAATTAACTATTTGTTAATACATATTCATTGAATTTCATAAGTATGGGACGAATTAATTTGATTTGAGCTTTGGACAGAGAAAGAAAGACAGCAATACACCATAAAAACTGAATGCTATTGAAACAGGAAACTTATTAAAAGCTTAATGGTTATGGATTAAAGATTATGAGTGTCAATTAAATTTCAAACATGTTTGAAAATCGTTGAAGATTAAATAGATGTTAGTATGAGAATAGGCGCTAAGCTATGCGGCTTCGCAGGCAACGGGGCGAGCAGCGGGACGCCCAGCGAGGTCACAGTTTTATTATATTTTTATCGACGATTAGCATAAACTTTTGCCCGTCTTACCATTAAGTTAAGTTTTATTGTGGTGTTTTATGCTACGCGCTGTAAATATTGGCAGTCTTCCTCGTGAATATCTGCGCGGCGATTAGGGCTTCAGCGGCGGCATTTCGTCGACTCATTTATGGGCCGTATACTTGCTTTACTGGGGTCGTTTTAGATAACGGTATTGACAGCTTTTAGATTAGGCTGACAGGCGATCATTGTAACGCGTCTGTCCTACATAAAATTAGCGCGATGTGAATCTTTAATGGATCATAATCTAGTAGGTGCTCAACTTAAAGTAGGTAGTGGCTTTTTTCTTTTAAAAAGATTTTCTTACTTACGAAACTTAATGAAATTTGTAATCTTATTTAATATTAAGCGTTTAAATGTTTAAGTGGGGAACGGAAATTTTGAAAGAGAACGGAGTGTCTTAACACTAGGTTCTCAGGTTCGCTCTGCCTACCCTGCTATGTTCGGAATAAATATGTTTAAATTATAAAGCTAGAAATAATATGTCGGTTCTTACTAAAATTAAAAAAAAAACCTTGCAAAAGTGTCATTATATGCTTCAGTAGGTTATCACTATGCTTACTCATACATTTCTCAAGTAACCCAAATAAAAAGACACATTGATTATTAATCAGTATATTAAAAAGATTAATTCCTTTGTTGAAGATATATTATTTACTCGCACATAATGTGAGCTACCGTTGCACATGATATTCGGTAGCCGCCCGCTATCTCACTCATTACTTATCTCATATCTCCTCCAACCGAAACCTTCGTGTATCTGTCGATGTTTAAAAATACTGGCCAGTTACAGTTTTTATGTTCCTACTTGAAAAAATTATCTTCATCTTAAACTTCTATCTGTAGTCGTAACTAGAGTTTAGAATTCGAACATTATATAAAACACCGATCGTTAAAGATGTCTCGAATGCTTTCTTCGGTAATATGAGTGTTCCCATACAAAATGATTGATTTAAAGATAAATATTATGTTTATTTGTAAAGTGTAGACATATTTTAATATTAAACTGTCGTTTTATAATAAACTAGCATTCCGCCCGCGGCTTCGTTATATCGCGCGATACGATAAGGAGTATCCTATAGTCTTTCCCAAGGTCTAGACTATGTGTCAAAATTGGTAAAGTGGTTTATGTGGTGAAGTTATAAACAGTTAAACAATCTTACATGATTTTATGTTTGACAATAAGGAACTTCCATACAAACTTCCATCCCCTCTATCATTTTTTTCGCGATAAAAAGTATCCTATGTCCTTTCCCAAGTTCAGTTTCATCTTTATACCGAATTCCATCAAAATCGGTTCAGTGGTTTAGCCGTGAAAGCGTAACAGACAGACAGACAGAGTTACTTTCGAATTTATAATATTAGTAAGGATAGTGAGTGGCGCGTTGGCTTTTTGAAACGATATTTAATTTAATGATATAAAAAATTCTACGTCTTGTTTAATTACCTATTTTACCACAACTAGAACCAAATCTGATTGATCTTCTAGAAATCATGAAATTAGTTAAAA
Organism: Philaethria dido; assembly: GCA_033558755.1. NCBI lineage: Eukaryota > Metazoa > Arthropoda > Insecta > Lepidoptera > Nymphalidae > Philaethria > Philaethria dido. Next base: position 346,670 of record JAKGSA010000276.1, read on the forward strand.
CATATAATCGTTTAGGAATAGTCGGCCCTGATAAGAACCGAATAATAAAATTTTCAACATAAAGTTCATTAGCGTAGCTTGAGTTGTATTAGAATAAATAGGCTATGATTACATTTTCAAACAGGCTTGTGTGTAATTATAGATATTTATAATAGAAATTAATGGACAAATGACAGAAGAGCAGCGGGGGGCAGCGCTGGCTACCGGTGCGCTTATTTCCGACCCCCTAGCTGGAATCGTAAACATCGTAAAACATATGTCTTATTTCTATGAGAATAGAGGTCATATTGAAACGAAGAACACTTGTTTTATCGTTTTTGTCACATTTATCATAAATATACCTATTACTGAACATATTTTTAATGTTTGAGGACACAATATATTACAGGTACAATAATTTTAAAACAATAACAATAATAGATAATACATGGATCGTTTAGAATACATAATGCATTATGCACCGAAAATAAAATGCAAGTTTTTTATAATCGTGTATACTTAATAATAGAAAAAGGTTAATACATACATACCTTCACGCTGTATCCCGCTTATAGCAGGGTAGGCAAAGTGAGTCTAGTGTTAAGACTCTCCGTTCCCCACTTTCCGCCGAATTGAGGCGTTGCGTGCTGAGTGGCGGAACTCAACGCCGAGAAAAAGGTTAGTGAACGGTTAAAATTGATTAAACAGTGTCATTAGATTTACACGAAATATTTTTCTCTAAGAAAGTGGAGAACAGAGGGAAAGTCATTTTTGTAACTATCTTTTAAAGTGACCTAATAAATATATTTTCTGTTCTTCATATTCCACAAGACATTGGAATAAATAAACCATTACTTATGATATGACATTTAAACGAACGAGAACCACTTAGTATGCTTACGCGAGCATCCATTAGGAATATTGCACTATTATAAAAAGACTAGTTTGTGTAAGCACATAGCCACCTACGTAAACGATTTTCTTAGAAGTAACCATAAGCCTTCCGAAGTAACGAGCCTCGCTGGGACATCATCAGTCACAGCTTTTCAGTTATAATGATGTTAAAAATGTTACCTAACAGCGATTCTTGTCCACCCATTGTATTGCTCAATACCCAAACAATATAAAAAGTTCCTTTTAAAAAATGACCCCCAATTTATTTGAAGTATAAAGAGTCTTATTTCCCATGACATCGGCCTGGGCGTTCGCTCGTCCGAGCGCCATCCTTCTTTAAATTTTTTGTGTGTATGAGTTTTTTTTTATTTGAAAAGCTTTGACATTTAGAAGTCGGGTCACTTATTAAATTAGCCTTTGTATTTAAATGAACAATTGTAATTATGTTGAGCTTCTTATGTTGATGTCGATATCGGGAGATGTCCTTATGTATTTGTTCTTTAACATATCAACTCCTTCTTTTTCGAAAATTTTTGATTTTTTTCGATTTTCTTTTGTAAAATTAGTTTATTAGTTATGGAATTTTTTTCATATCTTAACGTAAGTTGAATATAAAATTTAGGCAATTATGACGCAGTTACAAAATTTTTGTATTTTTATAAATAATACAGGATCTACGAAATGTTTTGAAAAATGTTTCTTATTTATTTTTGAAAATGTTATTGTGTTAGCATTAGAAATGATTAAACAAACTAAATCATAACTCATAAGCATATTATAAACTCCCACCAGATTTAGTATTCATTAAACTGATAGAACTGGTACAGTAGCTTGAAACCGGTAAGCTACCTCTGAATTATAATCTTTAATTTCAATAGCGGAGAAGCCACGAGTATGTAGGTTATTTTCAATCAGTTTCGATACGAATCAATCGATCTTCGGCCGAATCGAGCGATTGTGTCGGCGTTCCGATAATGTACAGTAATGAGCGGTATGATGGACGACACCACTATCGCAACTCTTGCTTTTATTTATTACCTAGTTATTTATTGTAGGTCGCCTTTGTGGCTTAAAGTCAATTAGCCATTAGTCTCAATACTTTTAAAGGAACATTTAATGATGACCTTATAATGATTTAACCCAAATTATCACAGGAATTTTGATATATTGTGTAATCATTGAGGCACGCTTATGCTATACATTACGCCAATTTGACAGCGGTGTTGTGACTAAACGCCGTGGTTACAGGTTCCACTCAGGGGATATTTGTATTCGTTATATTGTTCTAGTTAAAAAATTGGCTTCGATATCCGCTACCCTAAACTCAATGTCTCTTAACAGCGAAAAGTGCGTAGTAATATGTGGGAAATTCATAAATTAAAAAAATCTTTGTGGTGTGTATATAACTACATGAAATATAACCTTTTAATATGAATGCAAAATCATTGGTAGCCAGCACAAAAAGGTATAAGTAATTAATCAGTAGCTGCAAGATTTTATCGATATCTTTCGAGTCATTCAATATTTTGAGTATGCCATTAAATCTTCAATTCCCATGACAGTTCGCCGTCAGTATCGAACAATGTAAGGAGACACGCCCGTGAGTGACCGACATTAATCCTAATGTAGCGTTGTACTGGCTAAACGTCGTTTAATCTAAACAAAAATATTTCAATGCGCCCAATAAAACTATAGGGCGGAGAAAAAAAGGTGGAATGGTACACGGTGCTCGTAAGGTATTCGATGAGTATGACTTCTGGGAAGCTGTGCCCTCCAATGTCATATCACGACGGGTAGTGATGGATGCGACACACTTATCGATGTTTCTCTTTATAATATTTTTTTAAATAGTATTTTTATCTACAGTCTATTTGAAAATTTTATGTATGTTTGAGAATCATAGCTAAATGTAACTGCAATATTTTAGTCACTGCTTTACATTTTAAAAGTTTTCCTTATTTAACTAAAAGCACCATTACGTTATCTTTTTCATTATATTTATTACATTTCTGCTTTCAGAAGACCTTTTTAAATTACTTGTATAATAATTTAATGAATAGGCTAACGTTCAATCTCATAATTTAATTAGGTAGAATATGATTTTTTTAACTTTCATATAAGTAGATTGAGACACGATGGGTAAAAAAATAGGAACAGCATGAATAATATATAGATAAGTTTTGTAGTGGGTTTACGCGCTTCACTAGCATTGCAGGCACAGGCGCAGGCGCACGACAGATGATCAGTCATGGCCCAGATGTCGCGATAAGCCAGCAGTAGCCGCTCATTAATCTACCCACTCCCCACCAAACACCACTCCAATAATTAACTGGACATACACAGCACAGATTCTACGAATCTCGGCCACAGACATCTATCCAAATTTCTATGGAGCAATAGATACTCAAATATCAACATACGATCCGATCAGATGAAAGTTTTATTTTGTGTTTATAATTCCAACGTTTATAGCGGTTATGTCAACAAATGACTGAATTACATAATAAATCGCCGCTATTCATATCGTCGGAATATTTTATTTTATAATATATTTTAACTTGGCATTCAAAAACTGGTTTGGACGACTTAAAGCCATAATATTCGCATCAACCGATATTGTTGAGCTAAAGTGGCCCACATAACACGAAATAAATGCCAAAAAGCTGCGGTTTGAAGTAGCGGTCATAATACATCTCTTTAATTGAGGAGTGTTTATTTGTCGATGGACAAGTTTATTGTTATCGGGGTACTAATGTGGGTCGTAAAATTGTGTTTAAGAAGTCGAGAGGAACCGTGGGAGATGGCGCGCCACGGGCGGCCGCTGCCGAATTCAACCCTTAATTATAATTTAATTTTTATTTCAAAACGGATGTTTACGTTAATTAATCTTAACTTTATAAATTTAAGGAAACATCAATATTATGGTAACCTAGTTTTATTGTTCTAAAACAGACATTTTTTTAAGATACATAGGTTTTCTAACGAAAAGAAATAAGAAAAGAGTTTTGTTTTTCAGTTTCAGTTTATACTTTAGGACTGATTGACTTCTAAAATGTATCGAAATATTATCCCGTGAAAAACATAGCTCACACAGAATAGAGTAAATGTTTATTGTTCTTCAAGTTTTCTTTTACATATGTAAATGAGTTTCCCAGATATAATACGAATCAGTATTACTTAGTTAACATAAGAATGTCAATTATTGACAATCTCGTGATTGTAAAATTTTCTCCCGATGGGAACAGATAATACATTTGATTTCTTAAATATAATGTTTACTTACAATATATATTGTACAACTACCCGTTTAATTTCGTTTATTCAGTTTGCGCGGATAGCCAAAGAGAACCTAGTGTCAAAACACTTCGTTCTCTGCCATTCTATCCTATTATGAAAATGTGTAGATATAACTAAGGATTTTGAAATCATGATTGATGAATTAATTTTAAAATACTTTGTATTATTAGTATAACATACACCAAGAACATTAAAATTAATAACAATATTTATGACTTCATTACAATAATCCTAAAATAGAAACACGATAGCTGAGTTTTCAAGTTGAGCGCGTTATTTGCATCCAAAATTATGTAAAAATAGTGGAGATATCTCACGATTTTGTGATTAAGCGCTACGGAATGTCCATCTGGTTGGTTTTATGACTTCCTACGACGAGAACAGACAAGAAATATTTCCTTCAGACAACATCAATTTAGGAGTCAGGTCACGAGCGGTCCAGCCTCCGAGGCCCACCTAATTTAATTTAGACAATCTACCGTTCCACCGTTGGTCGTGTCTTATGTGTGTTCTCGGAACTCGTAAAATGTTGTGGACGCGTCGCTGTACATATACCTTACTACTACTTTCTACATAAAGACGCCCACTCAATAAGTTTATTCAGAGAATGGTTTCGTTATTTTAATCTATTTAATTTTGATATATTTGTATAAGTATGTAATTGTATAAGTTAATATATCTTATTTAAGTAAGCAAACTTATTTTACATTATTTTATCATTGTCAAATATCTTTTTTCTATATACCTAAGGTAAATCTAGAATATGGACTCAACAAAGTCTTTTTAGTTGTTCTTAAAAAATAGACCACTTGTGGATAAACTGCTGCTATTGTATATAAAATAAAATAAATATTATGATAAAAGTCAACCTTTGTTATAAAATTAAATAGGTAGAAATGTACATACTATATTTATAAGTAGCTACTGCTACAATCATTTATTGCAATGTTAGTTCTATTGTACATGAACAATTAATCATAAATATGAATAATTTATTGGTACACAATCTCTTTCAATGGGAATTCATTGAGAATGCAAATACATATAAAAATTATTTACCAGGATTTGTCATGTGCATTAACCAAAGGACTACTAAAGCTAAACTAGGTACTTACCAATCTGCCACGCGTAGTAATCTATAATTTATTAACTCTATACATACGTCTCTACATTACAATATTAACAGGTAACTCTATTATGCTCTTGCATGTAAATTAATATTTGGGTTTATGGAATCATTAATGTAATAATACATTTCATACTAATCCCTTTCCGACGATTTTCAATTTGATAATCTGATGGACTAACTATCTGTCATATTGACTATCTGTCATATTGACTGCCTCGTTAGGGTAATGGCTAGCTGAACATGTATTTGTCGAAATAGATACAAATCCTGATTAGAATATTTGTATCCTATTTCTAAAATTATTCTTAATTTCCATCCTTGAAATCATGGTCCAGATTTTGGTGCTTTATCGCCGTATCTCAAACGCCGTCATTCCTTTGCCGTATCGTATCACAATGTTATGGTATCAATATGAAAATGAGAGATCGGGAATACACCTGTTTTATGTGTACATAGATAATTTATTCTAATAGAATATATTTATAGTACCTACCTATTAAAGGCTTATGCTAACTAAGTATAAGTTCTACTTGTTATAAATTAGGTGCTTACTCAGTGATCTCAAAAAATAAAAAAAACTATAAAAGCTTCTGGTGTTTCCTGAATATTTAGAATATAATTTTTTGTCATTTATTTTTTTAAGGAGACATTTATCAATATTTTTTGACTGTAAAGATAATTCCACACATATTATTAGACTTTTCAAATTAGCTCAGTAATAGCAAAACGATAAAGGACAATTATTTAGCCAAAGTGCTTAAGAAAAGTACAAAAAGTAACCCCGTGATGATATAAATCAACAGAGCTTGTTCTACGACTGTGGTTAAACGCCACTCCATTTCCATATCATTAGATGAGTGCACTCTAATTGGACCCGCTCTCTTTTTAATTAGCTACAAAACATAAGTATGTATACATTTGTATGTTTAAGTGGTTTTTTCTCACACACTACTTTATGTGAAAGAGCCGAATGATAATATCAAATTAGAAATATTTTTTACATACATTTTCCTAATGCAAAGATCATAATTAAAAGAAATGTTAAATATATATTTTTTCATTATTTTATACTAAAAACGCATGGTATCTATTAGTTCAATAATTATTAGTTAATAAAACCATTAATAAGATTGGTACTGTGAAACTCATATCAATAGGTGAATTATTCATTAGTTTTCAATATTTTTTGCAAAATATCAAATGTTAGAGAAATATTATTATTATTAATCATTATATTCTTAGCATAGACGCAAGTGGAATAAGTTTAACATGAGTGCAACCAATGCAGTGTTGAATAGACAGCTTATTAATATCGTCCAGCGGTCAAAAGTTAATCGGGTTTAAGTCGCTCGCATCGCCCACGAAGATCCATCACAATCGTCATTATTCACACACAAATTATGTAATTTCAATAAATGGAACTTATTGAATAGTGATGAGCGTCGGTAGGCCGCCGCGGGACCCCCGCAGAGGCCCTCATAACCCTCTATCGTGTATATCATTTAAAACTGCTAAACGGTTTTATAAATCTCTATACATTACCTATTTCTTTACTTCTTATTTAGTATTCTACAGTTTACCACGCAATGTAGAGTTATTTAAAGTGAATATCGACTTGAATCCAGTGGTACAGGACATATTCCAATAAGCACTTAGATCCTCATTGTCTAAAATGAATTTATTTTGTTTGAATATATCGAGCAGCTCGTTGGAGGTCGCGACGGGTGTTAATGAATCGTATAGTAAGTAATATTGTTTGATATATGTATTCTTATGAAGTTAGTTTTGAGTATAGGAACTCCAAATAGAACGTTCCAAATTCGTTCAACGAAATTCTAATTTAAAGTTAAATATGAATATACCTGAGATTATTAATTTATTTCGTAGCAAACTGTCTAACTACAAGATATATATATTACTTAATACTTAAATAAAAATTTCCAAAAGCAAATAAAGTTAAACCTTTGTTAGGCACAAAATATAACATTATGATAATGTGAGATTTGTAAGATGAAGTGGGTTCTTTTGGTTGTAGAAACAATCAGAAAACCTTGAGTGTAGAAATCGTTTATGAATTGTAAGTGAATGTAAGCACGTATTGTACCAACACAGTACGGACCTTTGTAGATAATTTATCATTATCTCAAAGAAAGGTACAAAGATAGAGCGCTAAGCGGACTCGCCACACGTTCGTAATTGATTTATAGGCAAATATTAAATCTGTTCTCACCAGGCTCCGCCGTGAGTAATGACCGTGCCCAATGCTGTGAGTGTTAAGGTTTTGTTACCGACACTTGCGAGCTTTGATTGACAGCGTATTTCGTATGTTTCTAATCAATTTGAAGAGCTTCATATAAAAATAATCGATCTTAAAGGAATTTCCCCACTAATTTATTTGCTTATCGATCATGTGTGTAGGGTGAACGTAAAACGTCAACATAACGTCCATATGAAACAGCATCACACTTATCAAAACAATACAAAACGCGGGATGTTATCGATAATGATCACGGGCACGACGACGTTCTAACTCCATTTTTTGTGGGTTGACATCGCGCTAATAATACTCATGAGAAAAATGTGCGCTGGAGCCGCGTCTTGCTCCTTTTGTTTTTAATTTCTACCTCAGTGGCACCGATTTAATTGGACTCAAGTCGAGCGAGCGCACCTTCGTATTTCACCTCGGCTCGGTTCATTTGAATATTTAAAGCATTTCGGGTTTGTTTATTTACACAAATACAATATTATATATTTATTTCATGGCCGGCGTCATTTATTAGGTGACGTGACTTACCGGTGTCGCATCCTTCCCAGTATCGGCATAGTTAACGCGTTTAGTGAGCGCTGGGTCCACTCGCGTTCCATTTAAAAGTTTGAGGTAGTTTGTTGGATTTTACTTTTTGTCCGGCCGCGTGTGGCAAGCTGCGCTCTTCGTTGTTTTCTCGCCAGCTTATCTTCGACAAGATTGCTCGTTTATAAATGAAGTTATATCGCCCCAATTGAACACAGTGCTACGGAGGCGAGGCGAATTTTTAATTAGTTTCCGAACATAGAGAATTTTAAGAAGGAATGCGGGAGCCGTGTTACGGGTGTTTGCGGATCTCTTAATTGAGATGTCAACGGCACTATTGAAAAACGGCGAGGTCGAAAGTCGATATGTTATTTGTGAATCATTAATTCAATACAAATAAAAAGAGAAAAAAAGTGATTGATATCATGATATATTTAACAGAATATTTATTAATAAACATTTTATAAGTATTGAATGATTTATTATTATTTTATTACCCATTACCATTTTTAAATTGTAACAATAGATAAAAAAATACATTGACGGAGCTGGAACAAGTGCAACTACACTGAAGCTGATGTTGACCGGCTCGCAGGCAATAAATTAACGGCAGATCTTTGCAGTGTCTTCTAAAAAATTATCTGCTGTCGTCGTACCATGGTTTATAGGCAAGGATTTACGCCCGTCTAACTCGTAAAGATAATCATCTTTATGTATGAATGTCAACCATGTTTATGTGTGATTGCCAACTGTCTCAATATTTTTAATTACTGCGTCCGTTCAAACTTCTGTAATTGTATGTTTATAAAGTAACATCACATTTTTTGCTGCCTGGATGCATGGAAGTCGGAGAGAACCTAGTGTCAGAACACTCCTTTCTCGACCTTCCTATAGATTTTGAAATATTTAAAAATGACAGATAGAGCGGTGGAACTGTTTGTCTTACCTGGAAATAATTTTAACATAAATGCGTTTACATTCAGACGTTCAGAGTACAAATTAATTAAATTTGGACAATCCACAAACAGGCGTACAAAAGACAACAATCTGGACAGCGGTGATCAAGCAACTTACAACGATTATGTGTATAACGCCGCACTTTGTCCGAGCAACGAAAATCCGTTATAACCTCCTCCTAAAATAGGAATCGGATTCATAAACATTACGTACAGTCAGAACTTTGAATATGATTACACTATGTACGAAAATGGTTACACTATGTATGTAGAAAGAATATTATATCGCTGACGCTAAACTATTTGTGATAAGTACAGTTAATTTTTAAGTATTTCTTTTAAGATTTCATTAACTACGTATGGGACGTTTTTCTAGAACTCTCTTTTAAATCCATGGAATGAATATTGGGCATAATAGGTACATAGACATCAGTGGTAAAGCGTTCATATAGCAATTCCCATCGGCTTACCTTTTGTAAATTACAATAAGTGGCGGATTTACTAGCATATTAAGGATACCAATAAAAAAACGATGGAAAGATTGAACTTTGAAAATTGATAAAAAATTGGACATGAATTGCAAAAAAATAAAGTCAACAAAAATGTAAGTGCTAAACAAAAGGTCACCGGGAAAATGCGGGACTGAGATTGCCATAAAAAAACTTAACGAAAATGTAAGTACTGAAAAAAAAGATCGCCAGGAAAATTTGAGTGAGATTACAAAAAAAACAAGTTTAACGAAAACTTAACATGGTATTCCATCGTCTAGGTCAAACTTATATATACTGGCTTACCTTGATGTTCCAGTTTCCCTAAATATACCGGCTTACCTTTATAAATTTTTTCCTCCTTCTAAATATAATGAGTAATTAGGTATATTAGGAACGCACACTATCACATCTCAGATATAAGTTTTCCATAAAGGAATTATGGCTATATATTATTTTCTATTAATAAATTAGGTACGTACTATATATTTAGAATTCTATATCATAAATTTCGCATTCACCAATAAATTTCGTAACAATAGTTAAATTGCTTACACTAAAAATCATATTATATATAAATCGAATGTGCCCGCTTACTCATTAAGATGTCAAATTTTGTCAAACAATCTTCGCATCCATTAAGAGCACCGAATAGGCGGGGCTATCGGGGACTGAAGCCGATAATCTTGTACACCTACGATGCATATGAAAACATTTTTTATATGCGAGTCTTGAATTTGCTTATATCTCTTTAAATTTTTAAGATACGTACAACTATCATAGGATCTGTACATTACAAGTATCAAATAGACACTTTTATAAATAAACATTTATTTAAATTTACGTAGGTATATTCTTATTATAAATCTTACTCTATTTTGGTATCGTTCGGAGTTAACTAGGAAATCGATGCATTGGTGTGAGGTTACGTTACAATTTATAGTCAAAGGTGTGTCCGTTCAATCTACTACGATCAATTACTGTGTAAGAGTGGTTATTATTTCGAAATGCGCTCGATAAATACAATAATCGGCACGGCACGACGACGGGCCGACGGCTCTCCGCACTGCGCGTGCGCAGATAGGCGGGGTTTGAGGAACACATTCTTTTACTAGCTTATTATTAGTTGGAGATAATAAGTAAATAATTACACGTGCCATATATGGATATCTTAACTTATTTCGGTAGTTATGATATCCAATGCTATTGATTTCCGATGATGTTTTGACGAGTTTGAGTATATGAGATGATTCTACATTAAAATTGTTTCTGAATTTTTATTTTGTTAAATATAAATATTCGTCGCTTTGTTTCAAATAATAACTTCTATTTTTTATCGGTGAAAAACGAAATCTTAAATGAATTGTATAAATAGTTCATTATATACCTAAAGAGTTCGTGTTAGCTATTTGGCCAATCATGTCAACTTCAGGCATTTATTAAAAAAATATTATATTTTCATACTAGATACTTATCGTTATATTTCGGCCGACTTCCACATCTTTTATAAACTGTAGCCAATGTATAATCCTGATGTATTAGCTATATTATTGTTAAGTTTCATCAGGACCCGTTCAGTAATATTGACGTGAAAGAGTTCCATCCATCTTCACAGTTTTTCGCATTTATGATGTTAGTTTCTATTTTTTAAAGCTTCACGCTGTATCGCGCATATAGCACGGTAGGCAGAAGGAACTTGAGAACCTAGTGCTGTGTTAAGACACTCCGTTCCCCACTTTCCACCGAATTGAGGCTTTGCGTGCTGAGTGGCGGAACTCAACGCCGCGTTTCGCCTTGTTACCAAGCCAAGGAAATGAAAATACTAAACTTACATATCCTGGAGTGGGAATCGAACCCACAACCTGTCGACAAACGTTAGTGTTAGTAGCTAATAAATGTAAGATGTTAGTACCTGATAAATTTCACAAAATAGGTTAACATGATTATATAAATAAAACAAAGGATTTTTCATCTAAATATTTATTTCGCCCATTTGCACAAACATTCGAATAAAATTGCTTACGGTAATTCGCCAACTCTAACCGCTACATTTGTACTTAACGATTTCTTAATCGGTCTCAAACATCCAAGTGTTACCATTGAATAATATGTGGAATTCTAAAGTGTATTCAAAACTTAGTTTAGACACAAGTGCCCCAAATTCGTTATTTTTTAAATATATTGAATGCAGAACGCATTACCTATTTGTACTTTATAATATTAACATAAAAAGCTACGGCATAAATTAGCAAAATCACATCATGGACTCCAAAAAAATGTTTTCTAGACGAAAAATAACCAAAATATACGCTAATAAAAATACAGCCAAAACTCCACAATATATCCACTGGCAACACTTCACAAACACCAACCAGCAAAGTAGAACCGAGCCACACAAGTATCCTAACACGACGAAATAAATAAACAACGATGCAATTCCATATTACGATACAAAAATAGCCGAAAAAATTTTTGGTAAGATTACATTACATGGTATGAATTGTATTAAACAATACTACTTCTACTGAGAGATATTCACGTAACAAACTTATTATAATTTTAATGATAATAAATTCACTAATTAACTACAGAGTAATATCAGTCACAATCATATATGCTTAGGTAACTCAATATTGTTGCTTGCAAAGCACTATTTTGAAAGAGAATATTTATTTTTGTCCTTTAAATACATACATACATACATAGCTTCATGCTGTATCCCGCGTATAGCAGGGTAGGCAGAGGGAACCTAGTGTTAAGACACTCCGTTCCCCACTTTCCGCTGAATTGAGGCATTGCATGCTATTGGCGGAACTCAACGCCGCGCTTTGCCTTGTTACCAAACCCAGAAAATTAAAAATTCCATTTCCTATAGTGGGAATCGAACCCACAACCTGTCGCGTTTACAGTCGCACGCTTATGCCTCTGCGCCATGACAGGCGTTTGTCTTTTAAAAAGCAAAGCAATTCAATAATATTTTGATTTATTTATATTTCTAATCATATATTTCATAAAATTGTAATAAATTTATTTTATATATAAGAAAATTATAAATTTATTATTTATTATGGTATATTTATTAATAATTTTCTTTTAAAACAGTGCCAAAGCTAGCAACGTGTCAACTCTTAACTACATGATTAAAATACAAATGTAAATAAGCACTAATGAAAATTCTAATAGATTAATAAGATTAAACATATTAAATACAATACATTAGAACATTATATAAATTGTTCGTTGGATGTGAAATAATCCATCACTTATTCTATTATTAAAAAGTTTATGTAAAATTTCAAAATATCACTTGGTTATTGGAAAGACTTGTGAGAGACAAAAATAGTTGATTGAATATTTAAACGAGCCTAGTTTAACCTCTGCCTTATAACTTTATGTTAAATTAACAGATATCTGCAACTTTCTCGTTAAAAAACAATTATTTATCAAAGACAAAACGGAGTTTTAATAGGTCATTTTTCAGGATTTAATCCCTACCTGATTCATATGGCCCAAAATTTTTGACAATTTTGGCATAATAAAAGGTATTTCTATGAAAGTAGGTGTACTACAAAATATATATTTCAGATAAGGATCGCCTATCACCACCTATTTTTATAGTAACGCGTTTTATAAAGCCAAAAATGTCAAAATTTTTTGGTCATATGAATCAGAAAAGTATGAAATCTTGAATAATTGCCCTAATATTGAAAATTGACGGATAATAAATACTAAAAAACGTTATAGAATTGGAATAAAATCTTAAAATACTATCCAAATACACATACAAGTATAGATTTCAAAAATTTCATAATATATATAAATATTCAGAACCAAGAGATCATACAATTAAAGCCCGATAAGAATGTCCATAATACTTGTTGTAGTCAGGAATAATAAATAAACTAGATATTATAATATAAAAAGTTAATAATAAAAATAGTAAACGATTAAAATCTCTCAAAATTGCACAGTTTATTATACTATAGTGATACATACTTGAAAATTATTGTGCATACAACAAGTTAACGCATTTTGATAGTTTGACAGTCTTCATTTATTACAGATAAAAGGATTCAATGAATATTTGTATTAAAGAAGATTTCTTAAAATAGAAACACTTGCATATAACGTTACAAATAAAAAGTTGATAAGAAATAAGTTCTTAATAAAAGTTGATGTAAAGAGCTGTAAAAGATCACTGTTTGAAAATAAATTATTCAGTTTTGAGCAATGTATTAGGAATACCGAAAACTAACACTCGCCAAAAAGCTTGTGTTATAAAAAACGTATAAAATATAAAAAAATATTGTACCTAATACTTTTGTGGAAATTCATACGAAAATTAATACAATTCATGTAAAATCTTACTATAAGAAGGAAAATAAATCATAAAATATGTCATGCACTAAAATAGTAATACAAAAATAAATATACTTTCAATTTGACACACAAATATCACGTTATATATGATTAATTATAACATATAAAATGAAACTTAAATTAATGTATTTGGTAAAAAATGAATTTAACCTAACGTTCAGTGGTCACTAAAAATAAAAATAATTCAAATATTCGACATTAGATACAAACTCAAAATGGAAGATCGGATCGAACATATGCCACATTATTGCTCGAATTGTATATTTAATCAGTTATCACCTGTTTATGGCCCCGATGTCTAACGAAATGCGTGAAAACTACAAAATAAACATCATTTCACGTAATAAGCTTAACAATATAATTAATACCTACAAATGATATGCACATCTAGATAGAAAAAGCTTCAGAATATAAAAACGCCTTTAGTAATATTAATAGCAAAATCTTTCAACAGTGTTGCCAAAATAATTATTCAGGCGTTTAGAAATCCTAAATACTTTTCGTATGTTCACAATTTCTTGTTTATATAAGCGCTACATGCGTGATGCATAATTCCATAATTCAATTTAAAAAAATTAAATATATATAAATACTTAAAAAGTCAAAAATCACGACTAGCAGCGCCATCTTTACAAACTTTACTATAATACTTTCCATGAAGTAAGTGAAGAGCAAATAAAAAATTAAAATATTTAGAATTAACTCGATTTTTTTTCTTATTTTCCAAAATTAAATAGAATTTTTTTTTATTTTACTTTTAGCCAGCGTTTTTAGAACTTTAGTGCTTCTCACTTGCCCACATAAAGCATTGTTTTTACACACAATTAAGAACATAATTTTTTTTCAACATAAGACATCTACAACTATAAAAATATAATATATTTATCGATATTAATCTCGTCCTTCATTGTACTTATTGATTAAAGTATTCAAGAAAAATATTTTATTTCCGCTTGTTTATTATTTTTATTGTAAGATGTAAAATAAAATGTTTTTCTTCATGATACAACTTTACTATCAACATCCTGTCACTTGTGCTATGTCACAGCACGATCTTTAATTATTTTGCTGTAGTTATATCGAGTGACTAAGATGAAGAAAGTAAACTCAATATCGTGAAGTAATTCTAAAATTATTTCAAAAAGAGACACTATAGATTGAGATTAAAATTTCAATAAATAATAAAATAATGTATACAAAATATACCACGGCGGTACTTTGTTAAAAAACATAAATACAAAAAAAATGCAAGAAAAATATCTAGTAAATACATGGATTATTTGTAATTGGTCATATTTAAAATCCACAAAGCCTTACAATACTCGTACACGTAAGAGTTTCCCAAAGTTACGACATTTAATTTTTCTTACGCTAAATATTTACTCTAAACAGCGTTGCTGTCAACATTTAGCCCCATCAGAAAAAAATGGCCTAACTTAAAAATGATTACCATATATTATATCTAAATAAATTAAAATTAAATTTCATGAATATTGTTACCAGCAAGTTATATTAAAATTATTTTTAAAAAGTCAAATTTCTCATTTTTAACAAAAAAATAATTAACTTCACATATTTGCAATATATTGAAGTTACTTCAAAACAAAAAACAAGGCAAAAATGTAATCAAAATCTATTGATAATTTAATAATACCATTCTTTTTTCTTCGGTTAGACCATTTTTTCCCTGACAGCCACATTTATTACAATGAAGCCAATAAGAATAGACAGCTAGCGATCTACATTTTTAAAATATTTATATTATCCATTTTAAGTTTTATGTTCAATACAGATTGTTCCAGACTGTCATTCATGTCATTTTATATTGTATAGTTTAATTTCTGATATTGTCCTGTTAAGACGGTATTGGCACTATTTTGTAAGCAATCTACTTCATTGTTTTGGTATAATAAATACAATTTAATAAACCTTTGACTACTAAAAAAAAATCTAGCCACATGATTTTGGTTCCATACATATGTATTTATATTTTATTTAATTTAATATATCATTGCAAAATATAATGTGCCAAGTTTGGATGTCACCGACATAAATATTTTTATGACAATGTTGTCATGTCACTTTAAAATAAAATATAGCCTAGACCCATATTACATTGTATATAAGAATATATAATAGCAACTAAATGTGTACAAATGAACATATATTGACTTTTAATATAAGTATTTCCTTATATATTTAGTATGCCATATATATACTATTTTCATTTATAAATCCAAAACAAAGTATTGAATATATAGTGTTTTTTTCGTAGTATGTGTATCTTCTCTATACTTACTTAATTGTTAGCAATGGGATTCCCCGTTTTCATGGTGTCCCGAGTCGAAGCTGCTTAAATGGCCTAAACCTTTAGGGGGTATTGGAGGCGGGGTTTCGCCTTCATCAACGTGTAGAGGTTCAGACATCATTGATATTATTTCTTCATAGCGGAGTGATTCTACGATGTCGATATCTGGAAAGCCAGGTTTATATATTAATATGTGAACGAAAAACTTTGGATTTCTTTTTGAAGTTTTGAGATAAGTGGAGAAAGAACTAAAAGAAACTTTTAAAAGAACTAACGCATTAGAATTTTTTTTTATAGTAACAGACGAATCAACCTGTCAAGGATTTAAAAAGATATAGATACAGATATTATTGTTTTTTAATTTCAATGTAGGGTCATATTTTTTTACTGTTTTATTGTAGTAAATTCTACATTTTATCTTTTCTATGAGATCTTTTCATTCGGTAAATATCATGATTTGCGGTAAAAGTGATAAAACACGTAAGTAAAATTTTAAAGTTACCATGATTATGTCTATCAGGCGCGTTGGTATAGTGGTGCGCGTCCACGCTAACTCCCGAGTCGCGCTCCTCGCAGCCGCGCGCGCGTCGCGGCACTGCGGGCGCTTCGCCCCATGTACGTTTGTCACCTGTTATAAATATAGAATATTAACTTAATCATTTAATTACTGATTTAAAATGTTTAAGTAGTAAATAAAATATGAAACGAAAAATATCAAAAACGAAAACGACAACAAAAATATAAAAGAAGATAGGTATTCTTAAAGACCATTATACAGTCTATATGATAGTGCAAAATACCGATGTGTTTTCAGTTCTAAATAGAAATAAATATGATTGTGTTTAAATTATTTACATAAATATGGTAAAAGTTCTGTTTTAGTAATTAAATTAATGTAGTCTATATCTATTATAAAATACCCGAGACTCTTGGCGGTAGTGGCGGTGCGTCCCCGGGCTCACTCCAAGAGGCGCGGCTGTGACGACGCGTTTCCACTTCTTCCTCTACTGCGTCTCTATTGCTATATAACGAATTTAAGTTAATACAATGTTTAAAATCATTCTCAAAAAAGACGTTACAGTCACTCACATGAGAACGATAATTGAAGTTTAATTTTGAAGTTCTAGTTTTAATAAATTAACAATTGAATTTAGAATTCAGATTAGAAGATATTAGTGTTAATAATAACTATGATAAACAATAAGGATTTAAAAAAGACGAACCATAGATTTTCAAGAGAATATTTATTTCTTTTTTAGTCGGCAAAGTGAACCTGTAAAAGCACTGCATCCCTTTTCGTCCATTTTACTTAATTGTGTAATAAGTTTTACTTGTAATTATTTTAATTAAATCTGCTATCCAGTGAAAGTGGTTATAACTAGCGGATACCAAATCCATAAATTACATCTATAGTGTTACGAAAAACTCATTTTTAGCTTCACGCTGTATACCACATATAGCAGGGTAGGCAGAGGGAACCACAGAACCTAGTGTTAAGACACTGTTCTCTTTCAACATTTCCGTTCCTTACTTTCCGCCGAATTGAGGCATTGCGTGCTGAGTGGCGAAACTCAACGCCGCACTTTGCCTTGTTACCAAACCCAAGAAAATTAAAACACAAAATATTATTTTTAAAATTTTCATTTCCTGGAGAGGGAATCGAATCCACAACCTATCGCGTTTACAGCCGTACGCTTGAGCCTCTGCGCCACGACAGGCGTTCAATTAAAGTGTTAAAAAATTCAATACTCACTTATATTTATCCAAAATCGGTTTAGTAGGACTCCGCGGGTCGCCCGACTTGGGCCGCGTGGGTAGCGGCGGCGCTGACTTTATCATGGAATTGTCGTCACAATCCCTGTTATCCGTGACTGGGAGACTGTTGCTCATTATTGTTTGTTGATCTAGAGAATCTTCTAGAGAGTACTGGAATTTATGGAAAACATTTTTTTATAATAAATTTTAAACTTTGTTAGGGTTCTTCCATAATTAACGGTTTATTTTCTCTAAATTGGATATTTTTCTACCAGAAATGAGTTACTCTAATATATTCTAACATATATTCTAATTATATTTAAAAAAAAAAATCAGAAACGACCGAATATAGGCAGTTTTTTGATCAGTCGTTCAAATTTTATACGATTCAATTTTTTGTAGCTAATTCCTTTATGTGGAATTCGAATTGACAGTGCCAATAAAATAATTCGTTATGTTCGAAAAAGAACAAAAAGTATTAGTTTACTCGATATCAAAGGTCTCATCACCAAGCCACAATCTAAAATACAACTAAACTTTGTATATATATTTTATCTAAATGTACATCATATACGTATCTATAATACACGATTTCTATAATGTTTTAAAAAACATAACAAATAACGTAAGTTATAATATATGTGTTATATTTACAATTGGTTTATTGTAAAGATGTCCATCTTCGTAGTAGCTGTCGTTTTGCTGGATGCTGTGTGATCTCTTATCCAATGCTGGCACTGGCGGTAGGGGTGTGCTGCAAAATTAAATAATACGGTATATCAAAGAACTAAAACAACTATAATAAGTTTTATTCACACTTTAACTTTGTATGAAAAAACTATAGTAAAAATAAAGATATACATATCAATTGTACTGCCATTATGACAATAAAATAATAAATTCACTTACTTAACAATGCTTTCTGACATTTGACGTCTTGCACGAGCTAAGCCTGGTCCTAGATTCTGTCTCAGTTGGCTAAAACGTTCTACTAAGCGCCTGGAAATTACAACAAAAAATATTCATTACATTATTTACAAACATTTATGATATACTCATATGTGCTTTAATATTAATATAAAACAATATTTCCTCGATAAACGCTTGCAAAGTAACGAATTACAATACTTATACTAGACACATACATACATACATAGCTTCTCGCTGTATCCCGCAAATAGCAGGGTAGGCAGAGGGAACCTGAGAACCTAGTGTTAAGACACTCCGTCCTCTTTCAACAATTCCATTCCCCACTTTCCGCCGAATTTGAGGCATTGCGTGTTAAGTGGCGGAACTCAACGCCGCGCTTTGCCTTGTTACCAAACCCAAGAAATGAAAATACTAAATTTTACATTTGCTGGAGTGGGAATCGAAGCCACAACCTGTCGCGTTTACAGTTGCACGCTTGTGCCTCTGCGCCACGATAGGCATAGACACGACAGGATACTTATACTAAATACATAATAATTTAATCTATACCTGTGCAACGGCTTAACCTCCTCCGGTGCTAACCGACCATGTAGAGTAAGTCCCGCTTCCACTACAGCTAACTGCGACGCGACCAGCCTTCTTAACTTAGCCGCGGCGGCCGCTTCCCTCGGGGTTGCATTCCTACTAAACTCCGCAGTTAGGAAAGCTTGTTCATATTTAGTTATACCTCCTTGCACGTTAGCGTCTATAGTGCCTTGTAATCTCATTGAGAACGGGTTTATATTTTGTGTGGGATCTGCAGTGTATTGGGATATGAGGCTGCGTAGTTCTCGTTCTGTTGCTTCCATTGTTTCACATGCAAACTGAAAGTAATATGCCATTTTATAAATAAGTTTAAATTACAAACGTTAAACTCTCGAATTTTTTTATTACTTGATGGATTATTTCAATAAAATTCATCTAGTGTAGAATATATATTTTTTGTTATTATTATTATGTTATATCAAACTTACTTCGACTGGAGGTATTTCCTCTACAGATCTAGATATTACTTCAGACCATCTCAATATGCCTGGTAGCGTTGTTTCGGTTACAAGTGTTGTGCGCTCAATCCACAAACTCTGAAAAAAAATACATAATAAAAATCTAGCGCTTGTATTTCGGTTAATAATTATATTAAAAAAATATTAAACGTAAAACACATTTTTACGTATGTTTGGGATACACGAGAGAAAAGAAAGGCTTCTATGATTAGCTAAATAGATTTTTTTGTACGTATATAATAAATTAAGTAGTTTTATTATCATATAATTAAAAAAATAGATATCTTGTTATTCTAGTCATTAAGTGTCCAATCTATTATAACTAATATTTAAGTAATTAAATATTATTGTATAATTATTTCTCTTATTTCCGCCAATCAAATCAAAAATTAAGAAAAAACCCCACACAACCAAGTGCTACAATACCTTAAACTCATTATCCTTATCAATGGGTGGTTTGTGTAGCGGTCTGTCACATAGGAAGGTATCAACATCGTTGCACGCGTAGAAACGCTTGACCGGCTCCGGCGCGCCGCCCGGCCATGAACGACGGGACGCTACTGGTTTTACGTTGCATATCTGAATATCTAAAATTAGATTATTGAATTAATTCTATTACATATACATATATAGCTTCACGCTGTATCGCGCATATAGCAGGGTAGGCAGAGGGAACCTAGTGTTAAGACACTCCGTTGCCCACTTTCCGCCGAATCGAGGCATTGTGTGCTGAGTAGAACTCAATAATTATATTGTAGTGAATATTTAAAGACTATATAATAACAAAATCTATTACAAAGTTAAAAGTCAAAGTCAAGTAATTTTACTCAAAATAAGAAGTTACATGCTTCATTTTTTGAACATCAAATAATTTACCACCAGTTCACTAAATTTAACGCCTCAGACCTGAGAACTGGCGCAAGAAATTTTTAATTTTTATTTCAAAGAAAACTGAATCAAAAGATGTTTTAGTACGAGATCGAATCTCATACCATCCATTCCCATACTCCCTCCTCCACCTTCTACTCATACTCAAAACATTGAATTTTGACTGCAACTTTGATTTTTTCCCTTTTGTGCAAGTTCAGTTAACTTATAATTTATATTAAGTATCTTAACTGTAGCTGCGAATATTAAATAAAAGCGACTATTATATTACTTTATAAACATACTTTAACATAGAAATATTTGTATGTCAAAATTAAAATAAAATAACTAAAACTCACATTGACCATCGGCTGCAATAATAGAATCATCAGGTGGTGTATTTCTCATCAAAATGTGAGCAGATACATATTCAGACTGCAAGCGCTGTGTGAAAGCACCTATACGTTCATAATCTTGTCCTCGGTATACAAACTGTTTATTCTGTGAAACAACAATTGAATAAAAAATACAATTCATACAAATAAAGTAATGTATATTTTTTAAATAGTTAAAAACAATACATAAACATACTCGTTTCACATTAATATATAATTAGCCAGTACATATATTCATATACCATATTTAAATAAATAGCTCAAAATAATCCTTTCTGTGAAAACTGAACAACATGTAATTAAGCATTTTATGTAAGCAAATTCTTCCAATTAATATTTCATAAACAAAACTCACAGTTAATAAGCTAGTAGAAAAAATAAACACATTCTTAACAAAATTAATTAATTTATTATTTATTTAAAGTCTGCAAATACCTAATAAATACATAAAGATATAAAATAAATATTATTCTATCTTTATTAGACGATCATTCTTTAAAATACCTTTGAGTGGCCCAATTTTATAAAAAATCCTCAATAACATACATGTTAACAAAATAGATTTTAATAAGTGTGTAAATAATTCAATTATGTACAACAATTAACGAACGAAAGTGAATTTCAATAGTTACAGGTTCGAATCCTGCTACCTTCAACATGTAATTTTTAATCATATAACATATATGACATACCCTGACAAACAACGGACATCCTTTCCCATAGAAGCCCACTCTAAAATATTCAGGTTCGGGCCTCAATTGCTCTAGTACGGAGTCTAAGAAGGTGGCGTGAGTACGCAAGCAGTGAGCGAGACGCGCATAGTCGCATAGCTTCACTTCGTAGAGGGTGGCGAGCTCGCGGAGGAGGGGGAGCCCCTTTTCCCAACACTGAAAAGAACATAAAAATAGTAAAGGTAAGCCTATTTATTAGATCTATAGTAATGAAAATAATAAAAGTCATAAAACAAGATAATACTTGAATCTCAATAACTGTCACTTGAATTTCAATAATGTTTCCACGAAACCGTAATTTATATAGAGACCTTTTTTATATTCATACACACATACATAACTTCACGCTGTATCCCGCATATAGCAGGGTAGGCAGAGGAAACCTAGTGTTAAGACATTCCGTTCCCCACTTTCCGCCCAATTGAGGCATTGCGTGCTGAGTGGCGGAACTGAACGCCGCGCTTTGCCTTGTTACCAAACCCAGGAAATGAAAATACAAAACTTCTACATTTCAGTGGGAATCGAACCCACAACCTGTCGCGTTTACAGTCGCACGCTTGTGCGCCACGACAGATGTCGTTTTCATTGTCATTGTCAGGCGATTTTATATTAGTTTGTTCAATTTATATTTAATATTCAAAATAATAAACTTAAAAAGCAGTTAAGTACGTTCTAGGCTTAAATTAATGAATATTATAAAAGATCAATTAATTAATAGTTAAGTATTGTCTGAAATGAAATAAATTAAAAAAATATATACCTTTCCGCGGTCAAAATACTGCAACACTTGGTTGTAGAGTGCTTCCTTACGTTTCCATTCCGGTATTTCAGGATGTTCCGGATCCACGCCTATTTGATCACTGTCCCAGCTTAATGTTTCCGCGTACAGCTAAATATGTATTTTTTGTATTGAGGTACAAAATCCTATAGTCTGTTGTATTTTTATAGCCGAACAGGTATAAATAGGTAATAGGGAGCCAAATGTTGCAATCCTGGGTTTATATTTCATTTTAATTGGTATTAGATTAATTTTCAATTGTTGATTTAGGAATAATGTAATAATAATTATAGCTAAGTACGATATGAAAATATAAATCAACAAGGTTTGTTATTTCCCAAATGTAGTTAAACTAAATCAAATTTGTAAAGTTGAACAATGAGAACTTAAATCAAGATGGTGCCGGCTTTGTTATGTTTAAAGAAATAAATAACTATAAAAGTTCACATACAAATAAAATTTTAAAATATAATAAATTAAAACTTATTTACCAAGAGAGTACACCCAGCCTCTATCCAGTTGTCGGACGCGATGTGCAGATCGTGCAATTTGTATACGTAGCGCAAATACATTTCCTTGCGATCGATTTCATTCTTGTAGAAGTTCTATAAAGTAAATGGTAAATATTATTAGTTTTATTATTTAAAAAAAAAAGTCATGTATGAATTAAAATAATAAATATTATCTTCTTATAGTCATTTATATAAGTTAGCTTGATGCTTTTTCTCCCATAATCATGTAGACAGAGAGAAGGTTATGTCATATATCATCGGTTATACATCTAATATTAAGTGATAAGCAAACACAATACAGAGAAGTCGTTTAAGATTAGTGTATAAAATGCCACCGTCATTTCACTTTGAAATATTATAATATGGAGTACGTTGTCGGTTCGCAATGCATACGCAATTATACCCCTACAAATATTACAAATATGAATATAAGTTTGTTTGTGGCACATTCACGTCGAAACTACACAATCGATTACCATTAGACTTTGAACACATTTTAGAGGTATTAAAAAGGACATAGAATAGTTTTTATTTAAAATCTAGCTAGAAATTGCCGCATCGACCACACGAGTAAATAAAAACTAGCCATACGAAATGAAACTATTTAAACCGGGCCAATCGTGTGAATTTAATTTAGTATTCGATTAATCCTGTTAAAATAGTATCATTGAATATGTGTAACAATAGCAAATATCAAAGATGTAATTAAACACAAACAAGTAAGTTGACAGTGGCGGCCATGCGCTTGTCGCGGTGCTCCGCGCCCTGCATGACGGCGCGGTAGTCGAGCAGACGCTCCAGCAGGCGCGACACGCAGCCCACGAACGCCGCGCCCGCCTCGCGCCACCCCTCCGTCGACACGCGCTCCATCAGACTGACGGGAACATTAATTTTATATTGTATTGTAGTTTTTCTCTTATTTACACATATCGCACCTTTACAATTATAGGGACATAATAAAAAAATCATGATTTTGATTTTTTGCCACGAAACGACTTAAGGAGGGAAGCTGTTTTAAAGCGTGAAAAAATGGGCATAATTTATAATTTTTTTGTGACCCAACAAAAAGATCAATCGAAAATCTATGAAAGAGGTTTTATAATTTAGGTTTTAATACACAAATACAATATATATATATATATATATATGAGATTGGAAGAATATATATATATATATATAAAAAAAAAAAAAAAAAAAAAAAAAAATATATATATATATATATATAAGACAGCGATCTTTATTGTCTTAAAATTTATTTCCTTATTGTTTTTAAAATTTATTGTCTTAGCTAAAAATTAAAACAACAATATAAATTACAATATAACCAAAAAAATAAAAAAAAGAGGTTTCAATGGACACCAGGATGGAGCGAAATTACTTTTGATTAATTATTGAAGGAATTGTAATAAAATTTTATATCTTTTAAGTTATTATTAATATTTTTTATTATATTAATAATATTTTTTTCTTAATAACAAATATAATAATGTAATAGATGCTTGCTTGCTTTCTATGAGAGAGACAGACAGAGAAGCGCGCGCACGCCGCACGACTTACGACTATAGCAAAAAGTGTCGTTACAACTTTTAGTTTTTTTCCATCTAGCCCCCTTTCGAAACGCGCGATAAGTTACTTAACTTAAATATACAAATCTGTATTGACGTTTCCCAAAAAATATTAGTTTATTATTTAAACAGGTAACTATAGTTCTAAAGGTGCGATATGAGTTTAAAATATGATAAATGTATTGATGGCTGGATTTGATATTAAATGATAGATGTTCTAAATTTTTCATTTTGGGGTATAAACAGTACAGTTAATCACCAAATGTTTACTTTTTTATATTAATTTACTTATTATTTATTATTATAACTATAATTAAAGAATTATACTTACACAGAACTCAAGTGCTCCCTGATATGAGTTGCATAAACAATTTAATTTAATAATCAAAAAATATTAAATTTAATATTTAATATAAAATAAAAAAAGTTCAGAAAAAAAATAGAAAAACGTAACTAAGACCATGTAAATATTTTACAATATATACTAATTTTATGAACTTTGCATAAATTATTATTTTTTTCATTTCATAGCTTACAAACAAATATCACCAATCGGTTTATTATTAAATTACATTATTTATTGAAATATTACACTTAATTATATAAAAATGTCGAAATAAAAAAAAAAATCAGTACAAATCTTGCAACCAAAATTTTTCAAATTTGATCGCCCAAAAATTAATCAAATTTCAACAAAAAAACTCAAAACAAACTTACACAGTATCAAACAGTCGTCTATAATGATCATCCGCTTTATTATCAGCTACTAACGAGTCCAGTTTATCAACTAGAGCGGCTTCAGTTTTCCTGGCAGAGCCTGTCGCCGCCCTTTCAGCCGCCATTAGCGCGACCAACGCGCCCAGAGCCGCGCGACGTAACTCCGGTACTAGGGTTACTTCTAGTAGCGCTCCAACTGCTGGACCTATTAGTTGCAGTTGAGCTACACCTGGGGATTTATTAATATTATTACTTTATTTGTATATCACAAAAAAGGAAACAAAGTATATAAAACAAATATAGAAAAGACAATCTTTAGATCGAACAGAAGCCAGTTTAATTGTAAACAAGTTTTATTATGATACATACAATGACATTGTCTTGACTCAATATTCATATGCCCTGCGTCGCCAATTTTGGTGAAACATTATAATTATTAAGTTCTTATACACCCAAAATTTATGAATAAATGATTATTATTATTAATATGTTAAGTATTTTTTCCACTATTTAAGAATTTGTTAGCAAAATTTAAATATAAATTATGTTGTTCGATTATGTAGTTTATTTTTCACACGCAATGTCTTGACATTATATTCACTCTGGGTATCTTGATAAAGCATGAAGCTGTTTATGTTTATAACTATTAATAACTTAATTCTACATTTTTCTTTTTAATACATTTTTTCTTTTTTGTTTGTAAACACAACATTTTTAGCATACTGATGAATATAAATATGTTAATTCACTACCAGTATGTTTAGAACAGTTATTAAGCGAATAGTAATTTAGCTTAATGTCCACTAACTGGAATTTATTATCGACTAATGTACTATTTTATACATCAAAATGGCTACTAGTTTAATTTAGTGTAAGTATTCAAGCACACATAATAATAACAATAAAATATAAATACCCAATCGTGTCCAAACAGCGAGCAGATGTAGCGCAGCGGCGGCGCGCATGGCGGCGCGTTGCGGTCCGCGCGCCCACTGCTCCGCTTGTAGGGCATTCGCCGTCACTAGCGCCACACCCAACTCCAGGTAGCCCGACCATAACTTAGGAAAAAATATTTCAATTATATTTAAAAGTAGGTTACATATTGGAAAATAAATATATTACAATGTGAAAGTTCTTAAAAGTATATTGTTACTGTTTCACATAACTATTGTACCGATTTAGATGAAACTTTACAATAATATAGCCTACAAATAACAATAACACATAAAAAGATTTTATGTAATAGTCCTATTTCAATTTTATTTAACATAACTACTCCCTTCTCTACTCCCCCTTCCGACAATGCATGCGGAATTATGATAAGCAATGATGCGGAATTATGATAAGCATTTGTTTAACTAGATTCGGATGTATCCATGTAAAATTGTTTCTTTGTTTCTTTTTTTCATGAAAATCATTATCTAAAGTAAAATTTGGAGTAATTGTCACAGCGGAGAGTTAGGGATGCCCAAACAGCAACATTATTTAAAATTTGTTAATACAAATTATTATATAAGTTTTTTACCAAAGAGTATGAATAACTTACCTGGGAATCAAATTGTGGCGGTTCATCGCCTAGGAACCTTTCTAATAAAGGTTTTGCTAAGTCTTGTAATGCTGATAATAATACTTTGCAGCTTTGAACTCTTAGCACCATCCAGTCTGGCGGAAACACCTGGAAAATCGATATAAAAAATATGGCTTTATAATTATTAATGTTTTACATATAATGTCCTCCTATATGTAAATTTTCTAAAAAGATATGAAGTAATATTTAGTACTAATGTTATTCCTACAAAATATAAAATTTTACATAATAATTATTTAAGTAGTGTTTATCGTTTATTTATGTAGGTTCAAGTTAGGTTTTCGGTCTACTCCGCTATGCGGTATACACGTCAGGCTGAACAACAAAACAATATTGAAAATACCTACATCTTGTTCAATCAAGTGTCGAAAGACCAAAAAGGCTCGCATTAGGAAATCTTTCAAAGGTTTTCGGTCGTTCGGGTGCGGCGCCAGATGACTCCATAGACGCTGGTAATGAGCTGGTTTTAACAGCTCCATAACACCAAGCAAACCTGCTACCATTGGACCCTGAAATAATATATTACTTAAAATATTAAAAAAAAAAATCCGTACGCAATCGATTACGATTATAACTACAATATTCATACAGCCGTCTGAATAATTAAAAAATACAAAGCAGTGACACTTCATGTGTGCCGATACAAGTGAAAACTAGAACAATAGGTAACTGTGCACACTTTTGAACCGTCAGAAAATAGTTTTTGTAATCGTAAAGTTTTCACTATTTAAACACGAATACTTAGTTTAAATAGTTTAATAACGAAATATTGTTATTTAAAACTAGAATAATAAAATATATATAATGTACGTACTAAGGGAAAAAAACATGTAGTTAACGGTAACTCCTTACGTGTTATCATTCCCTAGTATCTCAAAAATAACAATAATAATATATACACAATATAGGTACATACTATGTTTGGTCGATTACTATTGCTAGATGACGCGTATTCAACAGTTTTTCTATCTCAAACAACGCTCAACAAGCCCAAAGAAACTTTCACTTCAAAAACAATAAATAAATCCATTTTTACCAGTACAGGAGACTTTCCACCAATCAAATGCAAGACCGTCTCCACCAGTACATCCAACGTATTTAAGCACAGTACATCCACATCGGGGTCCAGTTCATCATCATCCACAATCTGGTCAGGGTCTTCCTTCTTCCATAATAAAGTGACTAGTTCTCCCAACATGTCAGCACATTGAGATAGCTCGTCTCGCCTGGCGAGGTGTACTCGTAGGTGATGGCATGCTGTTGTTAGTACTATGTTACGTGCTTCTGGAATTTTTAATTATAATTAGTATAATAATAAATTTGCTTCGTTTTTAACGTATTAATTAAAATTTGCGGTGTAAGCTATGATAAGTTAATGAGATCTTTGAATTTCGGGATTTTTACACATATTAAATGAAAATATTTTAACCGGATTAATAGTGATTAATCCGGTTAATATATTTTAGTATTCGGAAACATTTTTGGAAACTCGACGTTTTGAACACTTTACAGTAGTCTGTGGTCTATCTGCAACCACGAATTACTGTAAAGTGTTCGAAATCCGGTTAAAATGGTTTTATTTACTAGACAAGTTGTTGTATTTATCATTTAAATTTTTTAAATAAGGCATTTATTCATATTCATATGCATGCATATTCATATGCATTTATTCATTTGCGATATAGGAATAATAATTGATGTATTTGTTTGCATCCAAATCAAAACATGAAAAATGTATGTTTTATATATTTTTTCTCTAACATAAAGCAACAACTAATTATTTATTACTAACTTCAATTATTACTGAAGTTATAACCTCAACAACTTACCAGGATCTTGTCCAAGCGGTCCCTTCAGTACCTCCTGCGCGGCCGCTAACCTCGCCTTGGCCAACGTTGGCGGTGCGTTGGCGGCGGGCGCGTCCAACATGGCCGCCGTTATGCGTCCAGCTTCCACTGGCCCTAACGCTGATGCCACTTCTTTCGCTACATTTGCCCATGATGTCATAAGGGCTACCTATATAATGATTTAGTATTTTCATTAAATATAAAATTAATAGAGGCCATCATGACGCACTGGGAAAACATATAGATGTATATAGATATATGATCGTAAATTCGATTAGTTATATGTTCGATTCGGGGACTCTCTACATTAATTTTATTTTCCCGCTCTGGTGACAATAAGCGCGGCGTTGAACTCTGCCTCTTAACACATAATGATTTGAATTCGTAAGGAGAGGTCGCGAGAAAAGAATTTAAGTTATCAAGTGTAACATTAGTAAAAAATGCAACTTTTGTGCAAAAATTTCTTATTAATTGTCTTAAAATTATGATACATATTTATTGTACACTTGTATATGATGGGATGGGGGATTGGCAATTGGCAAATTTAAATTTAAAATTTCACACCAACTTAACCACAACCCGCTTAGCCATATCACCCGAAACATCTCACATACATTATAATAATGATACACAAAAAATGAACTCACTTGAGCGGGCGCCAAATGATCTCTATGCGGATGCTGAGCCAACGCTTTGAGCGCGTGCAAAGCGGCTCTGACATCCCTCCTAAAGCTGTCCTCGTACTGCCCGCCGGTGGCGCGCGCGAACAGGCAGCGCGAGCGCACGGCGAGACGGAACACCGCGCCCAGGGACCGCAGACATTTGCGTATGGGCTCCTGTCCCTCTGCTCCTGCTGCCCATTCCGCGCAGTGTTGTACTGATGAGAGTAAACCTCTGTGGGAGTTGTGAAGGAAAATTTTAATAAATATGGAAAGAAAAATAAATGCCTCGACATACATACATAACATTTAGTTATGCTGCGCTGTGCTGTATACAATGACTTGGCCAAAATTGATTTACAGTGTTTGATTTCATATCCAATACGTAATAGGTAAAACTTTGAAACGTATCTATAAAAATTATATACATTATTTTTTTATCTTCTCGGATTTTTTTCCGCATATTGCAGCAGTCAGAAAGAACCTATCTACATATATCAAGACCTTCCGTTTTCCACTTTCCGCCCGAAATTAAGATACTGTGTGTTGAGTCGCGGAGCTCAACCACGCATTTTGTTTATTTTCTTTGCGAAGAAATGAATAATTTAAATATAATCACTTCCACGAGTGGGAATCGAACTCAGAACCTTTCGCGTTTACACTTTCACGTCAGACGCTGTCTCACTGCGCCACGATAGCCTTTAGTATATAATATGGTAATAAAAGATTTAATACTCATATTACAATTACAATTTTAGGACTGAACATTGACAAGTAATAATACGTTACGATACAATAAGTTACGAGTTATAAGAAAAAACTTACTTATATACAAGGGCAGCTGAAAAATGTTCCTCAATATAAACATCGAGCACCGGCCGAAAATGTTGAAATCTTGTTTCGTCTAGTAAACTGCAAATCGACACCAGCACCAGGAAAACTGTACCAGAATGTGGAGTACTGAAAAAAGGATAAAATTCATATTAATAATTTTATAATAAACAGTCAGATATTCACATATTAAATAATTATAAAAGAACAAAATTTGTCCTAACGAGTTCCCTTCGATTCCTTCATTCTCTACAAAAAATTCCAAAAGTATTTAAAATTTATGAAATTTACAATATTTAAATAAAAATAAAATAACTATTGTATAATATGTTATTAATTCTTACCTATTACCGTCTTCAGTGGAAAACAAAGCGAATAACGCATCTAAAACATCTCTAAGAAACTTGATCAGTTCTTCACAACTCAAGCCGTCCCCCAAACGTAGCACTCGTAATAGTGTCTCTTGAACTTTCTCAGGTCGAGCACGCCATTGTAATAATGCTAAGAGATCCTCTATAAATAAAACAACCATATTTTAAATAAATTATATGTCGAAGTACTTAATAAAAAGCCTAACGCCTTTCGTAGCGCAGAGGCTCAGGCGTGCGACTGTAAACGCGACAGGTTGTGGGTTCGACTCCCACTCCAGGAAATGTAAAATTTAGATTTCTTGGGTTTGGTAACAAGGCAAAGCGCGGCGTTGAGTTCCGCCACTCAACACGCAATGCCTCAATTTGGCGGGAAGTGGGGAACGGATTTGTTAAAAGAGAATGGAGTGTACAAAAACCCAAGAAATGAAAATACTAAATTTAACATTTCCTGGAGTGGGAATCGAACCCCCAACCTGTCACGTTTACAGTTGCACGCTTGTGGCTCTGCGCCACGACAGGCGATAGAAAATTAAAATATTATTAGTAAGATTATTTTTTTTTAAATAGTGTAAACAGAATTACCATTTTGTGTTAACTTAGTGGAACATAGTTGTGTACTTATAACACAATTTTCCTTAGTACTTCTTTGGAAGGTAGCGAGCACACCGTTTGAGAGAGTGCGTCCCGCGTCATTTACACATGACGGCAGAGTCAAATAACTGGCTGATATAAGCCTATAAACAATAAATAAACATATTATTTAAATAGTTTAGTATTCACATATGTAATATAAGAAAAATATATATATATAAAATTTTTGAATGTAGCAGGATTTGAACCAGCACCTCTTGGTATCCGTTCAAATGCTCTGGACAATTCAGATAGGTGTTCTTATTGAGTTACGTTGAAATTGTTATACGCTTGTTTTTTTCTACTTTATTTTACTAAAAATTGGGAAAGCAAACAATATTTACAATAAATACATACAATTAACACATCAATATACATAATAAATAATTTCCGCTACCCAATAATTATTTAAAGAATAATGATTTTACATGAGAGATTGCTATGTATCAAATGTTTTAATATTTTTTAAAGTATTATTCACACAGGGGGGGTTATGAAGAATATATTACTTTAATAAAATTATAATTTATTCAAGTTTTTTCACTGTATATAGGAAGATATACACAAATTGCTATCCTTGACTGATACTTTAGATATACTAAAAAAGGTACTACTAGTTCCTTATTTTTTGTTATAATGTAAATTAAGATAGTCACGCAATATTAATTTTCATAATATTGCATTACTATTATTTTAAGAAAATTCTTATACACTTGTTAGAAGTTATATTTGTTGTTAGCAGATGCTTAATCGCGAAAAGTTGGATAATTTTCTTCGAAGATCTTTTAGTTGGAAAAATTTCGACTTAACAAAAAAGTATGAAACGATTAACAGGTCAGAGCGCTTGAACAATCTCCAAGAGGCGTAGGTTCGAATCTCGCTACATTCAATTGTTTATAATTTTTCTAAAAATATATTTTTTATCATTTTGTTGAATCTTTTCGGCTGAGTTGATATAATTTAAGTAATATACTAACTTAGAAGGATCATCACACTTGTACACGTATAGATCGTGCGCGCCGTCGCGTAACGTCGCGCCACTCGCTTCCATTAGACGCGCGAACGAAAACCCAAATAACTTTCTCTCGTTTTTATCTCGAGCTGAAACATTTAAAATACAAATGATAAATATTATATATACATATATGTTAAAAAGAATATAATTTTATTCATTTTATTATATAGTTTTGTATTTAATTTTAAATTTGATAAGACCACAAAATGTATCATTCATTTTACAGCAGCGGTTCTAAACTCTGCTCATTTACAATCATTACATTTTAAGTGAGAAAACTAACCAGATAAAAAACACACTTATAAATATAAACGTTCCGTTCTCTTATTTAATGGGTCTTTTTAATATATAGTAGGAGGTTCCTCCTCCGTCTGGCTCGCGACCACTATCATGTCAAAGACGAACCGCCAAATATCTAATGATGTGTTCCGGTTCGATGGCATGTAAGCCAGGTTTTCCCCTTTCCCATCCATCCTTTCCCCAAAATGTGGTGGTTCTGATAGTGGACTACTACATTGTCCCCCCTTCCATCAGTATCCTCTAGGTTGGCAACGCATCTACAACATCTCTGGTGTTGTAGATGTCTATGGGCGAAGGTAACCACTTACCATCAGGTGGTCCTTCTGCTCGTTTGCCGTCCGTTATCAATAAAAAAAAAAAAAAAAAAATTTTAGAGACATTACATGTTAGTTAGAAACCCAAGAGAAGTAGCTTTTAAATGAAACCAAACTTATAGTATATGTTAAAATACTTTAGAGCAATCCGTATATCGGAAAGTCAATTAATACAAGAGTTTACTAACTATGAATCACATCCAGTTAAATTATTAAACATAAACCTTTTTGTATTAGGTTGAACTCGCTACTATCGCTTGTACAATCACTTCCCATACACCACAACGGTATAAAATATTATAATTAGCCTATAAAATCCTCAAAATCCCATACAAAATACTTACTAGAACAATGTCTAAACTCAATCCGCACGTGAGCATGCGTGAACGTTTCCAGCGGCACCGTCAAACGTAGTTGTTCTCCCCACGCCGGACTGTTGTTATGGTATAGCACTAGCGACTCGTATGATGTGGAACCTATACCACTGGCACCCCATACACATTCCTAGAAAAAAAAATTAAAGAAGTGGGACTTAGGAAGCAAATAATAAAGACAAGAGTCCAAAATTATGTTTCAATATTCACTCAAGTTATTTTTTTAATCTATACATATAAATAAAATTAGAGTGTCTGTTTGTAATGTTAAAATAAAAACTTTTTACTACTTGCATATGAATTTATCTATGGTATGAAACATATACCGAAACAGCAGTTTTTACAATTTTTATCTGTCTGTCTGCTTATTCCGACTAATCTCTGCAATGGGTGGACCGATTTTGACGGGACTTATACTGGCAGATAGCTGATTTAATAAGGAGTAACATAAGCAAGTTTTATTTGAGAAAAAATCTTCCAATCTCATACTTTAACACAATATAACTATTTTGTTAAATTTCATGCGGACTAAGTCGCAGGCACAGCTAGTTTTAGTAAGAAACAATTCAGTTTAATCACACAACAACCACATGTAATAATATAATTTCTCTAAAAATCGATCTGTTTTAATTTATGTAGACTTTCAAATAAATAAACGTAGTACATGAAGAATGGGTATCGTATTTACAAGCTATTTCATATTCATATAAACTTATTAATTATATACGCGAACAAATTCAAACGATAACCTTATTTAAAAATAAACAAATACATAATAAATATTATCAGTCGCCGCCATATTGTAAACAAAATTAGTAAATAATAGGTTTACTAGAAAATTCTTGTTACATACTTAATATTGAATGATAACTTTGTTCTTAATTAAGAAATATGAGTAAAAATAAATCAATAATGCTAATGACGTTCTTAATACGGGTCAAATATACATAAAGTGGGTATTAACATATCGCTATTACAAGGCTACAAAGACCATTACGTATCAATTGTGACGTTGGTTTTTTTTATTCTTTATATGAAATTATATGTAATATTGAATAAAAAACTATACTACTAACTGTAATATTGAATACTTATATTATATGTCCTTTATTTAAATGATAATATATTTTTTATATACTTAACCACGTATAACGGTTATACGTGGAATTTCAAAATCTTCCTGTACATTTCATAATGTTACATAATATATATAAACAAAAAATTTAATGTCGCTTTAAATTACATAGAAGTAACCGAAAGTAACCATTAAATCTTTTGTTATCATACAAATCATTTATTTCATATTTCATACTAATAAAAATAAATACTTACATTAATAACTTGACCGGAGCTATCATGGACACTGACAGTTGCTAGAACATTTTTAGCCGTACTTTTCCCTCCTCTTTCAAATTCCGCCCTCTCTAATGTTAAATAGAGATCATTTCTAACATCCCCTGGCATTATAACATCGGGGAAACCCCTTTTAGCTGTCACAGTAGCTCCAGAAGCTACCGCTTCTGTGATGCTACCAGAATTTGTTAATAGACGAAGTGCTACTACGATGCCTAAAAAGATAAAAAAATCCTTCATTATATAAAGAATATTCAGATTACGAAATCAAATTAGGGTTATATTTCAAATTTGTATGTCCCTACAATTTTACATTGATTGCTCATTTTAAGAACAAATCTTGTTATATGTAGAATATAAACCCTGTTGCGAATTATATACCTATAAAAATACCTATCTCAGATCTAAGTCTAGTCAAGTAACAGAATAAAAATAATTGTAATAATTTTAAATAACCTAGTGATCCGAGAATATCATAAAAAAAGTTGAAAAAAAAAATACGTATTAGACGTATTTTTTATCTAAAAACCTATCTAAAAACCCGAGTTTATGAAAAAGTAATGTTATTTTTTTACCAATTCCATTTATTATTACAATAAATTTATTTATCACTTTCTAAAACAGGACCGTGGAATTTACAAGAGCATATCTGTCCATAACTCAAAACTTCAAAAAGATCTGAATATAACTCGTAACCTATAAAAAGGTATTCAGTACCTATTAAAAAGTACTCAATAGTTATATTCAGTTATTTGAGAACTCATATTAAATCATGTCAATTAACACTACAACCGCAGACCAAATACTTTTCTTGGCTTTCGCTTATTTTTACACAAGGCTCATTTTTAAACAATAACATTACTCCAATCAGAATTTGAATCCATAGCCGTTATGTTATGAATAAAATTAATTACCATAATTCGGTTGACCAGGTAAAATATTGCATTTATTTGTTTGCTTACGAATAAGCATGTCGTGAAGCTGGTGAAAGTCTTTCTCTTCGCATTGATATACCTAAAAAATCCATATTCATAAAATAAATAATAAGAAATAGTAAATAAAAAAGGATGAAAATTTCGATAGTTTAATGAAAAGTATCAAAAAAATACATATATACATACACAGCTTCACGCTGTATTAAAAACATACATACATAGCTTCACGCTGTATCCCGCATATATCAGGGTAGGCAGAGGGAACGTAGTGTTAAAGACACTCCGTTTCCCACTTTCCGCCGAATTGAGGCATTGCGTTCTGAATGGAGGAACTTAACGCCGCGCTTTGCCTTGTTACCACAAACCCAGAAAATGAAAAATTCAATTTCCTGGAGTGGGAATCGAACCCACAACCTGTCGCGTTTACAGTCGCACACTTGTCCCTTTGCGCCACGACAGTATCAAAAACTATAACAATATTGTTATAATTGTAAATTTTATAAGGAAACTTTCATAATATAGGCATTTCCACAAATACAATGCCATATGAACAGGTAAATGCTTTCATTAATCATGCATTTAAGCCCCGATGCGGTTAAAACAATCACCAATTATGCGGTGGCTCAGTGAATACAACAAAACTTTAAAAAAAATATATAAATGAAGTTAATAATTTAAAACAATCGGATTCTACTAAACGGTCATTCAATTTGTCAATAGATGAATAGATATTAGTTACTCTTTCATGCAGAAATCTACTGAATGGAGCTAGATGAAACTATAACAATAACACAAACGTTATAATTTAAAGAGGGTTTCTGATATTTGGCTGTAATGTTACGATAAGCATCTAGTCTAAGTACTTTTTCTTTGTTCGCCGATCACGTCAAAACTACTGAACTCATCATGATGGGTCTTTGATCATTCGATAGTTTGTTGATCGTATAGTTTATTATTTTTTTAAATCCACAAAAATATTTTTATTTTTTTAATATTACTTTTACAAACATTTCTTATTATAAAATATAAAAGAATTTGTTTTCTTAATTTGGTTCTTTTGTTGTGCATTGCGTTCGAACGCATGTTATGTAAATTTCAATGTCAATGTTAAATGAAAAAGCAAGTGTTTAAAATAAAGGCCACACAATAATCTTGCCCCGCAAGATCTCCCTCAGCTAGTATTTTTATAAAGCAAAAAAAAGCGAGACTACCTTGAAAGTATACTCTTTTTCAATACTCTGCGGCTCGGCTTGCCTCAGGAACTCAGCCAGCGGTAACACACCAGCACCCAGCGGTCGCCGCGCCACGGGGCCGCGTCTCTCCCCCGTGCCGCCGCCACCGCCGCCCGACCAACGACCCACTCGTATCACCCATGCGACTAGCCAAAGTTCTCGTGATAGATCTGTGCTTGATAGATCCTGGGGAAAAGGTTGTTTTTTTTTTTTTAACTTCACGCTGTATCCCGCATATAGCAGGGTAAAGTAAGGGCAACAATTCTGTTCCCCACTTTCCGCCAAATTGAGGCATTGCGTGCTGAGTGGCGGAACTGAACGCCGCACTTTGCCTTGTTACCAAACCCAGGAAATGAAAAGACTAACATTTCCTGGAGTGGGAATCGAACCCACAACCTGACATTGGCATGCTTATGATGAAAATAGTGGTAGGATACTACGTTCTTCACTTTCCATACATTATTGAGACATTACATATGACAGCGGAATCCAATTCTGCATAACTTTATTTATTTAACAACGAAATTAAAGTGACGTAAATATGCACTTTCCTCTGAATGGAGATCGAATTTTTAACTACGCTATGTAAGATACGTCCTCATTATATTAAGAAGATATCAGTGAATTGTTTATGTGATAATTTGTCTACTATGCTTAAAATGTAAACATAAGCCAATGTTGTCATCATTTGTTGCAGTAGACAATATTTGTTAAAGACATCATTAGTATATTTGATTTGGACTGAGGACTATTTTGATCTATGTTCTGTATTTATTATTATGTTTAAAAATACAGTAGAAGCCCACGTGAAGCTCAATATACTTCAAAATCAAATAATATAATTAATATGACATATGTATACAATCTATTTTCTATATTTATATAATGTTGAAATTACAAATAAATATGCATCATTATACAGTAAGCAGCTTGGCGCTTTACCTCACATAGCAAAGTAGTCAAAGAAAACCTAAGACGAAAAAAAACGGGGTTTGTCGATTTCAAAACATTGCGTGTTAAGGCAAGACAATTAAGGTACAGATGGACCTCAACTCCGCGCTTTGCCTTACCAGAGCGGCGGGGATAATCATTTCTCCGAGTGGGGATCAAACTGACAACCAATGGCGTCTACAGTATACGTACCTCTGCACCACGGCATCATTATACTTCACCGCAAAATGTTATTAGCAGTGAACTACGAAATATCACAAATTGCAAAGGTAATGTTATAATAATAACAAACTAAGTATACTTTACAATAAAAGGAAAATAAAACTACCTACTTGCCGACGCAAGTAGGTAAAGTTTTATTTCAAGCTTTACCATTTACAGGAAAACGTTAACAAAATGTAGGTACTAATGTGGGCGTATAAGTAAATGGGTTCAAGTCTTATACATTCAGAGACAATATTTTTTTAGGGAGCTCAATAGGGAACTTTAAAGAGCATCTTAAATTCTTTTTCCACAATTTTCCGCTAATAGCAGCGATACAACTCTACATAGCGAATACTTACAGCAAAAAGTGTGCTATTAGCGTGCAATCTGTCCACATAGTTGGAAAACCCATCTCTCGCAATCCGTACTCTAAACCTTTCGGACAAGGGCTGAGCACGTCTTGCGTCATGAAGCCATAGCAACAGTTCCGCCTCATCTCCCCCCGCAGTGTGCCCAAAGTCCCGCATACTGCACATTAAATGTGACTGAACAGTAGTTGTTGTGGCCACATTGGAGTTGTTCGTTAATGTGCCAGAATTGAAGCTGCTTCCAGAACCACCTGCACGGCGTAATGTACCACGCCACTGAAATTTTAGAAACTGTTGTTCATCTTGAGGACTTCATTTTTTTGAGGAGTATTAAGACACTCCGCTTTAAATTATATCTAAACACATAAACCTACAAAAAATGCTTAATACGCTCAATAATGCTTATTGAAATAAAGTTAAAGCTTATTGAAATTATGTTTTTGTATAGGTATTCCTACTTAAAACGATTACAGTGCGTTTTTATTCAATTTCATCATGTCATTCTTGGTATATTAAGGTAAATCCCATAACACAAATTTTGTAGGCCTTCTCCCTTTAGGGAAATAAATTAATTTATTGTTCCTGCTTTTGCTTATAATGTGATATATTAACGATATATGAGAAAATAAACTAGAGCACGTAAATTACTACAATGACATATAATAGCGGGTGGCATACTTAATGTGGTATGAGAAATATGACCTATCGGATCTCATGAGCGACATAAAATATCTATAAAAGGCGCAGTGCTGCGCGTGCGCAAGATATGCCGCGTCAATGTAAGAGGATATGGTCAATCATGCTGGCACAAAAGCATAAAGTGTAGAGTTGACTTGCGATTAACCTATCACTGAGTGACTCAGAAGTGTATAAAACAGCACTATGAATTTAGTAGTTAAGTCAAAGAAACTAATATTACATACAATACAAGACAAACATAAATATTATTTCATGACGTAGATAGAATATGAATTTCGGCTATCGGACGGTAAAATATACCTACACATAATAATATTTTATTATTGTAAGCTTACAGGATTTACTCATTCGCTTTATTTAATTGACGTAGCTTATATTTCTCATTCAAACAAAAACATCTGCCGACTATATTAAGTCGGACAAAGGGGAGGGAGGGTGGACAAAGCGTCGTTGATCTTAATACATTTTTTGTAAATTTAAAATTTGTTAGTATTTTTTGTATTTTTATATTTTATTTTAGCCAGATCATTGTTAGTAACAAAATATATAATTAAAAGTAGTAACTTCTAAGTTGTATGACTAATTGCATTAATGATTGTCAAATGTTACAAAAACATATTACGTAAAGTATTATGTGACATTCATAAAGTATAAATTGTAGTAAAAATACTATGTTTTTAGGAATGATATAATTCAAAACTTTAACAAATAAATAAGTGTATGAAATATGTATACACTGTTAGCATACTAATTGCAGCGAGTGTGGCGGGTAATGAATAAAAGTTATGATTATTAATATACAAAAAAACAGGATAGAGGAGATCGACTT
Source organism: Philaethria dido (assembly GCA_033558755.1). Lineage (NCBI taxonomy): Eukaryota > Metazoa > Arthropoda > Insecta > Lepidoptera > Nymphalidae > Philaethria > Philaethria dido. The sequence goes on from JAKGSA010000276.1 coordinate 386,685, forward strand.
TGATGAGATTTTGCGCGGTAAAATTGATATTCTGGGGATGGACAATGAATATATGCATAAGACAATTCTTACATACGAATATAAATATTACTTTGATATCATATTTAGTAATAAATTAAAACGTAAGACATTGGTAAATGAATATTATTAAAACCTTATTCAATACGATTATATATCAAGTCGATATACTCGTGAAATATCTACATTGAAAAAAAGTAAAAAAACTTTATCCTCCTACGATACAGAGGTGCCTATTAATTTGCACAAAAAAGTAACGACATAAGATACATACTGCTGCAGCACGTTCCGCACTCTCAGCGTGTACTCTATACAACTCGACTAGACTTATATCCTCCGGGTCAACGGCTTCAGCGCCTCTGCGAGGTACCAACTCCAAACCGAGCTTTCTGCAACAAGAAATATAAATTTATTACAATTAAATATTCTTGTACTATGGCGGTATAGAATACTACACATTAAATAAGTTTTTTTTGTAGTTTCATAAATGCATGTTAAATAACACGTACTCTAACGTAGGTAAATAATATTCAGGAAAATCGAACTTTAAAGCATTTCGTTTAAAGGCTTTGCCTACACACAATTCCAAGTAAAAATCAGTGCCCTGCAACGGTGAATGTAGAATGTGAATCATCAAATTCTAAGAATTTATTATGTATATTGCATGACACTGTATTTTGTACATAATCAGTTTCATATATTTTTACTTGTAAAGAAATATTTGACAAAATTTGGACTTGCATTATATATTTATTATGTTAACTTTTAGGAATTTCCATCATTTTACGAATTTGACACTAGATATAAGTTTCTGTTCTTAATACCAAAATTTATCTAATCTAACCTTAGAAACACCTATATGTTAAGTACAAATATATCTGGAATATAAATGCATATATTTATCCACGTATTCATTTTCCACGTGGGATTTAAATCTACAGACCGTCCAAATACGTCACGGTGTTATCAGGTAGTGAATACTAACTAATAAAACGGACCGCTTAACAGCCAAATTTTTAAATACCACAAATCAGACTTCAATCACCTGACGTAATAGAAAATGTTGGAAATTCAAATCAATACAACTAAAACAGGTTCTTATAACAAGGTACTGTTGGAACATTTTTATTTGAAGCCTTCAGTAAATTTTATATAAAACTCTAAAAGGTTCGCCTTTTGCGTTTCGCAAGGCGAGGCGCAGGCGAGCTAAATTCTTTTTGCAAGCTAAGTTATCTGTTGCAATAATGAAATAACGGCCCATATTGTCAAATTTCCATTTAAAGTACAGTGGTGTAGTTTTAAACTGTATATTTATTATTATAATGATTTAATATACAGTCAAATCGAATTGTTCACATGTTTTATTTTCGATATATCGGTCGCGAGATAAATGATGTTTAGGAGTTACTTGATAGTTTATATATTATCTTTAATAATCGCTTACACTATAAACTATATAAAAATTATAACATAAGGACAAATTATTATTTCAAATCAGTGTCCCCCACTTTGCATTTCAAAGAGAAATTCCGATAAGTGACGGAACTAGACCAAGTAATGTACGTGTGAATAATTAAAATTCTAAGTAATTAATATATTATTACTAGCCAATTATCACAATTTTACACATTCCATAAAGCAAGTGTTATTTTTTTTTACAATCTTAGCTCATTATTCTATATCTATATCTAGTCTTTATAAAATTTTACCCCATGATTCTAAATACGAATAGTTTTTAAAAATATTTCATTTATAAATTTAAAAAGCTTAAAGTCAAAAGCTTTAACCAACGAATTTCGTTTCACATGCTGCAGAAAGGTCGCCAAACCAGTTATTCGAGAGACACTGACTGATATCGTACTGGTCGTCTCCCGGAGTTTCTCAATTAGTAAGTTCATTTATTACATTTGAAAATAAATAAATAAGTATAATATAAAGAATATCAAAGAATCAAACAACGCCTGTCGTGGCGCAGAGTCACAAGCGTGCGACTGTAAACGCGACAGGTTGTGGGTTCGATTCTCACTCCAGGAAATGGATTTTTTTATGCCTGGGTTTGGTAACAAGGCAAAGAGCGGCATTGAGTTCTGCCACTCAGCACGCAATGCCTCAATTCGGTGGAAAGTGAGGAGCGGGGTGTCTTAACACTAGGTTCCCTCTGCCTACCCTGCTATACGCGGGATACAGCGTAAAGCTATGTATGTATGTAAGTATCAAAAAAACTTTTTCTTGAAAAATTAAGATTAAATACTATTCAATAGAAATATGTAGGTAGACACTATTATATCAGTCCTTAGTTTTTTTAAGTATTTAACTAAAAACAAAATATTTTAATATGCGTCTATTAACAAATAATATTATAAAACTAAACAATAAAAGGATACAAAGATTTAAAAATCCAATCTAATAATAATTAAACGATATCGATCACAACGAGATTTCAAAAATCAAATAGGTAAGCCTTGTTGGGATTGATGACTCGCAAGTAGCATCCGACTAAAGAGTATGTATCCAAATCAATAATTATTCAAACAGCACCTACATGAATAGATTTTTAATCTGTAAAACTAATATGCCGACGCAACGACTACCTAGACAGTTCTTAGTTTTTGTGGCTCTCAGCGACTAGGCAACGCTTTGTTATGCAATATTATAATAATCGCGAAAACAATGAAACGTGTACAATTTTGAATATAAACTTTTATAAAGAAAGTAATTTAAATTTGTAAGACTTATTTGTTACCTAACCTGTCTATTGACCTGAATAGTCATCATGTAACAGAAAACTGGTAATTTCCTTTTAGGTACCTAATGATCAATAACTATAATTAAGCACAGTTGCCACATCAGTCCTTATATAATATTCGAAAATAATAACTTCCAGATGTCTAGATCTCAGTGAGTGTCGTTAAACTTGTATTTCAAGTTTTGGTAGTGTTTTAGATCATTGAACCTTAGATGATTATAACTATTGATAATCACGACTTGACATACGTAATGTTAGTTATATGAGACTGTAGCAATTTCTTGAAATTATATAATATAAAGAAAAGTTTAGCAAGCTAGGATACCTATTTAATAAAAAATAAGAACTTTATAGAAAAGCAAGCTAAGTATTTAAAATACTTAGTACATATCTTAACGTAATATTTATATATATCATATTGAACTATAATCATTAAGTAATTTATGCATTATAAGTAAAGATAAAAGTATGTCATGAATTCTGAATCATGAGCCATGCCATTTTATTTAAAAGGCAAAAAAGTGCTATCGAAGCACAGGTAGAGCGGTCAAAATGCCTAGCCAATGACGGGGCAGCTGACCTCAGCTCCAGACAAGACTGTAAGCGATAGATTATTATTAATTGTGATGGCCCGCTCATATTGGTGCGAAGTGGCTATATATTTATTAAGTATCATATTTTTACTTAAAATCATTAAATATTACTCATAAGTCATTATAATTGTATATGAAGTTTTTACACTTAATTATACTTTGATGTAATGTAGTATAAAAACGTATTGTATATCCAGAGGACGTTTAAAACTATAAAAAATATGAATTAATCAGTCAGCATATTTGCCGTAATATAATTAAATATAATATAAGAACGCAAAATAATTATAGTTTCAAAATAATAATAAAGCATTACTAATATTTGAATTAAGTCGATCATCATATATTAATTAAATGCCGTGAGCAATTTTCACCCGTTGCAATCAGTGATCATGCTCTTAACAACTATAAATTATCGTACTAAACTTTGAAGCATCCGCGATTGAGAAAACGCAAGAAGTCGAGATGGACAGAACTCGTTCTCCGTTGGATTCTAGAGGCTGACTACTGTGCATTTAGTCGGGGTTGGGGTGAGCGGGACAGATAGAGCACACGAGGCGTAGTTCGAGAGAGACAGCGACTCGTGCGCACACGCTGCCGTTCGGTAGTGATACACGCGCAAGCCGACGCTCGAGCTGATCGAGTGCGCTTTCCAGTTCGTGTTCCCGACCCATGAGCAGCTGGTGTGCGGTGTGGCGGCCGCTATTGCCACTCGTTTTACTCCAATAATTTAGCTTCACTAACTTACGTATCCCGAATAATATGACGTAAAACTTACGTGATTAGGAGCAATCGAACGCGCGGTTGTGTTTGTGTTGTGATTCGAGGTGAATCTTGGCGGGTGAAATTACAGTTACTTTTGAAAAGGTAAGCTATGTTACAAAAGCTCAGATGTATTGAGACACGCTTAGCGGCTATCGACGAGGCAGGAATGCAGTTTGACGGCATGTGAGCATGTGCAGGAACAAAAGCCTCGTGCATAGTCATCGAGATTTTTTATTTTGTTACGCTTTCATGACGGGGGCGGTTAGTTAAATATGACAGATAAAGATGACGTATAGTATGCAGGATATAAATTAAACCAGTTACAAGTGTTAAGTCTCCCTCAGGTAGCGAGTTGCTCTTATTTACCTGAAGATAGGGGAAGGGACGCTATGCCCTTTACTGAGAATTTTATGAATAGAATGAAGAGAACTAGTTCCACTTCTATTTAAAAAAAAGTTTGTATTACTTAAAATCACGACGAATGTTTTGTTAAACTCTTAACACTATAACAAGCATCAGATTGAACCGTTATACCTGCTATATTTTAAAATGAATAATCAATATATTCCATTTTAAAACAAAGAATAAAAAACATGTTGATGTTTAAATAGCAAGGTTAATTAAATAGGCAATTAAATTGCATTAATTTAAATAGTTATGAAGAAAATGCATTACGAAATTTACAATCATAGAATATTTAAATTAAACGAGGCAAAAGATCATTAACTAACAAAGGCCCGTACTAGTTTAATTTACTTGAAAATAATCGACCCGGATGTATTGAATTCTATTATTTGTACAATATGATTAAGGTCTTTTGTTTTCTTTGCGTATATCTATAATAGCGACGTGAGTATTGGGTACATCAATGTTTTCTTAACACCGACATATAAATTTAAATTCGGGGCCTAAATAAAGAAACAAATTTAAATAGTGATAAATTGCTCTAAAGTTTTGTATATATGTTAACCCATTATACATTAAAGAACTTACTTTTCGTGCACTTGTACCTATTAGTATTGTAAATATTACAAAAAATTGTCACATTACCACGTTGGTAAGTGATTCAAATTCTGTTCAAGTAAAAAAGAAGAATTCCCAAAACATATTTAAATAACAAATTACAATGCGCAAGACGCGACTAGAGAATTATGCGGTTGTTTGAAAACCCTTTCCCATACTAATAGTAATGTCATGCGGACTTTTTAAATCGGAATACGATACAAGCTTTTACGCAGAAATGGGTAAAATAGTACTATACGTTCAATGAAAAATACATTTGGTTACAGAATAACGCTTTTAAAGTTATCTATTATTTGCATTCAAATAAGGAAGGATTGATAAGAATTCAGCGTTATCTTTTCTATAATAGTAATATTTTTATGATTTATGTACAGTAATAATATGCTAAGTATGTTAAACTTCATATAAATATGAAATGTAGTGTATTCAGTTCATTGCACGGGCCGATGGGCATATCTTTAACAGGTCACAAACAAGGGATTCTTGTCACGGACCGTGCCCGCCACCTGCATAGTGATCTGGAATACACGATAACCTCTATCCATTATAAGCAGATCTGTTTTATTTTATCTTTTTA
>JAKGSA010000276.1:392796-430543 GCA_033558755.1 Philaethria dido
TAAGTAATAATTATTTGTATTTTGCAAATGTTTAAGTGAAACCTTTTGAAACAATATTTTATAAATAGGACCAGTAGCTGTCACTAATCACGTGTCATTCCCATAATTTCTACGAGGTAAACAACGTGTAACGATGATAGTCAATGGAGTTAATTATACCTGAGACGTCATCGTCCGGCAAACCCGCCGCGTGGCGTTACGAGAATTACACCAGACAATTCAAATATTACTTGTACTATGTCTGTTCCTATCAAAATGCATTTATTTCTATGAATTTCGGACTAATTTTATTGATATTTTTTAATAATATTTATATTAATATATGTTATTGTTATTATGTTATAACACTTATATTATATTATTATACATATGCCTGCCGAGAATGGAATCACAATTCTTTCCCACGAACTGATTGGCTTTATTATGATGCTCGTACAGACGACCGCGTTCGTCTACCGTAATTAGTATAACTATAGTTGTCGCGTGCCATCGACAGCAGTTAAAACACTCTTACACCTTGTTTATTAAAAACGAATACTTGTTTTATCCAAATTTAATAATTTATAATAATAGTAATAATTATATATAAACTAATTGCTATAGATTATAAAATGATTAGAAGTTATTGGAGATCTAAATGAAATTCATATACAATAATGCTTTATTTTGTAGAAGAAACAAAGATAACTTGGTGATACACCATTTTACTGTCTATTTTTGTTTTTATACCATAAAACGACGTATTCTTTTGTTCAAATTTACTAAGTCTATTCACGGACGTGACCAAACGTCTATGCGCCAGCGCTTGTCATGAATCGTGGAATAAATATGCTTTGACTAACTCTCTCTAATAACTTAAGGAATATATAACGACATACATATAGTTTTTATATATGCCGGCTTAGTATAATATCATCTAAAGAGCTACGCTGACAAAAGCAAATCAAATTCCTTTTGTAACTTGGTAAACCTTTAAAAATGAAAAAATACTTTTTAAAGGTAATCAAATATAGATAGGTATGCAAATAATATATAAACGATCAAGATAAGTATAACTTCAATTGCGATATGGAAACGACGTGAGAAGCGACTAAAGGTTGTCGCTACCCGGACTGGAAAACTGGTTTCCGCGTAAAATTTGCGTTGCCACGCGATGCATCAGTCTGGACCGAGGCAAGTAAAGCAGTTAGAGGAGAGGTGAGGAGGGGAGGTTAAAAACGCAGGAGGCGAACAGCGGCCGGTCGACGACCCGCCACAGGGCCTGTGCTAGCGCACCATTCGTCTCTGGTTCAACTAAAGCCGATCAAACAAATTATGACATTATTAGAAGAAATACATTAAATACAGCAATTATTTGTAGCAGGTGCCACAAATACGTAACTGATCCGAAGTTCTTATATAAGTCAAAAGTATAAGAATGCTAGGATGTCGCTATAACATAATATGCCATTTACATAACAATTGAAGTCCACACTTTAATAGTTATTAATTCTGTCCCCCACAACGCCTTAAATAATTTATCTTAGACATACGACGCCGCGTAGGAACGAGATCAAGAAGTCGTCAAGGTTGGATCCATTTGTGATGAATTGCCACTTATGATAGTAACCATTTATGAGCTTGGACGAAGAATATATCCCAAGCCTTTGACATGAAATAATTATTGACTATGACAAGTGAGACAAAAACTGGATAAACGTACTAACGACATGCGTGGGCGATAGATTTTTCTAAGAATCGAGAGGTCATTGATTTACAAAACATATTTTAACTACTTGCTTATACAATAATAATATAATCATATTAATACCTGTAATGTATAATATGGTATTAACTTATAATATCGACTAAATTATTGGTAAATGTGGGATAACGTAAGGTTTATCAGAATACTGAGCTGTTAGTTTATCCTGTACTCGTATGAACAACGTGTAGCGTCTGAAATGAATTTATTTATAGCATTCCCTTATGGTGACTTATGGTAGCATAGTAAAAGTATTTATGGAAGTGACTAAATAAATTATGATATTTAGAAATGCTAACAACTTCTTTTGTTTCAGACAAGAATCAAAATAATCAAAAATGGCGGTGTTCGGTATGGCCTCCGCGGTAGCGGGCTTTGTAAAAGTCCGCTACCTCATCGACAAAGCAGTCATCGACAACATGGTTTTTAGGATGCATTACAGAATTACTTCTGCTATTATGTTCCTGTGCTGCATCCTCGTTACTGCTAACAACCTAATTGGTGAGTTTTGATATTGTCAGTATTAGTATTCGCAATATTATCTTTTGAATTAACTTTAAAAAAAAACCTATAACAAAAAAAAATATTTAACAACAAATTAAATATATTAACATAATTTTACATTAAAACAACCCATCATGAATAATAACAAATACCGCACCCATTTCAAATGCACTTTTATTTTAAGCACTGTGAAAGTTCCACAATGATAGACCGTGAAGAGAAAGTAAATCTCAAATCGGTACACAATTACATTACTAATTAAAATCATTATTTGTGTTAATAATCGATGTTTTACCCAACGTTACAAGATCTAACAACGTAAAATATGTGTGAAAATAACAGTAAATCTAGTCAGACACAACACCGGTAAAAATGATTCACTTTCAGTACGCCGTTGAATGAGCCATCTGTAGGTATTGTAACAGTTACCCAAATTGAGACGTCATGAGCAAATTGGTTGTAAACACAAATGCTGAGAGGCGTGTGCGAACGTGATAAGGTTAAAATCATTGCATCGAATTGGATCACTGAACTATTACATATGAACAAAATTTGACCGGACTCACGTAAACTAACGATAGGATATAACGATACAAATATGTTTTATCAAATAATATTAGTTAAGTATATTGGATATATAAATAAATCCTAACATTTCCAGAACTTTAAGGATAACGTAACCTTACGGAGTAATGTTGCTCATAGGTATCTAATGAAATACTTGCATTTTTCAACGAAAAATATTAAATTAATGACTAATTAATGGCTTTAGTAAAAATGTCAATTAAGTAAATATTCTTAATATTTAAGTAATGAGATAGACACTGTCTAAACCAGAGCTGACTACTAAAGTACTTTTTCTCATCACAAAGTAGATACGGTGTCAAGTGGCAACAGTCATGAGAACGAATATAACACGTAACGATCGCATTATCGCGTGTTTCTCATATTGTAAACATAAACAATCAATTTAGGGAATACCTTGCTACCGGTACTGTCTTATGAATTTAAATGCACTAATTAAATATACTGTATACAAATGTGTTAACATTTCAAAAGTCATATAAGTAAAAAAAGTTTGCCGTATGATTTTTTTTCCAAATCTTGTTTTAATATAATATCGATTTTAAAGAAATAATAAAATCTTAAATAATTAAGTAGAAATCTAGTTTGTAAATTATTATAAATGCTTTTTGTGAATTGATCTATTGACTTAACACCAACCTTCTTTAATATCTGACATCAAAATTTCTTTTCTACAAAATAATCTTAAATATAAAAAGAATTAATAAATATTCTGGGGTTATATAATGGTGTCAGTCATATTTAATTTTAGGTATAAAAAGTACATACACCTTATCAATATCTTGCTAGTAACCTGCAAAGCATACAATGCTCAAGCAGATTAGGTACCATTTCTAATCATAAACATTATACTGAGATCCAGTTGTACTATAAAAGGTAAAGAGAATGTAGTATGTATTTTAAAACATGTATACATATACAAAAATTATTGCCAATTCGATTATAGTAGCGATATTTCTAAATAAACAAATACGCGTTCATTTGACTGGGCTCAAATTTCACACGGGGATTATTTTTACATAATAAATATAATTTTTTCACCTTCCAACCTTTGTCGGATTTCACCTTCCAACAAAATATATCTTTTATTGAGAAAGTCACTTATAAAAAGCTGAGATACGGGAAGGGAAAAAGTAAATTATCTATATTTCCCTATGTTTATTTAAATTTACTTTTCTTACATAAACTTCATGATTATGTAAATATTGTTTATATTTTAACTACAAAAGTGACGCGTTCCTAAACTTGACTAAGATAACTGTACTCAGTATTTTGTGGTCACACCTGTTTGAAATGTGCTTATCATTTTATACTAAAAATTTCTTTGAATACGTCATGTTAATATATTATGTATATTAGTACATAAAATTATATTTAAAGAGCTTAGTCATTAAGGAAAATAGCTTTTGGCCTTTACTAGGCTTTTGAGTATTATGACAGGACATTTTTTTTTACTTCACGCTGTATCCCGCATATAACAGGGTAAGCAAAGGAAACCAGAGAACCTAGTGTATTAACACTCCGTTCTCTTTTAACATTTCCGCTCCCCACTTTCCGCCGAATTTAACGCCTGTCGTGGCGCAGAGGCACAAACGTGCGACTGTAAACGCGACAGATTGTGGGTTCGATTTCCACTCCAGGAATTGGAATTTTTAAGTTCCTGGGTTTGGCAACAAGGTAAACCGCGGCGTTGAGTTCCACCACTTAGCACGCAGTGCCTCAATTCGGCGGAAAGTGGGGAACTGAGTGTCTTAACACTAGGTTCCCTCTGTCTACCCTGCTATATGCGGGATACCGCGTGAAATTATGTATGTATGTATATATTTTATCAAGATTGAGTTTAAATAATTAACTTTCATGCGATAGATGATTTTCTCAAGTGAAACATATAGGTATAATTCGAAATAGATGCTAACACCAATATGTCCCATGTTTATATAGTCAGCATTTTACTATCGTCGTAACATAGCAAATCGTTAATCTTCATGTTATAGAGCCACATCTGCAAGCCAGGTGCGCGCAATCATAATTGCATACGTTTGCGATAACTCGTTCAATATGAACAATAATTTATGTTACTTTTCATAACAATACGATTGCCTTTTTAGGAAAACATGAAACAATGACCATGACAGGTTTTAAAAATATAGTTATATAAATATAGGTCGCTTAAATTAGTTATTTAAGTTGCAGTAGTTGATATGTATGTAAAATTACACTTTAAGTATACCTAACACATTACAAAGTAAAATCTTTTAACCTTTGATATTTATGACATATAGTTGTACACTTGTCATTATAAATTATAATCCTAAGTATTTAACATTTGTATGATATTTAAAAATAACAATTTTTTATAAAATAAATTGTTTTTCTTGTATTATGTTCCACATGATAAACATTTTTATATACGTTAGGGGCAACAGGTGTCATATAAAATCTTAATCCTGTCGAAGTTTGCCGTGACCTAGAATAAATAACTAGAAACCAGCTGCTAAATGCAATAAAATACTTCTGAAATTGTACATGTTTTTCCTTATTTATTAAATAAATGATTTCTTTTGATGATTTTCTATTCATCGATAAACAATGATCGTAAAGCCATTTATATACCCGGATGTCGTACCTCAATCATCATTTACCTTATTCTGTACGTCAAAATAACTGTGAAAATGGAACCATAAAATCAACTATAAATTTGTATTTTATGTTATTAATTTATATTTCAAGAAATATATTTAAAAAACAGTTATAACGTTTTGCTTTTAGTCTGGTCGCTTATGTTCATAATAATATGATGATAAATGCTCTAACTGTTCTAAGTGCTCGTTATAGGGCAATTAGCAACACAGCGACGGTTTCAATTGGTGCTAATCTTAGTAGTATGCAATTCTCACAAATATTGGTTACATCTTACTAAATTTCACTTTAGTAATTATTAGTAGTCTAAAGTGTTTGGAACTTTCGGTTATATCAATAGACATGTCTCGAGGTATTTCACCGTAGAGATATTTTGTTGTAATTAGTTTCCAAATTAGAATATCAGTGAAGACCGGATAGTACCAGCTAGACTGCAGTATATTTATTATACGTATACGGGTTGTGTGCACGATGACAAAACACATTTGGTTCAATGTCATTTACTAACAATATGTTAACAAAGATAGGATTGGTAGGTTAGTTGACAATTATGAAATAAAATCGTGATATTTGGCGTATCGTTAAATTTTATATATATACATACATAGCTTCACGCTGTATCCCGCATACAGCAGGGTAGGCAGAGGGAACCTAGTGTTAAGACACTCCGTTCCCCACTTTCCGCCGAATTGAGGCATTGCGTGCTGATTGACGGAAATCAACGTTACCAAACCCAGGAAATGAAAAGTTCCATTTCCTTGAGTGGGAATCGAACCCACAACCTGTCGTATTTTCAGTCGCACGCTTGTGCGTCTGCGCCACGACAGGTGTAAAATGTTATATAAGCAATATTCATTAACATTAAAAGTAAAATATTCTTCAATATCCGATTTAATTGAAATTTTGCATCATTGTTGCACTGTTACTAAGAATGTGTATGGACGTGATTTTATTATTGCACTTCGACGAAATAAACGGTTATTTTACTACGTTAGTCATTTTATACTATTTAAATATTCTTAAACAAAAATATACGTCGAAAATATCAAGGTGTTTAAGTCACGGTCGATACAATTACGGCAGGTGGGGCGACTGCACTATTAAACTCAACAGTGCCATCCGCAATACATGATACAATGTCGAGGACATGTGAGAAATATAATAACTGATACATCATTTAAATGTCTGCCCCATATAAGGAGTTCTACCATAAACGTTATGGAATAAAATATTTAAATTGTGATTTCATTCGATCGAATTCGTAAGATTTGCAATATAAGCTTCCTAATTTTTTTAATTTTTAATAATATTCAAAATTTATCTTTTTAGGTGACCCGATCTCCTGCATCAGCGATGGAGCTGTTCCTGCACACATATTAAATACTTATTGCTGGATCACTTACACGTTCACGCTTCCCTACAGCGGAGCTAAGGGCATCGCCCACCCGGGTCTCGGCAACGATTACGAAGAAGAGAAACGCATTCATTCATACTATCAATGGGTGCCTTTCATGTTGTTCTTTCAGGTGAATACTACTATTGTTTGAAACTCTCGTTACCATCCCTTATCATCTCATTTGTTTACAAAATAGATGTATCTTATATTTTTGTTCAGTCGATTCGTTAAAGATAACGAATAATTAGTTAGTATTACTATTCAGTTATTGATATATCATTATTAATTTGACATCAATTATATTTTACAGGGCGTTCTTTTCTACGTCCCTCACTGGATCTGGAAGAACTGGGAAGAAGGTAAAGTTCGCATGATATCAGACGGTATGCGAGGAACATTGGCCACCATCGCCGATGATAAAACTAATCGCCAGGTAAATTTTACCTTTAAAAAATATATGCCTCACGTTAAAATGTAGTCATTTATTCTATAGATATTTCCGTATTGTTACTATGAGTTTGTCTTAGTTCTAAGAACTACAGGTAAGCGTCATGAACTATAAGAATTGTTTCTAACATACTTCTGTATCATCATTATTCATAAATTCAGGTAAACATTATCATTATACACGCACGAATAAAACTTTTGTGTTAATTTACTCTTTCATCATAACCATACTGACCAGCACCATCAATTGGAGCAATTAAGATAAAGCGTACTAATAAAACTCGATGTCCCTAATAATTGACCCCAGCTCGTTACAGAATGAAATCGAATGCTTCTTTGCATTCCTCAAGATTTTATTCAATTTCAACGTTATGAAAATAATACTTTTTGTTACAGAATCGTTTGGTCCAATATCTACTTGATACTCTTCATATGCACAACACCTACTCTTTTGGATATTTCTTCTGTGAAGTTCTCAACTTTATCAATGTCGTGAGTGTCAAACTTACTTTACCTTTAAAAAGATAAAGATATTATATTTTTAATTAAAGGGAAAAAAAATAATTATGCTATTATACACAGGTCGGCAATATATTCTTTTTGGACACATTCCTCGGAGGTGCCTTCTTATCCTATGGAACAGACGTAGTTAGGTTCTCGAATATGAACCAAGAACAACGTACGGATCCTATGGTAAACATTATACAACAAATATATTTAGATTGTATTATTTTTATATAAATAAACATTAAGACACATTTATTAGGTTTAGATATACATGAAATTTCTTCCTTTTTATTCAAGTTGGTGATAAATGTTTACAGATTGAGGTATTCCCTCGGATAACTAAGTGTACGTTCCACAAGTTCGGAGCTTCTGGTACGATCCAGAAACATGACGCACTGTGTGTTCTTGCCCTGAATATTCTTAACGAGAAGATTTTCATCTTCCTCTGGTTCTGGTAAGTGAACAAATTATATAATATTTGGATTTTTATGATGTGTTTTCCATTATTCAACCTTCGTATAAATTTTAAAGACTGTATTTAACACGCTTATTTCGCCTAATGGTAATTATATACAACCTTGATTCGGTGAATGAACTTACGACGAATAAAATCATTATTTCATTGTGATCCAAAGTCTAACATGTATGCAGGCAATGAAATATAAATTAAGCAGAAGAATCGCCATTCTCATAGATTATTAATATTTTTTAGGTTCATCATCCTATCTGTTGTTACTGGCTTGGCTCTTGTATACTCGGCCGCTGTCATACTTCTACCGAGTACTCGTGAGACTATCCTTAAAAGGCGATTCCGCTTTGGATCTCCTAATGGAGTTGAAGCTCTCGTTAGAAAAACTCAGGTTTGTTATTTTTTATCATATTTTTGTAACTTAATTGTGAAATGTGTTTGAAATGCGAAGCAAATGAGTATTTTTTTAATTCATTTTTTTATTTTTGTTTCTTTTATATTCTATCTACAAAATAAATGCCTTCGATTTCGCCATTCAAATTATTTTATAGTGTAAATGAAATAATATTTAAAAAAACTAAATCCTAATGTGTTATGTTTTATAGGTTGGTGATTTCCTTCTCCTGCACTTGCTTGGGCAAAACATTTCCCTTCGTGTGTTCGGCGAAGTGTTGGATGAGCTAGCACGTCGACTTCACCTCGGTTCTAACCCACCGTCAGCGCCGTCTACACTAGAAATGGCGCCTATTTATCCCGACATCGACAAGTTCTCTAAGGAAACTGAGACGTAAAATAAAAAAAAATGTAAGCGATAGACGAGTATCTCAGTATCTCATAGTTTTGTAATCACTTTCAAATGTAGCTCAAATACATTTTTTAAGAATTCTCTCACTAGTTAAAACTTTAAACATGGCTGTTTCTTAAAATTTGTGTTTGAACTAATATTTTTCAGTTTAATGATATATTACATTGCTTGTAAATTAAATGATATTTCAACATTTTTAGTTTAGTAATAACGTATATGTTGATATGTTCCAGTATGCGAATTTTAAGCTCATGACATTCCTTATTTTAGATAGGAGATGAAGTTTTCTCATCTGTTATTATTTAACACCTGAGCTTGAGCTCTGAAACTTAGTCTTAATTCTAAGACTATTTGAATGAATAAAAATCAGGTGAAAACATTTTGTTGTATGAGCGTAAGGGAGATAATTGGATATGTTTACATGGAATTTAATGTTGTTCTAAACGTTTAAGACTGTTTGGTTATAATTGGTTGAAACTAGGGTCACGCAGGAAAAGCTACTGTATAATGTAGGTATACGAAAATTTTATGTATACTATATAGTATATTCTAACATTTTAAATATACAATGTATTATAATCTATAAGTTACATATTGTGATAAGAATGAATCAAAGTTTTATCAATATAGAAAGAATCGCATACATATCATCAATTCAGCAACGTTTTGTCTTGAATAGTTAGTCTTTATAGAAGGAAGACTACTGACAAAAGTTATATATCCTAGAAATAATGAACTTGCATGCTTGTTTATTGACAATACAAACATATGTCTATAATTTTGATATTACTTTCCTACAAATAAAGACGATAAGAAAAGGCGATAAAGTACAAACGGTTTACTTCGAAAAGACACGTGACTTTTAGTACTTTTATAATGTTTAGGTTAAGAAATTTGGTGCAAAAGACAAGGTGTTTATTCTGTAGAAAATATTATTATACTCATGTAATTTACTCAAATTGTTGTGCCATTTAACAGGTATTTCGATCTTCCTCGCCAGAATTGCATTTGTGACAAAATTATTCACTTTTATCATCTCATAGGATTTATTATATATTCGATTGTCAAATTTACGTTTTAGATATAAGTAGCTTATTTGAGTCAATTATTAGCCATATTCATTAAGATAATTAAGATTTTAAATATCGCTGGACTTCCATGGATCTGGACCATCTTCTAATAGCATAATAAGCCCCAGTATAATTATATAACTATAATAATTTTTATAGAATTTTAACTATAGTAAGTTTCTATTTTGCATGATGATATAGGTAAATGGCATAATGTATTGCACAAATGCATGTTATATTATGTATACTTTTAATATTGTAAGTTAGTTGGATAGTTTTACAACTTATGTGAAATGGACGGTTGGATGTTTTATGTTAAGTGACACTAAAATATATCATTCCAATAGCAAGACTTTGAGAACTTTCTCGAATATTTTCTCCATTGTAATTTTGATTTTATTGTCTTCGAATTAAACAGATAAAAAATTTAAAAGTGTTTTATTTGAAAACATGGAACAATATGCATTTTTCTTGCTGTAGATTAAGTCTCGACATTTCACATATACTTATTGCTTTTTTTTGCATTTACCCCACACAGGATGGGCAGAGACAACCTAGTATTGAAACACTTCGTTCTCCATTCTTACTCATCACTTCTAAGTCCAAGTTTTAATGTAACCATCACAGACATCTTAAAAAATATTAATTCTCATACCTGCAGTACTTATACAGATTTGTGATCAGCTTGCCATTTATGGATGTATAACTTTAGTTATCTGACAAGAAAACTAGAAACACTGACGACGATTTTTAAATATAATAGTAGAGTCAAGTAGATCAAAGTACATCATTGAAATGTCAAAAATAAAGTACAAATTTTATAAATGAAAGCAATAATACTAATAATATATTTTATTGGTATTAATTTAATACCAATAAAATATTTTAGAAATTAAATTTCTAAATAATACATTTTAAATCAAACTTAATGATAAAATAATAAATTAACAGTTCAAAAATTTAGCTCCTAAGTTAATTAACCAAAATTCCCATGTGTTGGACTTTTGAACAGCGAAGGTTAGTGTTAAAATTTACATCAAATAACGATACATTAATGTTCTAGTTTCTCCTTTATTGTCCTCATTATTTTTTATATTCACACACATGCCGCAACACGGAGTACGTACGCTGTGTTCACTAATATAATACTCCATTCTTTCTTTACAGTGCAGGATAAGCAAAAGTAAGCACCGTAAAATATTTTTAAATACAATGTTTACTCTAAATATCATTCGTCATTCAGATCTTAAGCAGTCGTGACCAAAGTTCATTGGTTTACCTGTTTACCCGCCGCTGAAATAATGTTGCGAATAGTCGAAACCAAAAAGAAAACGTAATCAAGGTTTACATATATTCACATATGTAAACCTTGAGAGAAGTTTAGGAAGATAAACATTCATTATTGATGATTTTCTGTTCAGTTATCGTCATTTTTAGTTCGAATTCTAGCAAAAAACCAAATTGCGAAAATTTAAAGTCTAGTGCGAGAACTGGTTCGGAAAGAACAAAAAAAAGGCGAACTTGAAACCATAGACATAGCTAAAAAAACTGCGGTAAATATGTATGTATGTTTCGAAAACAAATAATCGATTTCGTTTTGTAAAAGAGTATTTGTTTGCGAGAGCAAGTTTGAATTATTTGGACACAAACGACAATCTCGCCTTTGATGCAAGTCGGGTGAACAGCTCCTCGAAAAGAATGTTCAGAAGACTATCAACAAACAAATAAAAGGTTCTTGATTATTTGCGAAAGACCTGGGAGAAAATTGGCGAACAGCAAAGTAATAAATTGGAAATTTAGTGGAAAGTATGCCTCGGGGTTTAGGAGCAAAAGGTGGCCACACAAAATATTAAATGAGCGCTGGGCTTGGATGCATTTTTTTTGCAAACGCGAACATAAAATCATAAATGCCTTTAATACATAAATTCTACATTTAAGGAAATTTGAACCATATCACAATTCATCAAGACAAAATAAAGAGGTAATTTTTAGTAATTTACCTTTACCTTTACTTATTTATATTTATTATGACTTCTTTTGCTCTGAAAGTTGCGTAAAAAAAAATGGCTACTTAGTTATAACACCGCCATGTTTCATTTGTTATTATCACTACTTGTTTTAGTACCATGTAATATTCAATGTAATATAATATATGAAAAAGTAAAATATAATCACTTACCTGTTGCCCCAATCTAATTTCGCAACAAGTTTCAAACGTAGGGCTCTTGTTTGATCCTGAGTTAACGTTCCAGTTAAAAGAGCGCGTCGACCACTCAAAAGTTCGCGCATAACCTTCGCCACCGCACCGAATCTGTACTCTTCGTGTTCCTAAAATTGGAAAGAAAGTACTTAATTTTAAGGGCAAATTGTGGTAAAAAATCTGACTTGAAGTAAATAAGTGTTCTGTAATTTACATATTTATTGATAAGTAAACTAGAGATTTCTTTAGTAACCTGTATGCTTTATTCAAAAATGGATGTCAAATAGTAAATAGTATGAGTACTATTTATTACATATAAATTTAGTGTATTTTTGATACATACTTATAAAAAAATGGTATATATATATTAGTAAAAATGGTAATATCTTCCCTATGTACACTATATATATGGTATTTTCATACTCTTTCGTTTGCACAATTTTTGTAAAAAAAAGTACAAAGATATTCCTTCGCGTATTAATATAATGATATTTATTCAAGATCAAAAAACAAGAAACATGGTTCGGTTTAATATAAAATGATTATAAAATTACAAAATATGTAAAAAAAAAGGAATTAGACAATACTTTAAAGGCCTTGATATGTGTATATTCTATAAAGACCGTATCTTGTGATAAAATATATTAATTTCTTATTTATTTTAAATTATAGGTATTGTAACAATTGTAACACATAATAAACATACATACATAGCTTCACGCTGTATCCCGCATATAGCAGGGTAGGCAGAGGGAACCTAGTGTTTAGACACTCCGTTTCCCACTTTCCGCCGAAATGAGACATTGCGTGCTGAGTGGCGGAACTCAACGCCGCGCTTTGCCATGTTACCAAACCCAGGAAATGAAAAATTCCATTTCCTGAAGTGGGAATTGAACCCACAACCTGCCGCGTTTACAGCGCCATGACAAGCGTAAACATTGATATGATTCACATAAAACATTATAAACTCATTGATGTTTTTTTATAACAATTGTAGAATTTAGAATTGTCGAGTAAATAACTATTATAAATGACGAACATATAAAGACTGCTCAAGTTTCAAGGCAATTATACGTAATTGATATATTAAGCCTTGATATAAAGAAAACTGGCAAGTACATTTTAGTGCACAGAAGAATTATATATTATACTAGCAAATCCCAGCAAATTTGTTGCATTTACTCGTAAAAATCTTTCATCTCCCTCAATGACAAATAAATAATACAAAAATACGCGACTTATTTTTTATTTACGCGTGGTATAAAATATGCTTAGAAAAGAAATTAAAAATCGAAATCAAAAATCAAAATCTTCTTTATTCAAGTAGGCTATTATAAGCACTTTCGAATCGTCAATTTACAAATGTGTCAGTCGTGTCAGTCCTAACGGAAGCTACCACCGGCTCGTAAGGCAGTTC
Organism: Philaethria dido; assembly: GCA_033558755.1. Lineage (NCBI taxonomy): Eukaryota > Metazoa > Arthropoda > Insecta > Lepidoptera > Nymphalidae > Philaethria > Philaethria dido. The sequence goes on from JAKGSA010000276.1 coordinate 406,581, forward strand.
TGCTGAAAAGAGCCGGCAAGAAACTCAACAGTTGCTCTTTTCAAAATAAAATTTTTACAATAAAAGTACAAGAATGTCTGTACGTATTTTAAAAAATGATCATTGACACCCTATGATCATTCGGAAAATATTCAGCATCGAATAGTAACGTCAAAAGTTCAGTCACAATAAGTTTTGTAGTTTTGACGATCAGACGAACAATGGTTCAAGAAAAGGGCATAATGACTAAGTTAGACACATTTAGAGTTCAGCAGAGGAGATTTTTTTTTATTAAATTATATTAAAATATCTAACATTATGACATCGTACATCCACTTACAAAAAAAACTAGAAACATTTTAAACAATATCATTTACCGCGACCTTTTTCTTTTTTATTGTAAAAGATCTAATATTACTTTTATTTTATACTAAAGTATTACAAAATTCAAGTTACGAGGTTTTGGCAAAGTAAAACATTATTTAAAAAAAAAATATTGGCCCCATTTTCTTAAATATATATTACAGTGAAATTTACAACAGTATACTTACCTGTCAGACATGTTTATGTTAAGACGTTATAATTTATGCTTAGCAGATATGACCTCATTTTGCATACATTTGTTAGAACTATAATGCGTACAGAGTATTTTGGGAAATTTTAAATCTAAACTATTACATACCTAGTCAACTATCATATTTCTAATACAATGAATCGCGAGCTTAGGAAGACTTAGATAAGTATTGAGTGTTGTTTAAGACTGCAGCGATTAATCGCAGACAAGACTAATCAAAATTTAAAGATTAAAAGCCATATATACTTTAAAGTACATTTTAGCTTTACACTTTCTCCCTCAAGTAGAATAGCCAGAGAGAACTTAGTGCCAGATTAGAGAACCCATAACCTTTAGCGCTTACACTAAGCCACGATGGTTTTATTTTAAGCTAATTTTGTAAATGGTGGTGCTCTCGTAGGTGAAGTACATACAAACAACTTATTTTCAGCGAGCACTCAGTCATAAATCACTTGTAGCAAGTTTTAGGATTCGAAGTGACCAACACATAATAAACTACGTCTCAAATGAAATACGGTGGTGCCATAACAAAATTAAAACTAAATATATATCAGCATATATATACATGATAGTAAATAAGTATACTATCATAACAGTATTTTATTGGAACATCTCAAAAATGTCGCCATCGCGCGTAGTTAGGACTTGTCTAACTGCATACAATAATTATAGATTCTAAGCATTTGGCGAAATATTTAAATTTGCAACAGAGTTGATCACCCGGTACCGTTGCTCGTGATAAAGCAGGTATCGGATATGTTACTAATACGTGAAATCAAAAAATTAGGAGCATTACTTAATTTGAAATTTCATACATTTTTTTAAGTGTTTCTCGCCCAGTCTACCAAATTAACGTAAATCGACATCCTTCGCTTATCACGTATATACGTTATCCAACTAAACCGCAGAAACGCATATTATATTACATAATCTTACTAGCTGTATCCCGCGATTTTGATCCTCAAATATCGTTTCATATCGTTTTTTTCATTTTAGTAGGAATTTTGAGAAACCCTAAATTAATGCTACCCTATTATCCTCAAGGAGCCTACATGCTAAAGTTTAGTTTCCTACATCCAGTAGTTTTACCTGTCGGTAGGTTGTCTACCATTCACTCAGTAACACAAGCGTTTTATATCCATATATATATGAACATCGTACAATACAATAGGTATATTTAGAAAAGTACATCTTTTTACAGCCTTATAAAATCGTCACATAACCATCATGTACTATAAGTAATACTGACGCTACAAATCAGTGTATTATAGCCCTTCTCTGGCTAGCCCCACTTGACCTTCTTAAACGGAAGCATTCAATGGTTTCTTCCTCGTTCACATTATAAACCGAGCTAAGATAGTGTAAACCACGATCGTAAGTTGAACAAACAGGTATATCTACATCCATTAGTGGCATAATGATGTATGATTCAGAAGGTATAAACAAAGAAACTTATTATTTTCTATGATCTGATATTGTATATTTAAAAATTTTAAGAAACTTCCAAATAACTAGTTTACCATCTAGTATGAATAACAATAGGTAGATATTAGCACTTTAATTTTAATTTCTTTGTTCTCGTTTGTTTTATGAACTCATATACCTGTAACACCTGTCCTGAATTTTTAAAATGGTACAGCCAAAAGTAAATATATATTTTATATACAAAAAAGTACCTAAATTAGGAGATGATTTTTCACACATTGTCCGCATTGTTGAAGAATAAGCAGAGAGAGAACTAAGACAAACTGAGTTAACACTAGAATTACACATATTTATTTTAAAGTACTTTCAACTCAGAGCATGGCAAGATAAAATTTCGTCATTTACAGATTGCAGAACTTTAGGTATATATAATAAAAAATATATATAATAAATTCTCGTCATTACACATTTTAATGTTTACCATAGTTCACGTCACATAATTAGTAATTTAATAGAACACTAAGAGAACAATATTATGACTAATGCCTCATTATTTTATTATATTTATAGTAAGAAATACTTACCACATAAAGTTTTTTCCACAATCTGGCCCATTCTCTTAAAACGCATGCAATTTCGCGTACCAACGGGTCATCCTTTAGCTCGGCGATCGCTGAAGCTCCAGTACCTTTTACGGTACATGGTCGTATAGATACCACACAAGCTGGGAATATACCCCATGCTGATCTGTTATTTGTACTAAATCCACGAAACCAACCTGAAATTAATGTAAATATATTTTTTTATTTTACTTATTAAATTTGTCACTATTGTGGGCAGCTGGAAAACTTCGGACATTTCGCATATAAATCATTAATTGAATCAGTGAGTTCAATTTCATATGCGAAAAGGATAATTTTTAATTATTTTCACTATCCCCATCTGATGACAAAGTGTAAATTTGAACTCCACCATTCACAAGGGCTTTAATACAGGCAAAAGGTGGTGAATGGAGTGCCCCCACTTCTCTCTTCCTAATCTTATTAAATGCAGAAGTCGTGTGAAGCTTATCTAATAAACTTTTTAAACTTTATGGTCATTCATTATATAAATGAAGTAGGTATCAAACAAAGAGAACATATACATGAATATACAAATGTGTTTTTTCTGCTAAATTGATAAGCATAACATTTATGCAATTAATTATTATTGAGTATTTTTAATTTATATACTATGGGCAAAATTTGTAAGATTTAAAATCTAATGGTGCATTGTCATATGATAGTCATGGTAACGGCTATTTATAAAACACAGTAGCTATGATAATAAATTATTATACTTGAAGTTGTAGAATGATAAACTAAAGTTATTAGAATTCAATTGATTTAATCAAGATAATAATGAAAATTCTTATATGTTGTTACATAATCAATAAATTGTTTATAAATAAAAAAAGGATTTTCCTCTACGACAGCTTTACTACATATAGTATATATAAAACAAATATTACCTCCATTTTCTTCTAATATTTGTACTGTTTCCCCAATTTCAAGTGGCAATCCTGATCGAACATCTCCTTTCCAGTTATAAACGGCTTAAACAAAATTATTTATTTAAAAATAACTTTGGTGGAAAATTGGCAAAGGTTAAAATAAGTAAAAATAAATGTTTACGTTTTTATGTTATTACACAAACTATAAACATGTTTTGTTTCAATAAATGACAAAACAAATCTTTACTAGGCTTTTTAAATAAAAATATTAAATTTATCAAAAACATAAATATTTTAATAATAAGACTTAAAGGAGAACATTTCTATTTATTCAGATTTTATTAACAAATATAAGTATACAAATATAAACAAAGTAAATAAGTTTGCATGTTGATTACAAGTATTTAAATTATATTCACTCAATAGAGAAAAAAATAAATGAGCAAGTGTTATAATTGTAATAAAACTTCTATTTATAGGTGAAATAATGTAGGAAATAATTAATTAAAAATTCATAACATGTATTTACGCTTCCTGTAATTGTGCAGGATGTATTGCTGATTGAATCCAAACGTCAATCTTACCGACGGCTAATTTTGGAGATTTCGAAGGAATCCACATTTTATAATATCCAGCTTCCAAATAAACGGTTGAAAAGTAAGTCACTAAACCATTGTTTAAGATTTACAAAAAATAAAACACTTAATGAAGTATGAATCTGGGCCCAAATATCTTGTTTTTTTGCCTACATAAAAAATTACACTGCGCTAGAATCGCGCTTATTAGCCGAAGGACAGTAATATAGATAATGCTAAATATTATTATCCCTATTTAGGTATTATATTTCTTTATATATTTGAAAATTCTTTTCCAAGAATAATATTGTTTTAAATATTAATATGGTTTTAGAACTTTTAATGATAATTAAAAAATATATTTTCCATAAAATATGTTATCACAGAAATTTATTGTAAAATATTGAGAAATTAAATAATCGATTTCAGTCATTATATAAAAATCGATTTAGATATCGAAATTAGTTTTAAAACAGTACAATAATCAATTGATAGTTATATGTGATATATTTTCATACACATCTTATATATTAGATACGTGAGTGCAATGCAATTAAAAAGTCTCAAGTTTATATTATTTAACAGTAAAACTTATTTTCACGGATATGACATTCTTGTCTAACTATTTTCTTATGATATTTTACTGTCTTTATGTAATTCACATTTACTATAGTTACGTAGTTTAACAATAAATAAATAGTAGGCTCTTTACTTATTGATAAACTGTAAAGAATACAATATATCATAATACATTTAATTTTTTTATTCAAGCGTATCAACACGCTTGTTATATTATATTATTACAGCTTTAAATCTCGTTGCTTACACAAACCTATTAACGGCTAATGAAGCGATTATGAATTTATTGAAATATCGATTTTTCTAAATTGATTTGAAAATTGGTCCATAAGCTATCTGTATTGTAGCACTGCAGCATAACTAAATAACTGACACTCCTCTGTCATATCCATTTTTTGACATTTATCGTTTAAAGTTGACAAGCACTGGATAAATAGATTAAATTTTGTTATTGATCATTTTTAATTGGCCTTTTATGTTTTATATTTATATTTTTCCTATATATACAGGCCTTGTAGTTTACACGGATTTGAGTAAATTCTTGTCAAAAATAATGTCAGACGATTTTATTCCTTTAAATCAAAGTACACCAGTTCAAGGCAAATGGCAAAACAGGACGAAAGGAAATCATCAGAATTCTTATCAAAACAATTGGCCTAAAAAGAATCATCATCGGCGTGGGCATTATCAAAAACAATGGCATAACAATTCCCAACATAGCAACAGCTTCGGAGTTAGTAAACTTATTCATATATTACACTATAAACGTAACGTTACTATGTAAACTTACACCTCTAGTGTTTTTTAGAACAGTTAAAAGCCATGTTTTCTTTTCCAGAGTGACTATAATAGCAGTTATGGCCGTGATAATACAAGTATTGATGCCTATCTTCATCCTTCTATGTTGAAAGATCCTTGGGAACAGCTAAGGAAGGACAAACAATAAACATTTAAAACTAATGATATATCAGTAGCTTAGAATCAACATATCTGTTTCTTAATATTGCCAAACACTAAGACATGTGTGATATTTTATTGTATTTAACTTTTTATAACTTATGTGTTTAATTTAGGCAAAGTGTGTAGTTTATATTAGTTTAAGTACTGCATTACTTTAAAAATTGAAAACTCATCCTATATTAATCTAATAATTTTATGACAAATAATAAAAGCCTGCAAATTATGATTTTGACAACTATGTATAATTTTTAGTGACCAGTTTTGTACTATAGCTTAATTTTTTTCTATATTAATTATAAGTAAACTGTACAATCAAATTTAATTAAATGTTTTTTTTTATCTGAGTATGTATTTCTTTGTAGTTGAGTGAAAGACAAAGTGAGTGACAATTTTTTATTACTTATATTAAAATGTTTAAATATAGATTTCAATATTTCTTAGTCACCTAGCAGATTGAATGTTATAGTTATTATATTTATATTTTATGAATAGCATTATAATTTAATAGTCTAAAATGTCGGTGGAAAATGGGGAATGGAGTGTCTTAACACTAGGTTCCCTTTGCCTATCTTGCTATATGTGGGATACAGCATGAAACTATGTATGTATGTATATAAAAGTACTTTTATTTTGGTAGTAATGCTATTAGCTTGAAGTCTATATATGGAAGTCATTATGGCACATTGGGATGGTGGCTGATTATAATTTGATGCTTGTGGAATCATTCCCCACTCGAGGGAAAAGATTATAATTAATTTATTGTTTAAACTTCTTTTCATTTCATCTGTTTTCAAGTAAAATGATTGCCAATAAGTTACATTTTTCATTATATATGTGGTAATAATGAAGATGCTTATGAATTTACTTAGTACTTAGTAATACTTAGTAATAAAATCTTGATGTCCAGTAATGTTGGTTTATATGATTTGAATGGATTTGTTCCTGAAAGAGATTAATTTTTTGTTACCTCTCTTTATTTAGGCACTAGTACTATCACTATTTTCCTCATCTACCACACATAACGTGGATAATGCGTTCTTTTTTTGATTTCAAGATTTATTTCTAGCAGGCTTGAGAGAATGGAGCGTCATATGCTAGACCTATTCATTATATTACCACTACAATATCATAACTACTTTATATACTTTACATGCTTTTTACGTGATTTTTCCCTTATCATCGAATGTATTCATGAAAGCCAACCGAGGTATCGTCCTACCTGTCACCACTCATATATCTTTTACCATTGTTTCAACATTCGTCTTCCCAATTTGTTTGAACTCTGGCAGCATTCTTCTCTGTTCTTACTTAATCATTCTCGCTTATACTTCCTGTTAATCTCTTTATTGCGAATACGAAAGTAAAATTCTTTGAAGTTCTCTAATGTAATTCACATTGTATATTACCATGCGTGCAATAGTACAAACAGAGCTCCGTTCAGCAATACGCCTTCTTTATGCATTTCCTGTCTTCAATCTAACTCAACAATGTCCCGCCAGTGCAACGTCTTAATACATTTGTTCTATAATGTTTCGGTCTACACTGATATTGCAATTTGTCCTTACTCATCTCTTTTGAATACTACGCATAGTAATAGTGTACATGCGATCATGATTTTAACACACGTCTTTCAGTATGGTGTCTAAGGACTGTACCTCGCGTTCAGACGATGCTATGAACATTACATCATTTGGGTACAATAGGCCACTCACCTTGAAGATTCGTCAGATGACACCTGGGTGAAATGTCATTTTGTTTCACCATTTAAAGACAGCTCCAAATACAAAATGAGGAGCTAAATTGATATCACTAAATATCGTATCATTTTCAAGTAAAACATATTCTCTCAGCAAAGTAAAGTATTGGGCACATTTATATAATTAACATACATATAGGTATGAATTAAATAGCCTAAAATACTATGTAGATGCCGTCGTATCGCAGTTGTAGTTTTCATGCGTTGATCTTAGACGCGACGTTGAGTTCCGCTACTCAGCACGCAATGCCTCAATTCGGCGGAAAGTGGGGAACGGCAATCTTAAGAAAACGGAGTGTCTCACAAGGTTCTCTAGTTCTTTCTGACTACCCTGCTATGAGCGGGATTATTTATTATTATTTTAAGATTATTATAAGATTTATTGTAATAATATAGGCTTCTCTACTTTAACATATATTTTGCAACTTTACTTATACCTACATGACAAGGTTCATTCTACATGTGGTAAGTTCATAGTAATACAAAAATTAAGTACATTTTAAATGATATTTTACAGGTGAATTTGAGAAATCTAGTTCAATGCTATCGTCTGTCAAAAGACATTTAAAGGATTTCTTTTTAACCAGTAGAGAGTTGGAAACGTTCCAGTGACCGAATTTAAGGACATCGCTTTATGTGCAAGAGTTATTTAAGTTAAAGATAAGCCTACTATGGATTATTTTCGGTCAACGATTTCGTTATTAATACGGCTATCCCGTATTTTAGTTGCTTGTGAATACAAGAAAACATATATATATTACAATGAATAAATTTTCATATATAATAAAAATCTTAACATAAAAGAAATTCTTCAAAGAAAATTTCCTAACACGTAAAATTATTACGATTAACCTAAAAACTATCAGATCGTAACTAAATTTAAATGGGACGTCATGAGCACCGGCTATCACATAAAAAAAGATTCATCAAATATGATTCTCTTAGTTAAAAGGTTGCCGTAAAATTAATAAAAATTCAAACGAATTGAAAACCTCCTCCTTTTTTTAAGCCCGGTTAAAACAAAAGAACATTGACTTTCTCGTTTTTCGCTTATTACCATATAATATATACAAAATGTTAAATTAATCTACTAAACGATCTTGACCTGTCTAAAACTATCATCAAATATATCATATACTGTTAAGTTTCTTGCCCGTTCTTCTCAGCAAAACTGCCTTCCGAGCCGGTGGTAGCTTCCGCTAGGACTGACACTCCTAACATCTTTTGTAGATTGACGATTCAAAAATGCTTGTAATAGCCTATTTGAATAAAGAATATTTTGATTTTAATTTTTTGATTTTTATCATCGGTTAATTTTAGCACATATTTCGAAGATCTCTTTTCAAATTTGGTCAAGTAGAGAGAGAGGAGCTCGGACAATGGACGCTAGCGTTCGTGTATAATAAGTCTACATTTTGGTCGCAAGTCCTTGGCACTGCTCTGAGCTGCGTAATTATGTAAAATTATAAATTATATAATAAACAATAAAATGATATAATAAATAAATAACAATAAATGCCTGTCGTGGCGCAGAGGCACAAGCGTGCGACTGTAAACGCGACAGGTTATGGGTTCAATTCCCACTACAGGAAATGGATTTTTTTATTTCCTGGGTTTGGTAACAAGGCAAAGCGCGGCGTTGAGTCCCGCCACTCAGCCTCAATTCGGCGGAAAATGGGGAACGGAGTGTCTTAACACTAGGTTCCCTCTGCCTACCCTGCTATATACGGGATACAGCGTGAAGGTGTATGTGTGTATGTATGTATGTGTATAAAAAAAAACAATAAATGCTGTGAATGCATGAAAAATAAGTAGAATAATGATAGAATGTGCCTATATTTATAAAGTACTTACAGGCTACTTTAATTCATCGAACATTAAATATCGTTTCTGCCTATATTGGAAAAAGTTAACTTAGCCGAAACGTTGTAAATCACAAGTAGGTTCTTTTGATCATTCACGTAATCGCGCGTTTTTTATCCCCTTTCAAACTTCATCCCTCCAATTTGACGGGTTGCCTGAGCTTCCATTAAGGGAAAATCATAACGCAGCCTAGATGTCGTGAACAGATTGTGTTCAAAGCCACCCTCCTTAATGATTATTTTTTGATTTAACAAGTATTAAGTAAAGTACTATGCCTAATTTGGTGACAAACGTGTTTTATATGTTGTTTTTTTTCACATGTCATCTTAAATATAGATTTATATTAACAATGGTTTTAAGAATGACATTAAGAATGGTTCTCAAATTTATCACTACATAATTAAATTTAATATTGTAAGAATACATAATAATAATAATACTAAACATAATAATAAACGCCTGTCGTGGCGCAGAGGCACAAGCGTGCGACTGTAAACGCGACAGGTTGTGGGTTCGATTCCTACTCCAGGAAATATAAAAGTTTAGTATTTTCATTTCATTTCATTCATTCATTTGTTTGGTAGCGTGGCAAAGCGCGGCGTTGAGTTCCGCCACTTAGCACGCAATGCCTTAATTCGGCGGAAAGTGGGTAACGCAGTGTCTTAACACTACGTTCTAATTTAATACAGCGAGCGAGATATCATTATATCATTGGCATTCCTTATTAAGACCTAATTCAATGAAAAAATATATTAGAATTAGATATCAATCTTTCGCTATAAGAAAAAAGAAATAAACATATGTAGAATAATAGTATGAATTTTAAGTATGATCACTAAATTAAAGTGTAAAATTAACTATCAAGTGTGTTATCACAAAAGGCTTTCAGCTAGTCTTCATTGCCAAAGAAACTAAAATAAAAATAATTTACCAAATTGCCTTAATCAATTCTGGTAGGGGACACCACGCTATTTCGAAATTAAGAACTTTCCGCCTGAAAATTTACATATAAAAGCCTTTTGAAAAATTAAAGATATTTGAAATGGGTGGTGCTTACTTAGTTGGTATTACAAAATACGTTTCTACTCAAGAGTTAAGACGATTGTTATATCAGAATAAAGTTTAAAAATCCTGTAGTTAGAGATTTTGTAATAAGGTTTTATTATATCAACCCCCAGATTATTTTATAATTAGGAAATATGATTATTTTATAATTTGATTTTCACGAGGTTCTCTCCTCCTATGCTTGGGTGTACCTGACGCTAATCACAATAATTGTCTACGTCCACTCAGCTTGCATTATGTATTCCCCCTTTAATTGGCGTAATTGCCTGATGTGTCAATTTTGACGCGTGCAAGTACGTCCAAAAGGGTCGTTGAAATTCCATTAATTTAGGAAAGCGGGAAGCGGACGGCAAGTAGGCACAGAGTTTGGCGCCCCATGTGGTTTTGTCGGCTCTTTGTATGGTCGCCGGAAGTTATATCTACATCGCTATGGCTTATTATCATCCTAACAATGTATTTAACTTGTGGCCCTTTTAATTACAAACCTTCGTATTAAACATTGTTTTATATTTAATGTTGTGCTGTATTTAATGTTGTATTGACGATTAAAATTTACTTAATCATAATAGTGTTAGAACTGCGATGTCAATATTTTATTATTATATAGCCAAATAAGTGTATGTAGTCTATGTCGGTAATATAAGAAGGTTTTCATACAAATCATCTTTAAGATTGTATGAAGAATAATTTTATAACCATGTACATTGTTTTTTAAGTCATTCAAATGATCATTACATATATGATATAAAGGTATACTTTAAAAATTTAATCATATCAATCTCGTATCATACGACGCGTATCTCATGTACTAACTAGTAAAATACAAATACCGTTAGCAAACGTTTCATTGACCTTTTCCCATGTGCATCTAGAAAACCGATTAATAGGTCGTCTGGTTGCATCGGTCTAGGAAACTCGCACCGAATAATCGCATCGATCGCCAAAAAACTAACCCACATACGCACTGGCAGCGTAGCCGGAATTATTAATCGCGAAGAGTAAATGTAGGGGTGTCTCAGGGCGCAGGCGCCGGGGCGGGGGCGGGTGTGAGGGCGGGCGGCGGGCGGCGGGCGGCACTCCGCGAGGAAGGCTCGCGCGCTCCGGCCGCGTACGAGGCGACCGCACGATGCGCGAGCTGCCGGCGCCGCGGCCGCCCCTGCACGCGCCGCGCTAACCTGTCCTCATGCAGTGGCGCAAACTAGCCAGGTTGAAGTCTTCGCCGGGCGGACAGTCGCGCGCTCGGAGGATGCTCTGCTGCGGCCGCAGGAAGGTATGCGATCCGATCGATAACGCGCCGAAACCGTCGCCCCTCCCGGCCCGGACGCCGACGCCGTTCGACGACCCCGCTTGCTAAGGCCTCGCTATCTACCCTGTCAATTTTTCTGGATTCCACTCCTTATCAATGCCCCATTTTTAACGTATAATGCATATCACTTTTCTATATTCCGTTACGCATTCAGTTATGCTTCTATTTCCCTGTGTGTTTCATTTTCTAGGTAGTTGGAAATTTGTTTAATTGTGTTAAAATCTGCATATTCTTTCGTTGTCAATACATATCAGTCATATATCAGTCATATTTGTATGTTATTAAATTATGCACCCTCGGTCGGAGGCGCCAATTTTGTTACTTATTAGAAATTAATTTTATATTCCTACTAAGTTACTTACGTCAGGTAATAGTAAAATAAGCTTTTATTCGTGATAAGATATATCGATATCCTGATATCTTTATGTCAAGATAACCGGAAAACCTAGGAGTTCGTATCTACACGGTATAAACTTTCAAGCGTGTTGGATTTCCTTACAAGCTTAACACCCTAAAGCGATTGCGAAAATTTATCTACTGAGTAATAGTTGTCTTTTCTCAAACTTTATTTTTCAAGTTTATTTTTAAAATTAATTAGACTATACGTATCGTTTAATATACTTCATTTAAATAATTTAAGGACTATCAAGTAATTATGTTACTGTACTTATTACAAATTAATACTTATGTCAAATAAAAACGTTTCCAAAACTTCTCATTAAGGAGTTCGTTATCAAAAAGTACCTATCACTCGCCATCTTGTCGATGTTTTATCATGCGCCAAGGAAACAGCTCTTAAAGTGTGGAAAATTTGATTTCACCTACAATGTACAAGAAGGGAATCACATTAGAAGCCTATTTATGTTCTAACACGGTCCATATTCGCTTAGCCGTATGTTACCATATCTTCAACATGGTATTGCCATGATAATATAATTTTATAACATAATAGCATACAGAGTAATTCGTTTTATCTTTTCGTGTGGGGGCGTCGAACGTCGAACAACGCGGAGAATAAAATGTCATATGCATAATGGTTAACATTTTTACTTTATATATGCAAATGTTTTAGAATATAATATTTTTTGCAGCTCTTTCCTACTTAGCAGAGAAAACCTAGTGTCAAGTTACTCCTTCCTCCAGTTTCCACCTGAAAACGAGTTTCGCGTGTTTCATGGCGGAATTTAATACCACGCTTTGTCTTACAAGAACGGACATATGAAAATAATTTGAATAAAATCATTCCCCCGAGTGGGATTCAAACACTACGATTGCCTAACATAATATAAATAGGATATGGATAAATTAATACACATTGTTATCGATTCTAAAGTTATTAATCTATTATTATTTACTATTATTCAGTATATATAACACATACTACAAATCAGTACGTACTACGAATACAAGATTTGACTAGCATTTTGGGGTTAAGTTAGAAGTATTTCATTTTTAATAAGTTCACCGTACTGATGTAGGTCAATCGGAACGTATAAGGGGGAAATCGTAACATTTACCTATTTACGTACAAACCACTAAACCTGTCTGCCCGCTCTTTTAAATAATACTTTTGTTGTATCATAATGGCGTAACATAAACGTTAATGCACTATGCACAACGAATTTTCATTTTCATTATTAAAAGAACATTAAAATAAAAATAATTGTCTTTGTATCTATGCCTCATTTGCTTCTCATTTTTAAATGAGCAAACCTTGACTTGACACACTATTGTTTCTACATCAGTATTTAAATGAAATTATACACATGGATGAGTATTTAAATTTTTTTTTATTATGATAGTTGTGATTGACTTATGTATTTTATTTAGCAGATTTTTAAGCTATTTCGTTATATTATTATAACCTATTGTCCACTTGATTATATTATGCTTAAGAAGATATACCTTAATTCATAATTACATCAATTGTCATTGTGATGTAGTGAGACAGCGTAGCGTAAATGCGATGGTCGTACTCTGGGGAATGATTACATTTAGTTGTTTTTTATTTAGTAAAATAATCCACAAGTCGAGAAAGGAGTATCTGATATTGGTGTCTCTTTGTTTTTCCTGTTATGATAGCGTAATGCTGAAAAAAAGCTTATGTTAATTGATTATTAACATTACAATTTCAATAATGCCAATTCTTTTCGTTCACTATTTGGTGATGACAATTAGATGCCAAAAGAAAATCATCATTTTTTTTCTTTTATCTTTGAAGTTTAAGATAACATGAAATTGTAATATATACGAGTATTGGAACAATATTTTTACTTCACATTTTAAACATAAGTAGGTCATGGTTAAATGACTGTTATATGCCCTCATTTCTGTTCTATCAACAAAAGATGAAAAAACTGAATCGATTCAAGTCTTTTGAAAAGAATGAATAAAACTTTTGCTTTTGTACGGTATCAAAATGTTGAACACCTTTTGTGTATGAGAACCTAATCGAAACATTTTTTTAGTGTTACCTATAGTGTAAAGGTATGAAAGCCTAAATGCCTAAACCGTTTCTACAATAAAATGTTATATACAATAACAATAAGTTCCAAGTCATTAAGCACTTACTCAATTTTTTGTTTGATCAACTTAAGAATATTGAGACAGCATTTTGGTATTTGATTTCTTAAGGAATAGCTAGCAAAGATAAATAACTTGCAAAGTCGATGGCAAAGACGTCCCTATGAAATTAGAAAACTTTGAGCAAATCGTAAGCGTTTCATAATTTTAATCGCTTTTCTTCCGACGTAGTTAGACAAATGTCACAACTAAATAACTTATTTGAGATTATTTAATTGCTTATTAACATTATTTGCCTTGAATGTCTTTCAATATTGCCCTATTCCTGGCTGGCATCTTCCAATTTGTTACGCCAGAACTTCAGGGCTCGCTCAACTCTGTCCAACCATCTGAATTTTGATATGTTTCAGTATCTAGTCCATCCGACTTACCAGTGAGTAAGGATTTGAGTGTGCTAATAATATTGGGATCGTTATATATGTGGTAGAGTTCGTAGTTGTACTGAGTTAGCATTCTTTTATTTTATAATATGAAATTATTAATGTTAAGAAATATAATCAATTTTTTTTATATCGCAAATGTTTCAGCGTTTTACGCACTGTATATTTTAAATCATATAACAGGTATTTTTTGTGGCTGCTTGCAGGAAATCAAATTTGGCATTAGGGTTCCTTTGGGAGTGTAATGAAGCACTATGTTAGGAGGATTTTTCAAAATTCCTACTGAAACGAGAAGGAGGTTTAATATTTTATATACGCTAAGTTATAGACCTCTCGAGAAATATATGTAAAAAACACTGTAATTAAAGCATCATAGTGATGTAGTTACAGCGAAGGAGTGGCTGTAAAACTGAAGTGAATCACAACCGGCTTGTTGAATTAGAGTAGCATCTTTATTGATTATTTCCAATACATATTATATGTATCATATATAAAAATATTATAAAATATTTTCTTATGTGATCTTAATTTAAAACAATTATCGATAAATAACGCCCGGGAAAAAAATGTTAAAAAAATATATTATAGACAGAATTTAAAGTACAGATTTGACTTTTATTTATATATAGATAACATAAACAATTATAAAAGTTGATATCATAAAATGGACAATAGAAGTTAAGAACTTACAACATAAAATATCTCCTTTGCAGTAAAGCTAAACTAGAAAATGAAACACAGCATTTTACGTGATATACTCGTATACTTAAAATTTCAAAGGGTTTAATACAAACCTGAGTAAGTTTGTCTCCGTAAGCTGATTAACTCGCGATTAGGCTCTACGGCTTCACTGTTTACTGGAAGAAAGCACTTATTACAGTAATTGTGTAATACGCTTACGATAGATAGTGTTGCCGAATGTGCTTTTAGCATATTCTAAAATCGCCTTGATTATACTTAGCTTTTACTGATAATATGCTTATTAAGACAAATATTAAAAAAAACACAAACTTATAGATTGGACAAAGCTAACGTTTAAATAACATTTAAATTTTGGGGTAGATTTTTCAAAATTAAATCATACTAGTTATTTTATAATTAAAAAAAATATTAGATGTAAGTAACAAATATTTACAACAATAATTTCTTATTTTTACATACTTTTATTATTTAACGTATATTTTTATTGTGTAACATTTCTAACTTTTCTTAGAAATAAATCATATATCGTCCGCACTCCACACGCCATTAAAAGGTTTCGAGCGTCCGCCTACGTCTGACGTCACTCAATAGCCTCTACAACAACGCTATATACTATTCTCAGAGATAGACACTTTGAAATGTGATAAAATGCACGAAAAGGCTGTTATCAGTGTGGCTTGGGGTATTCTTAAGTAGTCTTAGGTTGAGTTTATTTCAGTTAACGCATTGTTTAGTATCTATTATATACATAAATAGTATGTATTAATAGATATTTATGGATAGACGTCAAAACGTTTCAAAATACATATGTTACATATTGAAGATTTTGATTTATAGCTGAATATAGAATCAAGATTCGCCTAACTAAACTAACTATATTGAAAATGTAAGGGCAAACAACGTGACTACTTTATAAGAAAACAACATCATATTTATAGCTTGTGGTGTATACAGAGAGTCGAGTAAATATGTATATGGATAATTTAACTTTTACTCTATGAATAGATTTGCATTTGAGCTGGAAGAATTTCTAAAACAAAAAGAAGTTTTAGAAAACAGTTTTGGAGTAGTTTTGTTTTTTATTTATAATATATTTATGGTTATGAAAGTTACACATTATTAGGCGACCCAGTTTGCCATAATTTGTGCCCTAAGTGACAATATGTCGGAGCATGCGGAGAGCCTAGCGAAACGCTTAAAATTCTAAGTGGTGTGCAACGTTCCGCTGACTCCGTCAAACTTAGCTTGGCCATTTATGCTTTTACTCTACATTTTTTTTTAAATATATTTTCCTTGAAAATTGTATAGAATATCATATAAGCGTTGAATGCTACTTTGGATAATATTTTATTAACAAGATTTGTGATTATTATGTTATTTTAATAATAGTTTTAAATAATATTAGGAACGAAAATCATCTTAGAAAAGTTATTTTACGATTATAGTTTAACAATAAAGTTTTTCTTATACTTTTATAACGAAACATTTACCAGGCGCGTATATATATTTTTACAATGAAATGTATATAAAAGATAGGAAATCTATGAAGGCTTCCAGACAAAAATATAAAATGAGTAATTTGCGCTTTTTTACGCTTTGCTATCCAGGATGAAAAAAGACATACATTTTAATCGAATTATGTTGTACCTTGTGTGATTTTTCGTAACTTGTGTGATTTTTCGAAACTATCATCTAAATAATTCATCACTAAATTATTTGTATTAATAATATTAGTAAAATATTTTTCTATATAATAATAAATAAATCATAGTTTGTATGAACATTTTTCGGCATTATAGAAATTTCTTTCATTGTACGAATGGTGAAAGATGGAATCCGAATTATTGTTATTTATTGTTATTATATAAAATGCTATTTAAAAATGTATTCATAATTCTTCATTTTATATGCCTTACAACTAAAACAACAAAGGAGGTAAAGTTGTTTGTTCTTTACAAAAGATAAAAGAGCCTTGTAAAATTCGGCTAAGGGCCGTGTTTGTTGAAAATTTGTATAAAAAATCTTTTATTGAAAAGTCTTGAACGGAATATCATTGAATATATATTAGGATAAAGGTTCATTCTTATCTGAAAATTTTATCGTCAAGATATAATACCTTAGCGCTAAAATTAATTAATTGTTATATATTTTAGTTCGTTGCGTCACATTCACTCATTTTAACTATGTATGTAACATATCTTAAATTTTCTGCGAGATTTGAACCTCATAACGTTTACACGAACTAAGCAAAGTAGATGTTGTAATAAAAGTTTATTACTTGTTTGGTGGTTAACTTTACTTGATGAAAACTACGCAGCTAAGTTTGTAGACATGTCGCGTAACCGCAGAGACGTACTTCTATTCTCATTACAAGTTTGTTTGTTCTTGGGTGCATAGTTTGTGTGAACATATCTTAATTGATTATTGAAGACAAAAGCCTATTCACACTCAGCCATGAACTGTGGATTCGATCAACATTTGAAGAATTATGATTAATATTGAGACAGAAAAATCTTATTTCATATTATATTAGTTGCGATTTACGTGTCTAGTTTTGCTTCTTTCTTTCGTTATTTTAAAATATATAAATAATAATATAATTATACTACTACTATGAGGCCATCGTAACGGAGTCATACAGCGTCTAACTGTATACTCGTACATTGTAAAGGGGATTGGTCTGTGGAATTATTAAATTTAAATTATTCTTATTTCTCCCTAAGATAAAAGGCACTGAGTTCTGCGATATTTCAAACTAGAGCGAAAAGTGGAAAAAAGAGTGCTTGACACTGGGTTCTCTCTGATATTCTCTAAATATTCTGTTATATGGGATAAATCATGAAGAGTATTAAAAAAATAAACATATTAAGTATATAAGTTTAACTAATGTCGAAATTACATTTATTCCATATTCTTTAATAAATTTGAATGTTTGAAAAATTTTAACACAGCCATATTCTACATGTCTTTTTATTTAATGAAAAGAATAATGAAATTATTTTAATTGCAGAAAATTTTATTGTTATTGGATTGGAACAATCTGTGTAGATAGCTACGAGAATTTCGTAGCGTTCAGCTACGGGTACTGATTGCGAGCTGTGTAATAGCATAATTAAAATGGAGTCCGTACTTGTTATTTCTTAATTGGAATAAATGTTGTTAAGTTATACAATAAATATGTTATCTTATATGAAAATAGTAAAGTATTTTTTTAGCTTTTTTTTCGTTTATTTCGTTTGTCTGATGATTACGTAAAAGTGACAAATTGCAATTTTTTTAAGCTTCACGCTGTATACGCTATAATATGTACGGGATATAGCAGGGTAGGCAGAGAACCTGGTGTTAAGACACTCCGTTTTATTTCAACAATTCCCTTCCCCACTTTTCGCCGAATGGAGGCATTGCGTGCTGAATGGCGGAACTCAAAGCCGCGCTTTGCCTTGTTACCAAACCCAAGAAATGAAAATACTAAACTTTACATTTCTTGGAGTGGGAATCGAAGCTACAACCTATCGCGTTTACAGTCGCACGCTTGTGCCTCTGCACCACGACAGGTGTTAATATTTTTTTTTATTATAGTGTAAAAATACATGGTTCGTACTTTTCTTAAAAACATTTTTTTTTCTTTACATGTTTTATTTTTATCTCATAGGTCTCGTAACGCTTGGTATGTCTATTTTTTCCTAAGAACAATCAATTTTCTATATGGCGGTTACGAAGAAAGGTCAGTTAACATTAAAATAATTAGAAAAAAAACTACATCAACCTGAATAAAAAATTCATATAAACTCATTCAAACGACCACTTTGACTCACCTATTACAAGAAAAACTAATGGAATAATAATTGCATGGAATTTGAATGCGTGGTCATGTTGTTTAAAATCGAATAAATCGATTTTTAGATAACGACTGAAACTATATTACGTTAGTATTTTTTTTTATTATTTATGTTTTTATACGAGTATAATATGATTGTACTATGTTATTATATTTATTTAAAAAATATGTAATTTTTATATTTTTATTGATCTAAATTCCTAATAATCAATATTTTATTCACTTAAGACAATAATTATAAAAGATGCAAGTGTGGCGTTTATATCGATTACCAAACACGAAATGTTTTGGAAAGAAATGGAAACAGAAATCCGAGTTACTCGTCACTAAGGTTTCTCAGCTAACTTTGGAAGATAAAGTGGGTCTTTTAAAATTACCTTAAAAATATTTTTGCTTCACCTTTCACAAAAGTGAAACGATAAAGGTTGTACGTCTATAAAGAGAATTGCCGATAAAGAAAATTTGTTTTAAAAAATGGAGTCCTTAAATCGATTCATCGTCCTGAGCTTTAAGCTGTATGAAATGTATGTGCATACATTTATATCGGCTTTATCGCTTTGATGATAGAGTTTCATTCCGAAGGTTTTGGTGTTCCAGATTTGAATCGCTTGCTCTTCTCTCTAGTGCTCTTTAGAGTTCGAGTTGGCGCCAAATTTTAGGTCTACGCTTCTCATTAGGCATTGCTCAGAAGGCGAAAAAGGTGGTGATCGGGAGAATGGGGTGGGGAGGGGGATTATAAGACTATTGTACTAAGATGAGCGTTTTGTTTCATCTTTATACGTAGGCATCCGTTAAGAAGTTGGGTGTGTCTCTTAGTTAAAAATTAAATTATCGTCAGTTGAATAATATAGATAATAAAAGAACTTTTATAATAATCTATACTATACTTCAACTTTTCTAAAACAAAAATTTTAAATATTTAATGTTAGTTTTGGGTCATTACTAATGCATTTGCGCCTCAATCCGCGTAATGGAAACTCGAAACAGAAGCTTATTTAAAAATTCAAAAAGATGTCTATCGTTTTCCGCTCATCCTCAACAATAAATAAACATTCAAGACTGAAATATCTTTTGATATTTTGCTTCAGTAAGTAAATTTTTATGAAGAAAATCTTTTGCAAATCTTTGAATTCATTTTTAGGTAAACAGTGTTTCAAAATCTGGTTTTGAAACATATTTAGTTAAATTTAAAACGTTAAATAAATGTAGATACAGAAAACAACACATGTGTACTTTTTCAAGAAATATAGGATTCCTGTTCCAAATTTTACATATGAATACAATTATTATATTTATTTAACAAACTTTTAACACATTAGAGCTTAGAGTATCTAAGTGTTTGACACAACTTTTCGTGACATGATCATTCCAGACATCGATTCGATTTTTTGAATTTAATATGTAAAAATGTTGAATTACACTATTAAAATGTACATATTTCTAAATAATAAATTTTCGTTATCTCTTTTTATCTAATTCAATTAATATTTTTAGTACTACAATTACTACAATTATACACAGTTTTTTTTTTAATTTAGTGTCATATATTTTTTTATTTTTCTATCTATATATTTGCGAACCCACATATATGTATACCGATAATGTATTAGTGTTCATAATATATGGATATACGACATATAGTTATTTATGTATGTTAGAACTAATTAACTTTTCCAAGGCTTTGTGGTTAGTCCGTCATCAAGCCGGTTTAGATTAAAGCAACCTTTGCTTCTGATCTAAATATGTCTAGACAATATTAATTATTCAGAGTTGCATAAGATAGTAAAAATATGTTACAAGGCTATTTGCTAGCTATCGCTTTGCTTATTTTTAATATCTACCTATTTCTTTTTAAAATTACAGTTCACACGAGCAGAATTTTTATAGTTATTCCATATTATGATTAAAATATAAAATTTATTTTTTGTAAATAATAGATACCTTTTTACAAAAATTAAAATTTACTATTAAAATATAATAAGATTTAGTATTCATAAATGTACCCGTTGTTAAGGAAAATGGCAACAGAAGCGTCAGCAATTCACTTATCCCATAATTATAACGTAATTTGATGGTGTCCCCACGCTTAGCTGATTTATTGTATCAATTAAAAAACGTCTTATAAGACGTTGGATTTTAGGGGAACAATCATAAAACTTTAACCTTTAACACATATCAAGTATCGTAGTAATAGAACTTAGCTACGTGTTAGGGCGCTAAATAGTACTTAGTAACCAGACAGCAAACGAAGCTATATTAAATAATAATTTATACACCAGCTAACTCTATCTGAGAAATCGCTACAGGAAGTATTAGAATAGCAATAAGCATAAATAATAATTACGATATTGCAGTTTTTTTTTTGTAAACAACACCGAGCGAAATCGTTGTGAACAAAGTGCATCAAAAACATCCTTTGGAGGAAACTAACAAAGTGGACTTAGCTAGTATGCGAATTACAATATCAGTATAAAAATTTTCCTTTTAGTGATTCCAGACCACAAGCATGGCGTCCACTCAACCACTTACCATCCAAAAATAATGAACTATAAATGATTTTTTTATTTTTTTACGACTCAAAATTATTATACAACCGACGTCAGCCTAAAAGCTAGCAAAGTTATGTGATCGCTACAGCGAGCAGACATCTTAGGTAATAAGAAAATATTTTCGTCGCTGTCAATTTAAAATCGATTAAAAGTGTGTTGGACGTGGACCAGCGATTTTCATTAAAGCAAGGAAACTTTAAGTGGGCGTGGCTGATGTCTCGAGCCGACGCTGTAGGCGTCTCTAATGAGCTAAGAACGTATCAACGAAAGTAGAACCTTATTTACGACAATATTAAGCTGATTTTCCTATGTTAATCTAATTCAACAACCATTTTCCGAGAGGATGTCAGAGATTGACAGGAAGTTATTAGAAGATCGGAGTTAGAAAATTTTCATTTTAGTTCAAATAGATATTTAGTTGTTTAACTTGCTCAAAAGCTAATATAATTATTTGTACTACTGAGGTTACATATATGTGTAGGTATAGGTATACTTGTAATATATTTACCCAATGAATTGCTTCTGTTTCTTGGTTTATTTTTAAAACCAAATCCAAGTATGTAATATCTACTTGTCATAAAACCGTAAGTACGTTTGAAATATGTGGAACACAGCTGTTAGTATGCTAATAGTATTTTCAAAGACGTATTTCACGCTATTATCCTTTAAAATAAGGCAATTTAAAAAGCACTCAACATTTTCGAGTATATTGCAAAGTATGTGCAGACATTAAAATATGCACTCAAACAAGCATATTGTAAGTATTTGCATATTCGGAATTTATAATTTGAGATTTTTGCTAAATTACTTACAACTCTACATTATTTTATTTGTACTAATGAACAATTTTAATAACGAAGAAATAGCTCAGTTGGTACGTTGTTGGCGGTAGAAGGAAGTTTCAAGTTCAAATGTCACTAAGATATTTATTTTATTCTCCGATTTACTCAAAATTTGACGTAGGCTACAGCTACGTGCCACGTAAAGACATTAAATGAGCAGAAAGTAGTAACTAAGATTGTAAAACTTAAGAGAAGTACGAAAAACTGTTTTAATCAAAAATAATTTGAAATACATTCAATAAACTATTAAATATAAAATCCTTGTCAAAATACTAAAGTAAAATAAGTAATATATTTTAGCTACTGCTCCTCCATCGATCATGCTATAAATTATAATTAACCCTTTTAAGAAGGCAACCTTCACGTTTGTCGGAAATACCTTAAGTCCAATATTAATGTATGAAGTTGGTAATGGCAGTCACGTTACGCCCAAAGTAGCTCTCGGCCACGTTAAGTGCGGGATGACTTTAGTTACAAAGTTGTAATACATGTTACTTTCTTTATGACAGTGTCTTATATGTATTCAATTAAATTGTATCGCTGTTTTGAATACATTGTATAGGAAAATTATAGTAAAATATTTATTTAATATAATATTATACTAGTTCAAAGTATCATGTAGTAGTATAACGCCTGTCGTGGCGCATAGGCACAAGCGTGCGACTGTAAACGTGACAGGTTGTGGGTTCGATTCCCACTCCAGGAAATGTAAAATTTAGTATTTTCATTTCTTGGGTTTGTAACAAGCCAAAGCGCGGCGTTGAGTTCCGCCACTCAACACGCAATGCCTCAATTAGGCGGAAAGTGAGGAACGGAATTGTTGAAAGAGAATGAAGTGTCTTAACACTAGGTTCTCTGGTTCCCTCTGCCGACGCCGCTACATGCGGGATACAGCGTGAAGTTGAAAAAAATAAAAAAAAATTATCATTTACTCTATGACAAGCTAATGATAGAACATAAGATTTAAATTTTTAGATTTGTTTTTTGATTTCCTAGTTTAGTAAATGAGGCGTAGATAATTAGATATAAGTCATTCCCCGGAGTGGTAACGAACGCACGACTACCGCATTTACAGCCAGATGCTATCCCAATGCGCTACATCGATCTCCAAAGTTATTTATATCTACTTACTTATCTGTATTTATGTTATATGATTATTATATGGTATGCTGATATTTATGATTTACGCATTATATCCAAATATCGCTGTGATTTTTTTATTTTAAACTGTATTAGGATTTTTTAAAAACGCAATAATAATTGAACGCCTGTCGTAGCGCAGAGGCACAAGCGTGCGACTGTAAACGCGACAGGTTGTGGGTTCGATTCCCACTCCAGGAAATGTAAAATTTAGTATTTTCATTTCTTGGGTTTGGTAACAAGGCAAAGCGCGGCGTTGAGTTCTGTCACTCAACACGCAATACCTCAATTCGGCGGAAAGTGGGAAACGGAATTGTTGAAAGAGAATGGAGTGTCTTAACAGTAGGTTCTCTGG